>CM068768.1:5016802-5599880 GCA_035084275.1 Hydrolagus colliei
GGAGCTGAGGAGAAATGTTTTCACTCAGCGAGTTGTTCGAATCTGGAATGCATTGCCTGAAAAGGTGGTGGAGGCTGATTCGATAACAACTTTTAAAAGGGAATTAGATCTTTATTTAGGGAGAACGGGTCTATTAGGCTATGGGGAGCGGGCAGGGCAGTGGGATTGAATCGCTCTTTTCAACGAGCCGGCACAGACTAGATGGGCCGAATGGCCTCCTTTTGTGCCGTAAAATTCTATGATTCTATGATTCTATGATTCTATGATTCTATGTAAATCAGCAGGGACCTTAAAACAGTCAGCAAAACTCACACGTTAACTAATGGTGGTCTGAACCCCATCTGATAATGAGATGACTCGACGAAGCGTCCACATGTGACTGACACAACACGCTGTTAAAATGATTATTTGAGAATAACCTGATTTGCACTGAATTATCCGCGAGATGTTCTCCAGCTACAACAATAACAACAAAATTACATTTGTCTGGCTTTGCTCCAATCTCATCTTTCCTCTCAGATTTGTTTTTTTACAGTGTAGTCCTGTAGCTCAATGGTTAAGACACTCGCCTCGCAAACGAGAAGACCTGGAATCGATTGCCAGAAAGGGCCAAAACATGTGCACGTTTCCTTACTCTATACTCCTCAGCTTTACCTAGTACAGTAGTAAGTAGGAGCCTGACTGTTAGGCAATTGGTGGATTGCTTCCAGAGGTAATAATCTCTTAAAAAAAAAAAATTTGGTTACTCCGCCAGGGATCGAGTGGCGCACTGCTGTGTGTAATTTGCTGCTGCGTTTCGCCAACAAAATATACAGTCAATTCAATTTAGAGTGTATTGTGTGAAGTGCTTTGAGACTACTCAAATATATCACATATATATCACATATGCGCTATATCACATGCAAGGATTTTTTTTATTATTGAATACTGTTACTGTTCAAACTCTGTGCGGGGCAGATCACAATATAGAAAAATTAATCGAGATTTCTCTAAGCTCTTCACAGGATGTTACATTGAAGTGTAGTGACTGTATTTGTAGGCAATCGCAGCAGCTAATTTGCACCCTAACGCATACTCTGAGGTCTCCAAGCCCTGATTCTTGCCAACCTGTGCCTAATGCTTTCTGGAATTAGGTAAGCAGAATGAGTCCGTCTAGGGAGAGAGTGCGCTTTCCATTCCAACAATTTATCTCTGTAAATTTCCATATGTGGGTGGGATACATGGAAATCTGTTTGGTTTGGATACTCTTTTACTCTGTGACTCGTGTCCTCTACCGCTCCAAGCTTCGTGACCCATCTCCCCCATCCTCGCCCGACTCCATTGGCTCCCCATCGCACAGAGGTTTCAATTCAAGATCCTGGTCCTCACTTTCAAAGCCCTCCACGGCCTTGCTCCACACTACCTCTGTGATCTCCTAACCCCTTACCAACCTGTCCGCCCCCTTCGCTCAACATGCTCCAGCTTGCTCCGTGTCCCCTGAACCATCTACCCCACCATTGGCGGGCAAGTATTCAACCTCTCTGCCCCTAACCTCTGGAACTCCATCCCGCAGTCTTTCTGCCTCACACATTCCCTAGCCTCCTTCAAGTCCCGTCTCAAGACCCTACTCATCATTGATCCCATCGGTCACCCCAAATCCCCCCCTCTCCCTCCATCCTCCCCATCCCCGACCCTAGCTGGGTTCTGAAACAGTGACTGTCCATTGCCTTGAGTTCTGACATGAAAGCCGCTGTCTATACAAGTATAATTTTGTTGTTGTTGTTGTCATCTTAAGCACAGGGATGGGTTTCCCCACGTATCAAACACCCAGCAAAAGTGGCTCAAACAACCATGAAGTGAGCGACTAATTCTATGTGGAGGAATGTTGGAAAAACTCCGCTGTTGTCTCAGTGCGTATGTTATCAATTGCGTGTTGTGAAATCATTGTTCTTGTGGTCACAATGAAAGCTCACAATGACGTGTCAACAACATGTGGAGTGAGGGCTGAGCGGGTGTGTGTGGGGTGGTGAGGTAATTACCACCACAGTCACCATACAGTAAAACCGGACACTTTTTACATCTTTGGGACGGCTTCAAGAGCTTTACTAAATACAGTGAATTGACTTTATTTGTGGGCGAGTTGCCTCAGCCAATTGTTCACAGTAATGTCCCACAAACAGTCATGAATTGAGTGATCAAATCATTTAAATTTATTTTGAAGGAATGAATACCCCCAGAAAAGTGGTCCATCAATCAGCTGACAACTGGGTTCCTACTCACTGCTAGGTAAACAGAGGTGTGTGGAGTGAGGAAACTTGCCTAATGTTTGGCCTTGGTTGTCAATGGACCTGGAACCTCTCAAATTGAAGGATTATTATTATTATTACTATCGTTAATATTATAATATGTGCCCATGTGAAAAGGGGATGTGGCGGTTACAGGCAGCACTCGGTGTCAGAGACGAACTATAGTGAAGACTCTACCTACGCTCAGGTTATTAATGAAATGTCAAGCTCCACTGAGAAAGCAAAGTCTGACAGACGTGAAAGAGGAAGTCACAAAGCACATGATACGGGCCACGCTGCTCTTTGCAGTAATTACCAGAGTTTTCCGGGCGGCAGTTATTCCTCATTTGCTTCTTGTGACAGTTTTAATCTCAGGAGTTCGTCAGTAAAGAGTCTTAGAGAGAGAGAGAGAGAGAGAGAGAGAGAGAGAGATAGAGAGAGAAAACCGGAGGGAATCTGTCAACATTTTGATGGGAATACCCAACTGTTTTATCCAAATTCATTTGTCAACTGATTGTAAAACTGAAAATCCCCAACTGAACAAACAGTGTCAAGGGAGTTTTACTCTGTCTCTAACCCGTACTGTAAATGACCTAGGAGTGTGGACAGACAGTGTAGAGGGAGCTTTACAGTGTCATTAACCTATGGTATAGCTGACCTGCCAATGCAGGATGGACAGTTTAGAGAGAGCTTTACTCTGTATCTAACTGTTTGTGGGACACTCTTGCGCAGTTGGCTGCCGCGATTCGCCTACTAATGTAGTCAATTCACTTTACAGTACATATATAATAATAATTGTTGCATTTGATATATCGCTTTTCACATCTTATCGACGTCTCAAAGTGCCTCACAGAATGTACTGTAAAGTGAATTGACTGTATATTTGTGGGCGAAATGCGGCTGCCAATTGCGCACAGTCGTGGATTGAAATGACCAATTTTATTATAGTGTTTTTTTTTGAGGGATTATTATTAGGCGTGTGGAGTAAGGAAACTTGTCCAAGGTTTCGTCCTGATTTGCCTGGATTCAAACACAGGTCTCACTCTTGTAAGGCGAGTGCTCTAACCACTGAGCTACAGGAGTTCCACTCTGTATACTCTGTATCTAACATTCAACTGTCTATATCACCTTGAGATGTCTTCCCCGAATAAAAGGCATGTTATCGATGCAACTTGTTGTTATTGAATGCTAGATCCTGAATGAAAACATTCTTTACAGTGACAAGCTCTGACATTAAATAAAAAAGATTGCAGAATTCAATAATAATAATAATTCTCGCATTCGACATAGCGCCTTATCAGATCGTTGTGATGTCTCAAAGTGCCTCACCCAGGTTATACCGCTAAGTGGATAGACTGTATTTTGTGGGTGAAACGGTGTAGCCAATTTTTCACACGACTGTGTCCCACGAACACTCATGAAGTGAATGAACAATTTTATCTGAGTGAGTTTTGGCCAAGACACTGGGAGAGAACCTCTGTTCTCTTTTCGAAGATTGCCACGGGATCGTTAATATCTACCTGAATAGGAAGATGGCACGTTAGTTTAACGTCTCATCCGCAGTCCAGCACTTCTGAAAAACTCAACCCACCCCGCGGTAATGCATTGGAGTGGCATCGTAGACTAAGCGGGATCTCCTTGCAGCCCAGCTGGCTCCCAGGTGACATGCCTGGTAATGGAAGCACAGAATCGAGCCAGCTCTCTGTGGCAATCTCTAATCTGGTTACCAAGCCAGGTGGGGTCTGCAGTACTCCAGGGCACTGGTGACAATAATAATAATAATAATTATTGCATTTGCATATAGCATATAGCGCTTTTCACATCTTATCAATGTCTCAAAGCGCTTCATAGTATATACTGTGAAGTGAATTCACAACTCAGCTCAGCCAGGCTGATCGGCAGGACCTGAAGGGCAGACCAGTCACTGGGGGGCAGGGAATCATCTCACCCAGCTTATTGATATGCACAGAAACGCTTTTGCTACCCGGAAACATGACTGCTGGAAGTTGCAACAGATTGAGGAAATCAATGGTCCCACGTATCAGCCCTGCAAACAATATCCTTTGCCTAAGGATAGCACCCACCACGATCCTAACCACCCTCGAGTCCCTGCTATTGCAAGACGTAATCCGCAAGGGCACTTTCACCACTAACTCCCCTATTTGGCCTGTGCGCAAACCAGACGGCGATTAACCATTGATTACTGTAAATTAAACAGTGTTACGCCCACATGTGCCCCCAGTTGTGAGCGAAAACCAAGCAGTACTTGGGCAACCCTACCACCCAGAGCCATGGTCATTTCGACCTTAGATATATCCAATGGCTTCTGGATTATGCCCATCAAGAAAGAAGACCAGCACAAATTTGCTTTTACCTTTAACGGTTAAAAGTACACCCGGATGTGCCTTCCTCAGGGATTCCATAACTCTCCCGTCCTATTCCGCAAACGGATGGTGGAAATATTGAAGGACTGTCCATCCTCACCCATGGGAGCCGTCCTCCAGTAAGTTGATGATATCCTCATTGCCACCGTAGATGAACAAGAACACCAACAGTTGTTGACAACAACAACAAGAACTTCGATTTATATAGCGCCCTCCATGCCGGATGGCATCTCAGAGCAGCAACGGATCCCAGGACCGAGCCAGGGGCAGGAAGAAAGGTGGTAGAAAGGTGGCCGAAAGCGCGATCAAAGAGAAAGGTCTTTAGTTGAGACCTGCAACTGGGAAGAGAGAAGGTGAGGCAAAGGGAATGAGGAAGGGAGTTCCAGAATCTTGGGGTGTAGTGGCTGAAGGCACGGCCACTGATGGTGGAGTGGAGGATTCGGGGGACAAGGAGGAGTAAAGTGAGGTGGAGGCATGGTCGACTGTGTCAAAGGCAGCGGACAGGCCCAGGAGGATAAGGAGGCAGAGGGAGCCTGGTCATAGATAGAGAGGACATTGTTTGTGCCTTTCACAAGCACAGTCTCTGCACTGTAGGCAGGATGGAAACCGGACAATCCCAATCCCAAGGGGTTCGAAAAGGGAGTGGGAGGAGCGATGGGCGCGGAGTTAGTTGACAGCAATGTGTTCAAGTGCTTTGGCAAGGAATGGCAGGTTTGAAATATTGTTTGCAGGGCTGATACGTGAAATAGGGCAGTGGTGGCCAGGGTTTGAGGGATCCAGGGATAAGGGATGTTTTGCGGAGGGTTTTTTGGTAAGCTTAGTCCTACAGAAGTTGGTTTTTAGGGTTAAAGATTAACCCTAAAAAGGCCCAGTTGTCAGTACCACAGGTTGCCTTTCTTGGTCTTTCTCTGAATGCGTCAGGGAAAACATCAGATCAACATTAGGTGGACATTATTCAAAGTTTGCCTCCTCCCTGTACTAAGACAGATGTACTGTCATTCCTCAGGCTCGTGGGGTACCAACGTATGTTTATTCCACAATTCTCTAAATTTGCCAAATGTTTGTATAATTTGTTAAAGGGGCCTGACGCAAAAGCTGGACTGAAGAACATACCCAGGCGGTTACCCAGCTGAAACAGGGTGTTATTCAGGCCTCTCCTCCTTCCTCAATCTCCGCGGACCTGCCCTTGCCTGGTTCAGCTCCTACCTCTCTCATCGCCTACACTTTATCGCCACCAATGCTTTTTCTTCCAGCACCCGCGCTGTCACCTGTCACGTCCCCTAGGACTCTGTCCTTGGCCCCCTACTTTTCAACATCTATATGCTCCCACTTGGTGACTTCATCCGCAGACACGAGGTCAACTTCCGCATGTATACGGATAATACCCAACTCTATCTTTCTGCCCTTACCCTCGACTCCAGGACTACCACTGTCCTGAAAGACTGTCTTGTCAGACATCAAGTCCTGGATGAGAGCAAATTTTCTACAGTTGAATGTCACCAAGACCGAGGCCCTACTGATTAGCTCGCGTCAGCACCTTCTGTGCATCAGGCGCTGGTTGCATCAATGTCCGTGGTTGCATACTCACCCTCACTAAGCCAGTCAGGAACCCAGGTGTCTTGTTCGACCCTCAAATATCTTTCCTCCCACACATCCAAGCAATGACTCGCTCTGCCTTTCCCTACCTCCGCAATATTTCCCGTCTCCGCCATTACCTCAACCCTCAACCCACACCTTCATTACATCCCGGCTTGATTATGTGAATGCCTTACTGGTCGGCTTTCCCAATTCCTCCCTCCACAGGCTGCAGATAATCCAGAACTCTGCGGCCCGTGTCCTCTACCATTCCAAACTCCGTGATCCCATCTCCCCTATTTTTGCCTGACTCCATTGGCTCCCCATCATCCAGAGGATCCAATTCAAGATTCTGGTCCTCACATTTAAAGTCCTCCACAACCTCGCCTCACCCTTCATCCATGACCTCCTATCCCATTACCAACTTGCCCGCACCCTCCGTTCAGCAGGCTCTGGCCTGCTCCACCGACCCACTCACCCCACCATTGGTGGACGAGCCTTCAGCCACTCTGCCCCCAACCTCTGGAACTCCATCCCGAAGTCCCTTCACCTCACATCGTCCCTGGCCTCCTTCAAGTCTCGCCTCAAGACTCTCCTCTTCGATATTCCCATCAACAACTCCTTCTGCCCCCCTCAACCCCCTCCCCCTCCCCTGTCCTCAGCAAACAAACCGATAGCCTTGGCCTCACAGGTGCTTACCGGGGTTGAAAAGAAATACTCCCCCCTGTGAAAGGCATGCTCTGGCTACCATATGGGCAGTGAAACACTTTACATACATTATGGGTCTGCAAAAGACATACCTACATTCGCCCCACACCCCCCATTAATTTACTCTTGAAACCTGGAGATACGTTGGTATCATCGGAAAGCACCTATGTGGTTAACACGGTACTTTTGCTACCACTGTATGCCTCTTGAAAATTTTTAGCCTCTCCTATATCAGATGTGTGCGCTGTACGCCCTTCGGGTTGCACGGACATTACTTAACAATTTTAACTTGTTGCTTAAGAAGAGTTACGCGTCGCTATAAACTATCGCGTAGAGAATCTCGAGCTTGCACCGTTAATTAACAGATAACTCCGGTTGTTATGGGACCTCATGTTCATTTGGTCTCGAGATGGGGAATGTTGGAATGTGTGCTTGCTTGTGAAGAATGAATCTAAAAGATGATTGTGTGGCGTAAACGGGGGAGGCCGAAACAGGGAACCAAGTCAGACACACAGTCACGAGGTTCTCAATACAGTACTGTATATTCATTTTTGTAGTAAACAGAGAACTGATTAACCTGTCAACACACACATGAAAAACGAAAGATACGGTGGAATAACGTTAGTATAAGTGGAAAATGGCGACCTTTGGCGCCAATTGTGTAAAGTTACAAACTATAGAAGCAGCAAAATGACTGATGAGATAAGAGAAGTCCAACTTCTCAACGCTTTGGGACGTCCTCCCGACGTGAAAGTCACGATATAAGTGCAATTTTGTGGTTGTTGTTGTGGTAACTCAAGGATTGACGAGGTCACGTAAAAGAGACAATGTTTGAAGATCAGAATGCTGACACGAGCACAAGATTAGGACAGAAACACATGTCTAACGATCGAGCTGTACACCAAATAGAAAAAAACCCCAGAAAGATAAGAGATAGCAACAGCAGGAACCAAGTTAGACACATCTCCAGAGCAAGATCTCCAGAACTGATGAGATACAAGATGGAAACAGCTCAAGACGATAGTATTGTTCTATTACTTATGTTGGAACCTTAATAAACTTGTTCGTATTCAACCAGTTTGGTATATTGAGATCAAGCCTATTCTTAGTCCGCGTCTCTGGTTGTAAACGGAGTCCGGATCTAACAGTGGGTTTAGCCGGTTAGTCACCAGCCGTTACTCCAACGCAAACTCTGGGATCCCCAAGGCTCTGGCTCTTGCCAACCTGTGCGTAATACTCTCCGGAATTTGGTAAGTAGGACGTGTCTCTCCCGATCTCTGGAATTTCCACAGGTAGATGGAATGCAGGGAAAACTCAGCTTGGTTTGGACAGCGTTAAGCACAGTGATGGGTTTCTGTGTGTGTGCGTCAGACACCCATGAACTAATAAATTCCAAATCCTTGTGAGTCAGAGGGGAGAGAGCAACAGACCGCACTGCTCTGGGCTGACACAGGAAATCAAAACAATTGAATGAGACTTGACGCAGCCGTTTAATCAAAAAATAATCGCATTATTTCGGGTAGTTCCTTTTTTTTGGTAAAGATTAGAAACCAAAACACCTATTATCTGCCTCCAGCTGTGCACAAGCCAATGCACATACACATTCTCGATAGCTGTGCGTCTCACCTCATGCTAACGTGGTGTGCGACAGAGATACTTGGACCATGTGGTTCCGTTATCGTGAAGCGCTCAGAGACGCCGCCCAGCGTGGAGGGCGCTGTATAAATCAAAGTTATTGCTGTTGTTGTTGGTTCCATTTAGGTGTGTGGGTAGGTGCTGGTGTCTGAGACAGATGGACTGTTGCATTTGTTTTTTGCACCTTTGGTGCTTAAGCTTTCCAATTCAACACTACTAACTGCAGCAACTACGCTACTCTGTCTCGTTCTTTCTCGCACTCTCTATCCTTCTCTCTCTCTCTCTCTCTCTCTCTCTCTCTCTATGTATCTCATCTTTAAACCTACCTCTTCGACTGCGCCTATGCTCGTGTCTCTCCCCCCACCCCCCCCCACTCCACCTCCCTTTCATCCCGCCCTCACTCCCTTCCCCACTGGACATCACCCACTATAAATTGCCCCCCCACCCCCCACTCCCAACCCCCCCGCCCACCCCATATAAATATAAAATGCTTGCTTTTGAAATAGCTCCTTATCACAGGATATACCATGAAGTGGATTAACTGTACCTTATAGGGGGAACGCAGCAGCCATTTTGAGAAGAGCAATGTCATACAGATTGTTTTTTACTTGGGGAATTGTTGGCCCGGTTACGGGGAAGAGATACACGCCTCTATGATTAATGGCTTTGAACACCATGTGATTTGCATGGTTGGTAGCAACACTGAGAGGTGGAGTGTGAAAGCCACACGTCCATGAAGCTGTGAAGTGCTTTGAGATATCTCAACAACATGATAAGGCGATATATCAAACACAAGCTTTTTAAAAATATATATTACTAAGTGTAAAGTGCATTGACCATGCATTTGTAGGTGAACATAGCAGTCCAAACGTCATGACACTCAGAGACACTCCCTTCTCTTTTCTGGTAAAATTTCCAGTTTTCGCCCACAAAATATACAGTTAATTCACTTTACGATATATATTCCGT
This sequence comes from Hydrolagus colliei, assembly GCA_035084275.1. NCBI lineage: Eukaryota > Metazoa > Chordata > Chondrichthyes > Chimaeriformes > Chimaeridae > Hydrolagus > Hydrolagus colliei. Next base: position 5,026,338 of record CM068768.1, read on the forward strand.
GAAGCGCTTTCAGACGTCTAGAAACCATGATGAGGCAATATATCAAATGCATGATTTGCTGACCACCTGGACTGGGAGATTAAATTGAAGCCAGGACGGAATCATAGCAAACACTTCTTAGAAAACTGAAATGAGAGACCTGGGTTTGATTCCCAGCAGGGTGAAATGTTGGACAAGTTCCTTACTCCATACCCTTGTGTTTACCTGGAGGTGAGTAGGAACCTAGTTGTTAGTGGCAGACTGCTTTTCCAGGGGTAATAATTCCTTCAAAACTAAATAATAATAATAATTTGGTCACTCAATCCACGATTGTTTGTGGGATTACTGCTGTGCCCAATTGGCTGCTGCGTTTCGCCCACAAAATATGCAGCCAATTCATTTCACGATACATTCTGCAAAGAGCTTTGAGATGTCTTGGAGACATGATCAGGCACTATATCAAACTGTGAAGATTATTATTAGTCATAACAATGAATTCACTCTGAGTCCCTCTCAGCCTCTTCTCAGAGAGGCTCACGTTGGCTCAGAGATTTGGACTCATTTGATCACATAATCGACCGATTTTTTTTCTTTTGGGGGGGGGATGGCATTCAAAGACAAAGTTGATGGCAAACAGCCCAATGATGTGCTGAGTGAAGAGCTAGGCTGGCCTGACCACTTCCTTGTCTCACTCCAGAAGATGCAATTCTACATCTACCACATATCGGAGATGAAAGTCATCTTGTTACCGGTACTTGTTTTTGCTCCCTCTCACTGTTACTTTCACTCTCTCTGGTCTAACCTGCCTTCCTGTCCCACTTTTCATCCACCCGCTTTACACTCTCAAGTGTAACTGTGCAACGATTAACCCTTGCAGCGATTCAGAGACTCTTGGGGGTGTTAAAGCACACAAACATCACGTTTCTTTCTCTTCATATGAAACACCTTTTCACTTTTGGGGCAATGGGGCAGTCGGGTGGGTGAATGACACATGCAGAAACCCAACACCGTGCTTAAAAGCATCCACACCAAACTGAGAATTCCATGCATCCCATATACATGGCAATTCCTGTGTATTGCCATGATTGTGCAAGTCTTTGTCCTCCAAGTGGAATGTCCTGGGGGGATACACATCCTGCTTATCTAATTCCAGAGAGTATTAAGCGCTGATTAGCAAGAGCTGAGGCTTGCGGACCCCACAGTATGCGTTGGGGGTGCTATCTGCTAGAACCTATCCAGCTAAAACCACATAGCTTGCCATTGAAAGTACTCTTTGGCAAGCTTTCTTGCTACTTGTGCAGCTAGGACCACACTGACAGGTGACAGGTGACTCCATTGACAGGTCTGCCCCTCCAAGTCCTGCCAATGAGCCAGGTTGGCTGTGCTTTCATCGGCAGTGGCTTGGAACACTGCAGACCCATCTGGCTCAGCAACTTGACTAAAGACTACCACAGAGGGGTGATTTGATTCTGGCTTTCCGTTGCCAAACATGTCAACTTGGAGCCAGTTCAGCTCCAAGGAGTCACTGCTTACCTCCCCCCACCCCCAAAGAGCACAGTCTTTGGACAACTAACAAGTGTAGGTTGGAGCACACACATCAAAATCTCTCGTCTAATTGCCAGTCGATGTTGTTCGCTAACTACTTGCGGTTTATTGGATGTTGCTGGGTACAAATGGGCTGCTGTGTTTGACCACAAAATACAAAATTTGCAGTAAATCTTGTGCAGTGCTTTGAAACTGTTCCTCCCATCATGAAAGGCGCGTTGTCAAACACATGGATTATTATTGACTTGATTTCCCCCAGATCTGCCCACAAATATATACAGTCAATTCACTTTACAGTATATTCTGTGAAGCGCTTTGGGACGTTGATAAGATATGGAAAGCGCTATATCAAATGCAAGGATTATTATTATATTATATCCCTCCGTGTTTCCTTGATATTGAGAACTTCTGGATATTGAGATATTGAGAAACACTTTGGGAGATGTTTCCATTCTCTGGTCATCTCCCAAAACACAATAATAATTCTTGCATTTGCTGTAGTGCCTCATCACCTCAAACACTTCACATGATTTTACTCTAAAGTGTGGAGTCTGTGCAAGATAATTTGGTCACTCACTCCATGACCGCTCATGGCACACTGCTGTGCGCAATTGGCTGCCACTTTTTGCCCACAAAATTATACAGTCATTCAATTCAACAGTATATTCTGTGAAGCGCTTTGAGATGTCTCGAAGAAGTGATGAGGTGCGATATCAAATGCAGGGATTATTATTACAGTAAAAGCCTGTTTATCCGTGACTCTATCAACCTGAACTTTCGTACAACCGGTATGTCAAAAAAAAAGTCCCCATCCGATTAACCGGATGTTTTCTGGCACAATCGCGGTAGCGCATTTAATGAATCGATTGTTGTATGAGAGTACAGTACAGGTATTTCGGAATGCCGCTAGTAGAGACTTAAAGTCACGCTGCCACTTTTCTCCCTTGCGTGGTGTCCGCCATTGCAGAAGTTATCGATAGACTGTACACCTCTACCCCAGCATCATGGCTTCAAACCAGACATCTATCAGCAAAGGTGATTTTTAGGTGAATTTTTAGGTGAATAACAAATTTAGTCTATTATTAATATGGTATGTATTTAAAAGAAGTAAATTTTTTTGGTGTTGGGTTTTCGGTGTCGGATCCGACCGAATATCCATCATGCTGTTTAACCGGCATTGGATAAATGGACTTTTACTGTATTAAATTAATATTTATTGGATAAACATGGCAGCAAATTTGTGTCCCACAACCAGACATGGAGTGTTGACGACCAATCTTATCTGGGGGATTGTTGGCTCGGAGACAATCGACTGTCTCTTTTCGCCCGGTGGTCTTTAACATCCACCTGCACGGCCAGATCCACTGATTGACATTTTGTCGTCTCCCCCAGGTGCCCGTCGTCAGTGTTTCTCTTTTTTGGAAGCTTGCCCTGCTTTCTGACGCACACTGACTTGTGACTGAAAGGAACTTTGCAGAAAATCCCAATCCATTGGTGGGTTCCGCCACAAACACAATGTGTGCGAGGGCAATGTGCCCAGATACCACACCCTATATCTTCCCTGTGACGCCATCACCCACGTGGAAAGACCCCCTATCTTCCCTATTTCATTTTTTTTAAAGCTTTTTTTTGATTTTTTGGTTTCATAAAATCACTTCCTGAATAGACCTCCACAGAGTTTCACTTCATCCATCCACAGCTGAGCGTGGTGTGTGGTGGTGACACAGAGCAAGTGATACACAAGGAGAGCGAGAGATACAGAAGGCGAGAGACACAGAAGGTGAGAGACACAGAGAGAGCGAGAGACACAGAAAGCGAGAGACAGAGAGAGCGAGACGGCGAATCAGAGGCAAAGAGTGAGACTTGAAAAATTAGTGGGAACAGAACAAGAGAGATAGAAGTTTAAAAAAACTACGATAAAGAGAGACAGATAGAGACAGCAAGAGAGCGATTGATAGACAGCGGTAGAGAGATCAGGACCAGAAACAGGCACACACAGCTCCCAGGAATTGCTGGGATCACAGACCGTGTTTTTAAGGAGAAACTCAACATCATCCTCACAGTGAGTAAACAGAATTTTTTCTGCTTTAATATTATCATTATTGTCTGAGATTTCTGCCAAGTTTCTGATTCCAAACCACTGAACGTCATTTTACACCGTCCGTGTAGTGTGAGCTGCGAGTGTAATGTGAGCACGTGTGGGCAAGTGCATGAGTGTGTGTGTGTGTGTGAGTTAGTACAGCATATTAATGAGAGAGTGTGTATGTGTTAGTGTGTATGGGTGCTTAGTCTGTATAAGTGAGTTTGAGTCCATTTATGGATAGGTTTCTAAATGTGTACAAGTGTGTATGTACTTAGTAAAATCAGTATTTGAGATTACTGTTTGTAGTAACCTTTTGATTGCTCACTGGACAGTTTCAATACTGGGTCTGGTGTGAGGTTGACAGCTCCTGCGGTTCCTACTCCTGTACAAATGACAAGCTTTCCCTCAGCTAGGATCTCTCTTGCCTGTTAGAGTTTGGCCTGTGAATAAGCCAAGTTGGCTGGGCTGGACTATCGGGTCTTAAAACCGGTAAATCCCCTGTACCTGATGGCCTGCATCCTAGAGTTTTAAAGGAGGTGGCTACTGAGATAGTGGATGGCTTGTCTATAATCTTCCAAAATTCTCTGTACTCCAGTACTCCAGTCTCAAAAAGTTAGTTTGCAGATGCAGCAAACAACTAAGAAGGCAAACGGCATGTTAGCGTTCATTGCAAAAGGTTTAGAGTACAAGAGTAGGGAAGTCTTGCTGCAACTGAATAGGGCCTTGGTGAGACTGCATCTAGAGTATTGTGTGCAGTTTTGGTCTCCTTATTTAATAAAGGACATACTTGCCTTAGAGGGGGTGCAGCATAGATTCACTAGGTTAGTTAATGGGATGAGGAGACTAGCCTATGAGGATAGATTAAATAAACGAGGGCTGTATTCTCTAGAGTACAGAAAAATTAGGGGAGATCTTATTGAAACATATAAGATTCTTAAAGGGCTGGATAAAGTAGACAGTGAGGGACTGTTTCCCCTGGTAGGAGATCTATAACCAAGGATCATAATCTTAAAATTAAGGGTCAGCCTTTTAGAACAGAATTGAGGAAACATTTCTTCACTCAGAGGGTAGTGAATTTATGGAATTCACTAGCCCAAAAGGCTGTAGATGCTCAGTCCTTGAGCATTTTCAAGACTGAGACTGATAGATTTTTTTTTTAAATAGAGGGATTAGGGGATATGGGGATAGGGCAGGTAATTAGAGTTAGGTTAGAAGATCAGCTATGATTTTATCAAATGGCGGGGCAGACTCGAGGGGCCGAATGGCCTACTCCTGCTCCTAATTCTGCAATATTGCGGATCTGCCTGTTTTAAGAACTGGATTAGAGACTCTCTCAGAGAATGGGCTCGATTCCGCCACACTGTTGCAAGGACATCACCAGCTCCCCTTCATCCCCGCCCCACCCCACCCCACCCCCTCCCCACCCGTTGCATCACTTTGCATTAGACTTTATCTGCCACATGTCTATCCATTTTACCAATCTGCCTATATCCTCTTTTAGTCAGCTACTATTGTCCTCACATTTTACTGCTTTTCCTAGCTTCGTATCATCTGCAAACTTGGAAATTGTACTCCCTATATCCAAGTCCGGGTGATTTCTATAGATCAAAAACAACAGTGGTCCCACACAGTTCTGTATCAATGCTGCCACTGTCCCTTTAATACTGTGGGCTTCTATTTTGCTTAGAAGTCTTTATGTGGCACTTTATCAAACGCCTTTTGAAAATATAATCTACACCAACTGCACTACCTTCATCCACTAGCTCTGTTATAAATCAAAAAACTCAGGTTTGTTAGACATGATTTGCCTTTAACAAATCAGTGTTGGCTGTCCTTTATTCACCCATATTTTCCGAAGTGAAAATTTATTTTGTCCTGGATTATAGTCTCTAGAATCGCTAGGCTGACTAGCCAGTAGTTACCGGGTTTACCCTTCTGCCCCTTTTTGTACAGGGGAGTATCATTTGCAACTGTCCAGGGCTCTGGCACCATCCTAGTGTCCAAAGAAGATTGAAAGATTGTGGCCAGAGCCTCTGTTATTTCCACCCTTATTTCATTCAGTAGCCAAGGATGCCTCCCATCTGGACCAGGTGACTTCTCTACCTTGAGCACCAACACCTTTGTTAGTACCTCCTTGGTTTACTCTTATCTTATCAAATTTCTTTACCCTCTCCTCCAATATTGTGGAATTGGCTGGCTCCACAAGAAGATTTAATCTTTGGTCCAAATTGGACCCACCCAAGTTTTGACCAACCTTTTATTCTTTATATGCTTATAAAATACTTTAGGATTTCCTTTTATGTTACCCATTAATCTTTTCTCATATAATCCTTTATTTCCTTTTTTTAGTTCTCCTCTGTACTTTCTATTTTCTGTTTAATTACCTTCTGTATTTTGGACCTGACATTCACCATAAGCCTCCTTTTTTCTATTTTACTTTAATCCCAATTTCGTCATCCATGGAAGTTTCGATGCCTTTCCTTTCCCAAACTATCTCCTCCTTGAAGGCTTCCCACTGCTCATTAGCCATTTTATCTGATAATCTTTCTTTCCAGTCTATTTTGGCTAGGTCCCTTTTCAACGAATTGAAATTGGCTCCTTTCCAGTTAAGGATCTTCCTTCCTTCCTTCCTTCCTTCCTTCCTTCCTTCCTTCCTTCCTTCCTTCCTTCCTTCCTTCCTTGTTGGGCTAGAAACAAACTGATTCATAAAGTGTCCTGACACATTTCAGGAATCCTTTCCCAGCTTGCCCTTTACACTGTTATTTTGCTGTCTATGTTAGAATAATTAAAGTCCCCCATTTTCACTTCTCTATGGGTTTTGCATCTTTCTGAAATGCAGAAAGATGCAAAACTCTCTCCTTCCCACTATTTTGTGGTCTGCACCGAACAGAGTAACAGAGCTCAATTTCTGCTCCTTAACTCTAACCAAATAGATTCTATTTTTTTGGCCCCTCAGTTCACAAACGCAGACTCCAGGGAATGTCTTGCAGCAGCTGTCAACCCAAGCCTCAGAACCTCCTCGTCACTTTTCAGTATATTTGATGAAGCGCTTTGAGATGTCTCAAAGACCTGATAGTCAAATGCAAGGATTATTACTGTACTATTAGCTATCTGGCTTCACCGTCGTGGGAAGACCTTTTGCGGGGATAGCTTGTGGCTCACTGATGTGCCGAAGGTCCAAGCCCGATCCTGTGTATAAGTTCACGAAGCGCATCAGTTGCTCAAGACAAACCCTTGTGTGTGAGGGTCTTTGGCAAAGTGTCATGCCCTGCGGAATGCACACACCTTGGTGCAAGGCTATACAAGCAGATGGTGCAATTAAACTGCGGACTGATTGTAGATTAATTGAGGGACGCAAGGGAGATCTTTTTGGTGCTCACAACTCAAGTAATGCTCATTCCTATCCAGCTCTGATCTAAGATGCCACTACACAGCAGTATTGGCAGACAGACTTGTGGTTGTTCTGCACACATATCTTTATTAAATGACGTTACATAGAAAGAATCAAAAAAATCTGTAGTTACAATGTACAGATAGTTTGACCCCACACCCTCTCTCCCTTCCCCAACTCATGTCGAACCCTCATTACTGCTATCATTGGTGTGTGTCCCATTTGTTGAGGTTCAGAGGGAAATCATGGTATCACAGGGATAATTCATAGCACTTCTGTCTCAGTGTCACAATCTACACTAGCAATAAGTAGCAGTAAGTAGGTTGTTAATCGATTGGCGGATCTCTTTTCAGGGGTTAATCCCCAAAATTCTAATCTGGGCGCTCGATCCATGGCTGTGGTGGGACATTGTTGTGCATAATTGGTGCTGCGTTTTGCCTACGTAATACACAGACAATTCACTTTACAGTACATCCCGTGAAGCGCTTTGAGACACCTCGAAGACATGATAAGGCTCTACATCAAATGCAAGGATTATTAATAGTATTATTATTATGATTGTTGTTCACACAGGACTCCCTGTGGCTCAGCAAGTCTATCCAGTCAATGACTTCTCAACTACAACTTTGATTACGATAATGATTATTATTACTATTAGTATGACTTCCTTAACCTCCGTCGTCTGTCCCAGAGGTTTACAAAATCTGTGCATAGCCTATGTGTCAGGTTTGCCCCCCACCAACCCCACCACCACCTTTCCTACCGCACATCCAATCCCTGACCAGATCCCCTTGCCTCCACCGCCTTCACATTGCCCACCTCTGATCATACCTGTGTGCCGGCCTGGCTCACTTGGTAGCACTCCCGCCACTAAATCAGAAGGTTGTGGGTTCAAGCCCCATGTCTGGACCACACAGACTAAAGGCTGACACTCTAACGCGTTACTGGGGCAAGCGTTGCATCTTTGGAGGTGCCGACCTTTGGTTGGGAAGTTAGAGTAATCCCCCAAATTGGACATTAAATTTTGCATCGCGCTCTTCAAAGGAGAGGATTTTGATTCCCTTTTTCCTCGCCAGCAATGCTGCAAGTAAAGTAATTGACTCACACACACACACCCACACACACACACCCACACACACACAACAGCTTTGTGGCTCTTTGTACAAAGTTACTGCAATTTGCAGCGGATCCTGTGAAACGCTTTGAGCCTCCCTTCTGATGAGAAAGGCACTATATCATATATGGGGATTATTTCACTATTTATTTGATCAGTAGGTGAGACGCCGGTTGTAGAGTGTGTGTGTCATGTTTTCTCCAGGCGGATCCTCAATTTCACTCCTTGTTACTGGTGTGTTGCTTAAAATGATATCGAGCTGATCGTTCTCTGTACCTTTAATGCGTTTCTTAACCTGTCTCTCTCCTTGTGGCTGCGTGTCTGTCCGCACCTGTCTCTTTAATCCATATCGTTGTGAACCTAGAGATGAAAGTTTCCATCAAGTGAGTATTTATTCTGACATAGAGAACCAGACTTGGGGTGGGGGGTGGGGGGGGGCAACATAAAAACCGCATCTGTTTCCTGCCTCACACGCAAAACTTTTACTATTTCTGAGCATCTCCTATAGCTCAACTTTTAATTTCCTTCAGTTCCCCAACTCTGTCTCTCTGCCTTCCTCCTCGATTCTCAGACTACTACTGTTTCGACTGATTGCTTGTCGGATGTTAAGTCCCAGACATTAAGTCGAACTTTCTTCGGTTGAATGTGGACAAGACCGAGGCTGCCCTGAACACCTTTAAGATGCGCTGCTGATGTGAAAGGTGCTATATAAATCCGCGGTGCTGGGGAGCACTGCATTATCGGAGGTGCTGTCCTTCTTCGTACAAGGCATTAACGCGAAGGTCCCGTCAAACTGTTCAGGTGGACATCAAAGATTCCATGGCACTATTCGTAAAAAGAAGGGAGTTTCTCCTAGTGTCCTAGCCAACAATTCCTCCAGTTAAAATGAAGCACTCACTTTGTGGTTGTTTTAGTTGACGTTGCCGTACACAAATTGGTTGCTGAATTCAGCTACATAAACTCAGTGACTCAATTTGACAGTAAAATATTGTGAAGCGCTCTGACATTCCCAGATTATAATTACAATGGAGGCCTGCACCTTAGTGGTTAGAGCACTCGACTCGCAAGCGAGAAACCTGGGTTCGATTCCCAGCAGGTTGAAACCTTGAGCAAGTTTCCTTACTCCACACGCCTGATTATAATCCCCCAACAAAAAAAATAACAAATCAGTCACTTCAATTGGTCACTGGTTGTGGGACACTACTGTGCACAAGTGGCTTCCACTTTTCTCCTAAAGTCAATTCACTTTACAGTATATTCTGTGAAGCGTTTTGAGACGACTAGAAGATATGAAAAGCCCTATATCAAATGCAAGGATTATTATTACAATAACTAAATTATATTTGTACAGTGACTTTCATGTTGGGAGGATGCCTCAAGGCACTGAACAGTCAGGTCAAAGTGGTAGGAGGGGGAAAGCCTGTGGAGCGCCTTGAAAGTGAAAAGAAAGATCTTGAATTCTTCCTCTGAGGGATGGGGGAGCCAGTGGAGCTGGGTGAGGATGGGAGGGGAAAGGTAAAAGCAACCTAGTGCGAGCTGCAGAGTTTTGGATGATCTGCAGCTTGTGAAGGGAAGAGTTAGGGAGGCCGACAAGGAGGAAGCTTCCATGTTATAATTCTTACGGCCCAGAATTGGATAGAGTTTCCCCTCAAAAGAATAAAACCAACTTGCGCTAAGAGAGGCAGCGTTAACTCAAGATCAAATGTGGCTTTTGCATTTTCAAAATTGGATTTGCAATTTAATCTACTTATCACACCAGACCTCCCCAGGAAACATTATCAGAGCTTCACATTGCTGCACATCAAGTGATAGATACATACAGTTCACACTTACTGAAGATGTGTAAGCTTGATCATCTGTCTGTTCCAGACATCAAAGTGACACTACTCAGAAAGAGAAGGGAGTTTGCCCCCTCCCCTTGGGATCCTAGCCAACTATCTCCCCCCAAATAAAATTGGCTGCTTTTGACATTATATTGCGCAAATTAGCTGGTGCGTTTGCCTGAAAATAAACAGTCATAACAGACACTACAGTAAAATTCTGTGAAGCGCTTTAAGAAGTTTTGGTGCCACATCAAAATTCAAGAATTATTATTTGATTGTTATTCTCCTCATTTGTCATTCTAATACGCAAGAACGTTTAGTTCTGATATGACTCAGAAGACAATGGTTTATTTATAATACTAATTACAAAAACGATAATCCTCACATTAGATGTATTGCCTTTCACATTGGTAGGAAGTCTCAAGGTGCTTCGGGGAAACTACTTCAAAGCATATCTTGTTATCGTGTATTTTGTAGGGCAATGTGACAGCCAATTGGCACACTGCGAGGTCCCACAAATAGTGGTGAAATGAATGACCGATCTTATCTGGGGGATTCTTGGCTGATTAGGTAGACATTAAAGAAACTCCCATCTCTTTTGGGGCAGTTTTGTTGTTTGCTTGTCTCTGTCTCAGTGCAGTTAGTCTTATCCTTTTGAGTGAAACTCACACTGTTTCTGGACAGTGAAACGAGAGAACATTAGAATCCGCATTCGGCCCACCATTGCCATGTATGGCTGATCTAACCCCACTCTCCTCCTCGCTCCCCCACACAAGTTATTCAACCATAACAACAATTCTTTGATTCACAGTCCCACCTTATCCCACCTTCAAAGACTTAAGAGTATTGCACTCGATTTTTTTTTATTGTTAAGTATTTGTGTGTGCTTTTGTCGGCGGACGCGGCAACCAATTTGCTCACATCAATGTCCCGCAAACAAGAGTAACAAAAGTACATTTGTATGGCGCCTTTCATCTCAGGAGGACGTCAACATCCATAAAGCGAGTGATTGATTTTATTTGGGGAGTTGTTGGCCAGGAGGCTTGAACAGACTCCCTTCCCTTATCGTGCAGCTTCTTGGGCTTTTTAATGTCCATCTGATCAGGCACAGACAGGAGTGTGGTTCAAGGTCTTATCTGAACGATGAAACCTCAGAGAGTGCAGCGCTGAGCTGGGGTTTCAGCCTAGACAAAGTTTCAAGGTGCGACTTGAACCCACAAACTTTTTTTTTTTTTAAATCCTCTCAAGCATCTCCCTTAAAAGGTTTAAAAAGAATTGATCGCTGCCTCATCATCAGTTTAGTGCAGAAAAGAATTCCACTTTTCGATCAGCTTTCCTGTAAAAAAAAATCCTCTACCTTCCCTTTAATTCATTCTTGTCATTATCTTAATTAAACATTTGCCCTCATATCCCTATCACTATTCGCCCTCAGAACCACTAATTTCTCTTTTAAGATTCTAAACTGATGCAACGTTATCTGTGTTCCGTCAGACAACAGGAATGCATTCACTTCGTGGCTGTTTTGCTGTGCACAATTTGGTCGCTGCATCACATCACAAACACACAGTCACTACACTTCAGTGCTGATGTCAAACACTGTCTAAGCGATTAGGGCAGTGTGGGGCGTAAAAAAACGGTTGAAATACTCCTCAGTGTGCTGTAGTAGCGAAATTTTAATGAGGGGATTGAGTATTTTAAGCTGTTATGCTGTATTCGGTGCCCCGCTCACATTTTGTGGGTGGAAAATGTCTCTTAGAGGAACTCAGATAGAGACAAGCAGAAAAGCCCCCTTTCTCTCCAGCCACCTCTCCCTCCAGAAACTCGACTAAGAAAAGTCTGTAACCAAACCGATCCCTGTGATCAGCCGCTGTGCCTGTCAGATTGAAAGTGAGAATCTGCAACAGGTGTCTGTCTAAGCAGTTGCTGGTTTCATGAGAATGGTGATGTGTCTTACAAAGGACGGTGTGCTCTCTCTCCCCGCGCTCTCTCCACCTCGTGCTTCCCAGCACGTTGGCGTTCAATTACTGCACCTTCTCAGCCTAGCTCAGTCGCCCCCACCCCCCCACCCCCCCTCCTCACCACTCTGAGGCAGAAGGTTGTGGGATTAAAATCCACTCAAAGTCCCGTCTTGGTTGCAGGGGAGCAAGGCTTCCCTGTTCAGATGAACATTAAAGTTCACACGTGCCATCTCCTCTCTCACACAGGTGCTGTTCCAAGGCGCTGAACAGTCAAGTGGGACTCAAGTGGTTCGGGTGGGGTTGGGTGGGGTTGGGTGGGGGTGGGGGGGTGGGGGAGTGCGGAATCCTCATGTCACCCTCACCCCCTCACCAGCTGAGTTCATACAGTAATCTTGATTAACCTCCCTCCCTCCCTCTCTCTCTCTCGCTCTCTCTTGCTCTCCTTCGCTCTCCTTCGCTCTCTCTCTCGCACTCTCTACCTCTGCTTCATATGGATATCAATATATAAGGTATCCCTGAAAGCCCTTATTAATGAACTCCTATTCCTCATAAAAAAATATCTCTTATCTATAATTACATGGAGTGATATAGCTCAAATCAGGCCATTCTACCCAAATGGTCCAATGCTGGTGTTTATACTCCAAACTAGTCTCCATCCATCCGATTCCCCTCTCCTATATGCCTCCATTCCCTCATCCCTCATGGGTGTATCAAGATTCTTAAATACATTGATGCTTTGTGCTTCAATCACCACTTGCAACACCATCCTCAGGTGAAGAAGTTCTTCCTAAACTCCTAGTAGTTCTGTTACAGAACTTATATTTATGCCCCCGACCGACAATTAATGTCCACCTTATTGAATAAATTCATAGTCTTAAACACATTGATCAAGTCCCCTATGTTAGGATAGCTACAGTTGTGCTCAGATATTGAGGAGGGAAGGTAAATTGAGGATATGACTGAGAGAAGGAGGAGGATGTTCCAGAGACAGAGGTGTCTGAGAACATTGAGGAGTGCTTAAGAAAGGGAGGTGAGAAACGTTGAATAATAAGTGACCAAAAGTTGTTCAATGGATGCTGGATCCATTCACATCTTCAAGATTGAGATAGATAGATATGTGTTAGGTTTGGGTATCAACTGATACGGGGCAAGGCGGGTAAATGGACTTGTGGTACCGATCAGCCATCATCTTAGAACGGTGGAACAGGCTCGAGGGGCTGAATGGCTACATTCTGTTCCTACATTCTCTCTAAATTCTATGTGAATTGGCTTCTCCTCCAATCCACGCCTTGCCGTCGGTTGTGAGGCCACCCGTGGTGACCAAGCTCTTAACTCCTCTGTCCTCAGGTCTGTTTTGCCCGGCAGAGTGACCATGGCGAAGCCGACGGAATTCGAGTACACCACTGAGAACTACAGCGAGACATACACTTTTGACGGGGACTACTCAGAGTACATCCAGCGGTGTGAGATGGAGGACGTGAGAACCTTCCGGAAGAGCTTCTTGCCCGCCATGTTCGCGGTGATCTGTGTGCTGGGCGTCCTGGGGAACGGGCTGGTGGTCCTCACCTTCATCTACTTCAAGCGGCTCAAGACGATGACCGATATCTACTTACTGAATCTGGCGTTGGCGGACCTCATGTTCCTCTTCACCCTCCCCTTCTGGGCCGTGAACGTAGTCAAGCACTGGATCTTCGGGCAGGCCATGTGCGTGACCGTGTGCGTCCTGTACAGGGTGAGCTTCTTCAGCGGCATGTTGCTGCTCATGTGCATCAGCATCGACCGGTACTTCTCCATTGTCCAGGCGGCCTCTGCTCACCGCCACCGCTCCAGGGCCGTCTATTACAGCAAAATCATCTCCACCGGCGTCTGGGTCCTGGCCTTCGTCCTGTCTGTGCCCGAGATGCTCTACAGCGAGGAGGTGCAGAGGGATGACATCTGGCTGTGCAAGATGAAGCCCAACAACAACACCGTGATCTTCACCACCGGCACCCAGTTGGCCATAGGCTTTGTCGTCCCCTTCCTGGTCATGATCTTCTGCTACTCCGTCATTATCAAGACCCTGCTGATCTCCAGGAGCTTCGAGAAGAACAAAGCCATCAAGGTCATCTTCTCAGTGGTGGTGGTCTTCATACTCTTCCAGCTTCCCTACAACAGCGTCTTGCTCCTGGACACCATCAACAGCATCAAAGCCAACATCACTGACTGCGACGCCAACAAGCGGCTGAACATGGCGCTGGACGTGACCAAGAGCCTGGCCTACATGCGCTGCTGCCTGAACCCCTTCCTCTACGCCTTCATAGGGGTCAAGTTCCGCAAGGACCTCCTCAGGCTACTCAAGGGACTCGGCTGCCCCACCTCGCAGAGGCTTCTGGCCTTTGCCAACGTCAAGCCCAGTCTCTACAGCAAGCGGGGCTCCATCGCCACCGACACAGACAGCACGACCACCTTCTCGCCCTGACCACACAGTCACAAGGCCATTACACACAACGTGTCAGTCTGTCTTCAACAGTTGGGGGCAGTTGGATGTTGGGGGCAGAGGTTTGTTCACTCTGGGAAGCACAAATACTGCACAAGACAGATTTTTATTTTCTTCCACTTTTGTCTGTCCGTCCCTCACTCCCTCCTCCCCTCCCATCCCTCCCTCATCCAATCAACCAACCACCCAACTCATTCACCCTCCACACTCACTGTTCCACTGACCACACAACGCTCTCGCTCTTTCCCTAATGCTCACTCACCACAAACCAACGCACAGCACCCACACCAGTTTTGCTCTCACAGCTGTGATGTGCCCTGCAGACTTTGCTCAGCCTGGTTCTCGCCTCTAGGTCAGAAAGGTTGTTTGTTGGATTCAAGCCTTTAGGTGGACACTCCAGTGTGGTTCCACCATCTCAACTTCAGGTAGATGTAAAACTCCACATCACTGTCTTAATAGTGTAGTTTCTCCTGGTGTTTAGACCAACAATTCCTCCCCCACCTCCCCACCAATTGATAAAATTCTTCATTTATTTTGTGATTGTTTGTGGGACATTGCTGTGTGCAAATTGTCTGCCTGTTTCCTGCAAAATACACAGTCACTACACTTTGTAGTATATCCTGTGAAATGCAAGTGGGTTCTTGTCTGATAGATATTATACATCCAGCAGATTGACTGTTGGATTGACTCTTGTCTTTTCTGAATGTAAGAAATCAGTTGACATTTAAAACTGATCAAAGAGCGAAAGAGAGTGACTGACGGAGAGAGCAAGCGAGAGAGAGAGAGAGAGAGAGAGAGAGACCGAGAGAGAAGAAAGGGAAAAAGAGGTGAGACAGAAAGGCACACACAGAGAGAGAGAGAGAGAGAGAGAGAGAGAGAGAGAGCAAGGCATTGAGAGAATAAGCTTTTAAAAATTCAAATGACAAATTGTCACACTCTTCAATTTTTCTCGTTTTCGCTTTGTGTGAGTCCTGGGAATGTCGGGATCTGGGAATGTCCTAACCTGGGATTGCAGTTGTGTGGCTTTGCTTTACACTGTCCGTCCAGCACTCTGATAGATTCTGTTTCCCAGAATCGGTCGCCGTGTTTCTCTTAAGACGTTTGTGAGAAATCACAGGACAGACAGTGACTGACACTGAAACCCGGGGGTGGGGGTAATTTGTAGATTGTTTTTATTCTCTGATCAAATGGATTTTGTGCGTGTATGTGTGTGTATATATACACATATATATATATCTATATATATTGGGTATAATATATATGTATGTGAGTGTGTCTGTATGTGAGTGTCTGTGTGTGTGTGTGTGTGTGTGTCCCTCAACAGGTAATGTTGATGTGTAGGGTATAACATCCAAGCCCTGGTCTATTCTCCATCGCGTAACGTGTAGAAAGTGGTCCCTACAGTCAGTAGTCTGAACAGGGACCACTGGTCCCTTCCCTACAGTGGTCCCTACAGAAAGTGGTCCCTACTTGAAGACAAGTGATAGTGTGTATGGGGGATGGGAGATGAAGTGGAGATAATTCTCTGTTCAAAATGAATGTTTTTTTAATCTGATAAAATCATTTGTGACCGAAAACCAACTATCAAGAATAAAGCTTGTTCGCTCGCTATATCTCATAACCAATTGCTGCTTAGATTCTCACTCAAACTGCCCTCACACACACACACATACCTAGGCACACCTTTGACGTACGCAAAAGACGCTCCCACCCACATAAACATACACACGAACAAGCACACTCACCCGAACAATACATAGACAGACCTAAAGGATCCGCTCAGGGTAACTGTGCGTGATTCGGAGATGGCGGAGGAAGAGGAGGAGGAGAGGGGGTGAGAGGGGAGGGGTGGGAGGAGAGGAAGAAGGTGTTAACACCATGTCAGAGCCAAATGCTCCGTTTGTATTTTTATTCACACATTTTGATTAAGTGCAAATGGATTATTTCTGTGAGGTTTCTTATCTCGATGTACTCTTAAACCAAGGTGTGTGTATACGAGTGAGCAGATGCAGTATAAGGAAGAGATGGTGACTGTTATTTCTCGCTCTGCTAATGTATTATTTGGATCATGGCCCCAGAATGCCAACTCGATGTCCGGGGTCACTGGTGGCGATTATCGCATGTCGCATTTGAACCTGTACCTCAGACGCCAAGATGATGTGATTTCAGAGATTGACATCCGTCAACACCAGCAACAAGAGGCTGATGATCTTCCAGTGAGTGTCTCACACAGACGAGTCACGTATTATTGGACGATAACCTCAGCATTCCATTTTAGCGCATAATCATACCGTTGGAAGGAATGTACCAGAGTTAACTTTGAACGTGTTACAAGCCTCTCGTTTTAAGCTTCAAGGTTTGTCCTTTTCTGATAATAAAAGTTTGAATGAACATGAAATGCGTTGGCTCCTGTGTTTGGATAATTTTTTATCGGCCATTCTTTCAATAGTGCGGCAGGAACAGTTGGGAGTTCCTTTCGGCCCATCCAGCCTGCTCCAACAATTTATCAGGCATTTAGTTTGTTACTTTATTTGAGCGCCACCATGATCGGCTGAGGAACACCACTGTGATGGTGGAGTCCTGTAGCTCAGTGGTTCGAGCACTCGCTCTCTCAAGCTAGCAGACCTAGGTTCGATTCCCGGGCAAGGTAAAATGTTGGACAAGTTTTCCTTACTCCACAAGCCTCTGTTTACTGAGCAATCGAGGAAACCGGTTGTCAGTCAATTTGCGTATCACTTTTCCGGGGCTGATAATTTCTTCAAAATAAATTTATAAAATAATTTGATCCCTCAATCCACGACTGTTTGTGGGACACTCACCGCTGTGTGCAATTGGCTGCCGCGTTTTGCCCGCAAATAAATTCTTCTAAACAAATGTTTTAAATGATAACTTGCCCATACTCTCTGCTCAGCAGTGACCCAGGTTCGATTCCCAGGCAGGCCATATACTACCCGTTAACCTGTCCGCATCCTCCACTCAACAGTGACCTGCTCCATGTCCCTTGCCTTGCTCACCCCACCATTGGCGGTCGGGCCTTCAGCTTTTCTGCCCCACTATTTAGCACATCCATCCCACAATTGCTTTACAGTATATTATGTGAAGCGATTTGAGACATCTAGAAGACTTGAATAGCTGCATCAAATGCAAGGATTATTATTTTTTTTAATTCTAAATTAGGCCAGACGTCCTGACCCGACAATGTGTGTTTAGCGACTGATGAAGTCTAACCAGCTACAATCACAAAGCTTGCAACCAAGTGTACCGTCTGGCAAGCATCCTGCTGCTTGTCTAGCTAGAACCATCTGACCTGTTGACTTTGGCTCGCAGTGTTAACGGGAGCTGACTCTCTACCCCATTGACCGGTCTGACCTTCCAGGTCCTGCTGATGAGCCCGGCTGGGCGGTGTTGTGCTGTCATCATCATTGTTATGAAGAGCTGAGAACTCGGCTCATCGCTTCCTAACATGTGTCCTCTCCCTCTCTTCCCTTCTCTGTTTCTCATTCCTCTCCCTCTCTCTCTTTCTATTCTCTGCCTCTCATTGGCTTTTTTGTCTCTTTCGCCCTTCTCACGCAAACCCTCAGCGGACCTGATGTGTTGACCATTCACTGTGATCCTAAGAAGCTGTGTATGTGTGTGTGCCAGTGTGCTTATACAACTGTGACACAAATGTATGTGTGTGTGTGCGTGGGGCAGGTGGGGGACTGGCTCTGTGTGCTAGTTTGGTGGAGGGAATGTTACGAGTGTATGAACGTAACATACGTAGGAGCGAAAGTAGGCCATTCAGCCCCTTGAGCCTGTCCCACCATTTGATAAGATCATGGCCGATCTCTCCAAATTCCATTTCCCGGCCCTATCTCCATATCCCTTAATCTCTTAAAAAACTGCCGATCTCAGTTTTGAATGTGAAGGGTGTGATTTGCGCACGTGTGTGAGGTTGTGGTAGGGGGGAGGCTGAGGTGGGTGCTGTTGTATGCACATGGCGGGAAGGATGTGGGAGGTGTAGGCGGGGACTGTATGTATGGGGAGGGGGAGGCTGGGGAGTGTGTGTGTTGTGTGTGGGTGGAGAACGGGGGCTGTGTGTTTGTGTGGAGAAGAGGCGTAGAGAGTGTTGTGTGTGTGTGTAAGGGGGGTGGGGGTATTTGTGTATGTGGGGTAGGGCGGAGGGAAGGGTTGTAGGTGTGTGTGTTTGTGTGTGTGGGGTTGGGGTGAGGGAAGAACTGTATTATGAAAGAAACTGGCTGTATTATTCCTGACTAGGGCCAGTGGATCAGTCAGGCAGGATGTTTGAGGCTTTTCACTCTGCTTTGATCAATGGCTCATTTTCAATTCTTAGTGAAATGCTCATATGCCATGAGTGTGTGATTGCTGATAAGATAAGACCCCTCCGCACAACATACATCAGCCACCCCTAGTGGGGGGGGGGGGTCGTTAACTGAAGGTCTTCCTGTTTCTAAAGAAACCGAGACCTATTGAGGGCTGGAAATTCATCATACTAAACTTACTTTCCAGGCGTAACGGAAAATGCTGATCAGGACCGACCACACGTATCCACAAAACCCCCAGGAGATTGGTTTACACGTGGGAATAGGACTGAGACTAATCATGATCACCCAAAATAAATTTGTGAGGTCCAGTGGTTAGAGCATTTGCCTCGCAAGCGAGAGGACCCGGGTTTGGTTCCTGGCAGGGAGAAACAATATGCAAGTTTCCTTCCTCCACATGCAAGTAGCAGCAAGTAGAAACCTGGCTGTGATGATAATAATTCCTTCAAAAAAAAACGTAAAATATATTGGTCACTTCAATCCACAACTGTTTGTGGGACACTGCTGTGCGCAATTGGCCAAAAAAGCAATTTTATTTTCCTTTGTAAAAGTGTATTTTCGATTCGAAAATCATGAGGTTTTGTTTTCGATCTCTATACGGCAGCCATCCACTCCACTCTTCGATCCAGGTAATGAATAGTCAGTAAGGCAATACATAACCATAATATTATTATATTAAACCAGAGACTATTATTGTTAATAACTATCATCCTACATTGAATGACAATAGAGATCCTGATTGTTAGTGGATTCCAGACTGTTTGTGGGACACTGCTGTGCGCAATTGGCCGAAAAAGCAATTTTATTTTCCTTTGTAAAAGTGTATTTTCGATTCAAAAATCACGAGGTTTTGTTTTCAATCTCTATACGGCAGCCATCCACTCCACTCTTTGTTCCTGGACCAGGTAATGAATAGTCAGTAAGGCAACACATAACCATAATATTATTATATTAAACCGGAGACTATTATTGTTAATAACTATCATCCTACATTGAATGGCAATAGGGATCCTGATTGTTAGTGGATTGGTGTATCTCTTTCCAGGTGTAATAATTCCATTTTATAAAATTGTCAGTCAATCCACGACTGATTGTGAAACACCGATGTGCGCAATTGGCTGCTAAGTTTTACCCATGAAATATACAGTCAATTCACTTTACAGTATATTCTATTATACAGATATATATATATGAATATATGTACATATTCAGTATACTCGCTGTACAAGCCATTCCAGGCAGGGCGAAACCTTGGGCAAGTTTCCCTACTCCACACGCCTGATAATAATCACTCAAAAAAATTGTTTATTTCAGTCCATGACTGTTTGTGGGACACTGCTGTGTGCAATTGGCTGCCGCGTTTTGCCCACAAATATACAGTCACTTTACTTTGCAGTATATTCTATGACACACTTTGAGACGTTTAGAAGACGTGAAAATTGCTATATCAAATGCAAGGATTATTATTATTATTGTTGTGTGAAGAGCTTTGAAACGCCTCGAAGGATGGTAAGGTGCTATATGAAAGGCAACAGTTCTTATGCAAGATTATTATTATATAGAGGCAGTACTCAGGAGAGCAATGAGGATGATCCCCAATGTTAGAGAAATGAGCTATATATCAGACAAGATCGCGCTTTTCATTCCCGAGAGAAGATGACTGCGAAGGGGACCTTATAGAGAAAACTAGAAGTATAACATTTTATATGGGATTGAAAACATAAGCACAGATCAATGCGCTCAGTATATGAGTAGAACTAAGATGATATAGATTTAGCGTTTGCAAAGCAGAAACCCAAAGAGGTATTAACAACTGGATCAGTGTTGTCAGCAAGCATAGCAGAGGCCAGGAAACTGAGACTGTGATGGGAGGACGGTAAGGTTGGTGTTCAGGGAATGATGGGATCAGGTGGGTTAAGGGACATCCGAACACATCTTCCAGACATCTCAAAGCGCCTCGCCGCATATACTGTAAAGTGAATTGACTGTATACTTGTGGGTGAAATGCGGCAGCCAATTGCGCACAGCAGCGACCCGCAAACAGTCGTCGTGGATTGAGATGAAGAATTTTTTTGGGGAGGGATTATTATTGACAGGTAATTATCACACGCAGAATATGCTCAGTTGCGGGCAACTCTTACATAGAATGCATTCAGTATAAGAAAGATGTGTGATGCGAGTTATGCAACAATAATAATCCTTACATTTAATATTAGCGCGCCTTTGTGTTTTGTATCTGGAGGACATCTCAAAGCGCTTCACACAATATACTGTAAAATGGAGTGACTCTTCTATGCGTCAATGTAGCAGCCAATGATGCAGAGAGCAAATAGTTCACAACAGCTTTGAGGTCCGTGAATGACCAATTTCACTGGGTGTTTTGCTGTCCTGGGAAACTCCCTTTTCTTTTTGAATAGTCCCAGGGGAACTTTAGAGCTCTTCTAACCCACTTCATCGTGGTTTCAATTGTTACAGAATAACGGCTGATTTGCCCCATTCCTTTTCTCCACCCACCCACCACCCTCACCCCCCCCCCCCCTCCCAACCCCATTTTGCACCCCCCCCCACCCTCATATCGTCCGTCCTGCTCCCCCACCTTCTCACCTCCCCCCCCCCCCCACCCCCCCACACCCATATGCTCTCCCACCATGATCAGCGGGTGGGGGTTTTAGCCTATTTGCCCGCCCTCTCTGGAATTCCACACCCCAAAAATTCCCCTCCCTCCACTCTTCCAAGCTACGACTCCAAACATACATCTTTAGCTGCACTTTCCCCTTCCCCATCTCATCCAGCTCCTTGGGACATCCTCCCGATGTGAAAGGCGCTCTACAAATGTAATTTAATTTTGTATTCCAGCAGAAGGCAATGTGTTCTCACTGTGTGAATGTGTGCCCACTGGTGGAGTGCATCTGTAAGTGACCAGGTCATGTTAATCCAAAACTGACGAAAGCCGAAACGGAATCCAAAACAGAAAGCCAATGAACAAGGCCGTACGCAGGGGGGGTGCGACGGGTGCGTACGCACCCCCCAAATTATAAAAGGTCCACATTTTCCGGGGTAGAGAATTGCATTTTTTATCAAATTTAAATACCAAGTAAATTTATTGAACATTTGTGTAACAATCAGTTCTTCAAAACTATGTATAAATTATAAACTCACATCTTTGAATGATTTAGTATTAATATAAAATTATCGAGTCGCACACCAGAATCGGCGTCTACCCCAAAACATACCGCGTCGATAGACCAGTCCATGACGCGGCGAGTCTGCGACTCGTGATTGGATAAACACAGGCGCCAAGACTCAAATCCATCCTCGTTTGGAAATCATCCCGTAAACAGCCACAAGGGGCAGCACCAATTCTGGAGTTAAAATCTTCTTTTCATCTGATCACCGTAAGTAAAAATTGCTCAAGTTTTGAGAGGTGTGACTGTAATGCTAGCAAACAATGACAACATATTTACAAGCTTCTGAGAAATTAAAGCTTTTGAGAACCCAACAAAAAAGTTATATGTGTCTGGACGGGAATGCCTATCTTTAAAAAAAATACTCATGGACGTAGACCTAGGCTTTAGCGCCTATTCCACGTGGTGTGTCAATCGGAAATCATCCCGTATACAGTCACTACATAAAAAGGTAGCACCACTTTGTGGAAGCTGAAATCGTATTTTAATCTGATAAATGTCAGTAAAAATTACTTAAGTTTTGATAGGCGTGTTTCTGAAATATCACGTTTCTTGTTTTGTCTTGATTATCACAATTGATTTATATTATTACAAATGTATTCCTGTAATTAAAAATTGCTTTTAGAGACGTCCACTGGCATGCAAAAAACATGTGACCGCAAAGATAAACAGTGCGACTTTATTTCACGTTCAGTTTTGTACCCAGAGTGAAAAAACATCAATGTCGCACGAATTTGGCATAAAAATAGTTTCACCATCATCTGATCAAGCGAACTCGGGCATTGACAACCACACTTCTGCACTGATCCCTTCTCTCCATGCAGCCTGACAACTCCCGCCTGCCAACACCCGAATCGCGCTCCAGAGTATCGAGGTAGGTTAGGGCCGGTCTACCTCGTGTTCTGTGACCGTGCAATGGTTCCCATAGGATAGTAGGACTATGGACAGTTTCCTCCCGGCTTCTCCAGCTATGTCCGCTAAACCTAAGACGCCTCTGCAGTAATGTCTGTGATACCAGTGTGGTAGTGACCATATAGCTCACTATTTGTCAGATGCTGTCGCCAGTAAACGTTCAGGGCGGCTCTTAGAAGCCTGGTATATACCTCATGAGTCACCTAATCTCCTGATCTTCTGAACCGATTAAATAAGACCTCCAACTGTGTAAAACGTCGGAGCCTCGAGGGGGCTTAGGGGGCAGCCCCCAAGCCCCCGGACATTGTTGGTCCGGGGGCTTGCAATTCGCACCCCCCCAAAAAAAATCCTGCGTACGGCCCTGATGAACGCATAGCGATTAGAATCAATCAGCACAAAAGGAGGCCATTTGGCCCATCAAGTCTGTGCCGGCTCTTTGTAAAGAGCAATTCAATCCCGCTCCCCAGCTCTCTCCCCATAACCGCGCAAACCCGTCGAGCGGGGGCTCCTGCTCCTGGGGAGTGAGGAGGTCGGGGAGGTAGGGAGGTGTCGGGGAGTGAGTGGGTTTGATTATGCTTCATTGTTGATTGTGTGTGCAAATAGGCTGCCATGGTTCTCCTACAAATCACAGTCACTTCACAGTAAAAACCCTGTGAAGCACTTTGAGAAGTGTCGAGGATGTGATAAAGATTATTATTATCATTATTATTGTAAAAGGCTTCTTTGCAGCACATTTGTAGATATTCATGGTACACATTGCTGCCCTATGAGCAGGAGTGGGTTCAAGCTACGGTATTTTGTGATGGTGTTGAAGGCAATGCACTCAGAAATACAATCTACGTTGACGGAGCAGATTTCAGATCGGGAGGCCAGTCGCAGGATGGACGGACTGACGTGGGGGTGGACCTTGACAGATGGATTAGAAGATGTCACAATCTCATTATTAACATAATCCAATTGCTTGAAGATTGCATTATCGCTTGCTTGCCCTTTAATCCCCCACCAGGGTTTTGTTGTGTGAAGAAAGTGACCAGTGCTGTCTTGTGAGTTGCCCCCCCGATGTGAAAGACGCTCTAGTTTTGTTGTTGCTTTGTTGTTTAAAGCACCTCCTGAACAGCTAACAAACAAGTCAAACAAGTCCCTATAAAAAAGGGAGACAGAGAGAGCACTGCCCCCACATTAATACCCGTTTTCTGTGTAAAGAAATGTCCTAATTTTTTGCAAAAATTTGTAAATGATAGGATCATATCTCCTGAAGGTCAAACATGAGAAAAGTTGCTTTTAGAGTCATCTCAACATTGGTTTGGATGAAGAAGCAACTTCCAACTAATTTGATCTCAAACCCACCGTTACTGCCCTCCCATCACAGCAGCAGCTTCTTTGTCTAAACGAGTCCCGGTATCCTGGCCTCACCGAAATACGCGGTCACTACACTTCAAAGTAAAGTATGGTCCAGTTTGAGATGAGCTTTTCTCTGACATGATAATGTGCTGGATTAGAGGCAAGAATTTTTTTCTTGTAAGTCTGTTACTTACAAAGCACTTGCTTTGTAAGTAACAGACCTGGGTTTGATTCCTGGCAGGTCAGGATGAAACCTTGGACAAGTTTTCTTACTCCAAACGCTTGATAATAATCCCTCTTCAAAAAATACTAAAATTGGTCCTATTCAATCCACGACTGTTTGTGGGGACACTGCTGTGAGCAATCGGCTGCCGCATTTCGCCCAGAAATAAAACAGTCAATTCAGTTTACGGTATATTCTGTGAAGCGCTTCGAGATCACTCAAAAGCGCTTCACAGAATATACCGTAAACTGAAAAGCCACGGTATTAAATGTGAGGATTATTATTATATAATAATATTATCTAATAATAATAATAGTAATTATATATTATATATTTTAATTATTAATATTTTACTATTAATTTATTAATTATATGTATTTTTTAATTATATGTATTTTATATTATTATTATATGTATTTTATGGCTATGAATTTCCCATCGTTTCCAGTATTTTCCCATTGGTATTGTACATATACAATGAGTGAGCGTGAAGCGCTGATGGGAGAGGAGGTGGAGTGTGGTGTGAGGAGGTCTGAGCCGGAACCTTTGTTCAGGCGCCGCGGACACGGGGAGATGAAGGAGCAGATAGCGGACGGACAGGAAGTCTGGGGGGAAGTTGAAGTGGTTTGAAACTCCCGCCGCTCAGGCCCCTTTAATATCAATATCAATAATAATAGCCCCCCCCTCTCCCCCCCCCCCCCCCCCGCCATCCAACATGGAGCCTGACACGGAGGCGCTGTCCCGGGGGGGCTTCCGGTGCCGCTTGTGCGACATCAGCGTCCCGAATTGTGAGTCTCTTCCCCCCCCCCACCCCACACACCTCCACACTCACACAGCCCCCCCCCCTCACACACACAGCCCCCCCCCCCCCCACACACACAGCCCACCCCCCTCACACACACAGCCCCCCCCCCTCACAAACACACAGCCCCCCCCTCACACACACACAGCCCACCCCCCCCCCACATACAGCCCACTCCCCCACACACACAGCGCCCCCCCCCTCACACACACAGCCCACCCCCCCCCACACACACAGCCCACCCCCCCCACACACACAGCCCACCCCCCCCACACACACAGCCCACCCCCCCCACACACACAGCCCACCCCCCCCACACACAGCCCACCACCCCCACACACAGCCCACCCCCCCCCCACACACAGCCCACCACCCCCACACACACAGCCCACCCCCCCCACACACACGGCCCACCCCCCCCCACACACACAGCCCACCCCCCCCTCACACACACAGCCCACCCCCCTCACACAGACAGCCCCCCCCCCCCACACACAGCCCACCCCCCCCACACACACAGCCCCCCCCACACACTCACACACACACAGCCCCCCCCCCCACACAGCCCACCCCCCCCACACACACAGCCCACCCCCCCCACACACACAGCCCAGCCCCCACACACACACAGCCCCCCCCCCCCACACACACAGCCCACCCCCCCCACACACACAGCCCACCCCCCCCACACACAGCCCACCCCCCCCACACACACAGCCCCCCCCCCCCACACACACAGCCCAGCCCCCCCATACACAGCCCACCCCCCCCACACACACAGCCCAACCCACCCACACACACAGCCCACCCCCCCCACACACACAGCCCCCCCCCCAATACACAGCCCCCCCCCCCACACACACAGCCCTCACACACACAGCCCCCCCCCTCACACACACAGCCCACCCCCCCCCCACACACACAGCCCACCCCCCCCCCACACACACAGCCCACCCCCCCCATACACAGCCCACCCCACCACACACACAGCCCTCACACACACAGCCCCCCCCCCTCACACACACAGCCCCCCCCCCCCCCACACACACAGCCCCCCCCCCCCCCCACACACAGCCCCCCCCCCACACACACACAGCCCCCCCCCCACACACACACAGCCCCCCCCCCACACACACACAGGCCCCCCCACACACACACAGGCCCCCCCACACACACACAGCCCACCCCCCACACACAGCCCACCCCCCACACACACACAGCCCACCCCCCACACACACAGCCCAGCCCCCCACACACACAGCCCCCCCCCCCACACACACAGCCCCCCCCCCCCCACATACAGCCCACTCCCCCACACACACAGCGCCCCCCCCTCACACACACAGCCCCCCCCCCACACACACAGCCCCCCCCACACACACAGCCCCCCCCACACACACAGCCCCCCCCACACACACAGCCCCCCCACACACACACAGCCCCCCTCACACACTCACACACAGAGCCCCCCCCACGCACAGCCCCCCCCACACACTCACACACACAGCCCCCCCACACACACAGCCCCCCACACACACAGCCCCCCCACACACACAGCCCCCCCCCACACACACAGCCCCCCCCCACACACACAGCCCCCCCCCACACACACAGCCCCCCCCCACACACACAGCCCCCCCTCACACACACAGCCCCCCCACACACACAGCCCCCCCACACACACAGCCCCCCACACACACACAGCCCCCCACACACACACAGCCCCCCACACACACACAGCCCCCCACACACACACTCACACACAGCCCCCCCCCCACACACTCACACACCCGCCCCCCACACACACAGCCCCCACACACACAGCCCTCCCCACACACACTCACACACACTACCCCTCCCCCCCACACACAGCCCACTCCAAACACACAGCACCCCCCCCACACACTCAGACACACAGCCCCCCCCCACACACAGCACCCCCCTCACACACTCACACACAGCCCACACACACACTCACACACACAGCCCCCCCCCACACACACTCACACACACAGACCCCCCCCCACACACAGCCCCCCCCCACACACAGCCCCCCCCACACACACAGCCCCCCCCACACACACAGCCCCCCCCACACACACAGCCCCCCCCACATACACTCACACACACAGCCCCCCCCACACACTCACACACACAGCCCCCCCCACACACTCACACACACAGCCCCCTACACACACTCACACACTACCCCTCCCCCCCCCACACACTCACACACTACCCCTCCCCCCCCCACACACTCACACACTACCCCTCCCCCCCCCACACACTCACACAGCCCCCCACACACACAAACTCACACAGCCCCCCACACACACTCACACAACCCGCACACACACAGCACCCCCCCCATACACACACACACACAGCCCCCCACACACACTCACACACAGCCCTCCCCCCCCCACACACTCACACACAGCCCTCCCCCCCCCACACACTCACACACACTACCCCTTCCCCCACACACACTCACACAGCCCCCCACACACACAAACTCACACATACCCCCCCACACACTCTCACAAACACACACACCTTTGATCAGTATGTTTCCAGTCCAACGAGGAAAGAAGCATTGCTGGATCTAGTTTTGGGAAATGAGGTAGGACAAGTTCAACAGGTTTCTGTAGGTGAGCATCTAGGGAATAGTGACCACAATATCATTAGATTCAGAATAATTATGGAAAGGGATAAGGAACGATCACAGGTGAGGACACTCAACTGGAAAAGGGCTAATTTCAATGAGTTGAGGTGGGACCTAGCCAAGGTGGATTGGAAATAAAAATTGGCAGGTAAGACAACTAACGAGCAGTGGGCAGTGTTCAAAGAGGAGATAGTTCAGGCACAAATCAAAAGCATCCCCACAAAGGTGAAATGTAAGGCATCCAAACCTCCCTGGATGACTAAGGAAATCGGGGCCAAAATAAAACAAAAAAAAGAGGCTTATGATAAGTGTCAGGCTCAAAATTCAGAAGGGAACCAAGCAGAATATAGGAAGTGTATGATAGAACTAAAAAAGGAAGTTAGAGGGGCAAAGAGACTGCATGAAAAACAATTAGCGAGTAAGATTAAGGGGAACCCTAAGGTTTTTTACCAACATATTAAGAGTAAAAGGTTGGTCAAGGATAGGGTGGGGCCAATTAGGGACCTAGGAGGAAATCTCATTGTGGAGGCAGAGGGCATGGCTGATGTACTGAATGAGTACTTCGCCTCTGTCTTCACAAAAGAAAAGGATCCAGCCAATGCCATGGTATTGGAGGAGAGGGTAGGAGAAATGGATAGAATAATTATAACCAGAGAGGAAGTTCTAAAAAGGTTGACGTCGCTCAAGGTGGATAAGTCCCCTGGTCCGGATGGGATGCACCCTAGGTTACTAAGTGAGGCACGGGAGCAATTAGCAGGGACTCTGGCCACGATCTTTCAATCTTCCTTGGACACAGGGGTCGTGCCAGAGGACTGGAGGATAGCTAATGTTACTCCCTTGTATAAAAAGGGGCAGAAGGACAAGCCTGGTAACTACAGACCAGTCAGTCTAACGTCGGTAGTGGGCAAACTTCTAGAGTCCATAATCAGGGACAAGGTAGATCTTCACTTAGAAAGATATAGGCTAATAAAGGACAGTCAACATGGATTTGTTAAAGGCAAATCTTGCCTTACAAATCTGATAGAATTTTTTGATGCGGTAACGGAATGGGTGGACAATGGTAGCGCAGTTGATGTAGTCTACATCGACTTTCAAAAGGCATTTGACAAAGTGCCACATGAGAGACTTATTAGGAAATTAAAGGCCCATGGCGTAAAAGGGACAGTGGCAGCGTGGATCCACAACTGGCTGCGAGACAGAAAGCAGAGAGTTGTAGTGAGCGGCTGTTTTTCAGATTGGAGGGAAGTGAGCAGTGGTGTGCCACAGGGATCGGTTTTGGGACCATTGCTGTTTGTAATCTACATCAATGATCTGGACTTGGGTGTACGGAGTACAGTTTCCAAGTTTGCAGATGACACTAAGTTAGGGAGAATAGTAAATAGTGAGGAGGATAGTAGCCATCTGCAAGAGGATATAGACAAATTGGTAAAGTGGGCAGACACATGACAGATGAAGTTTAATGCAGAGAAGTGTGAGGTGATGCATTTTGGGAGAAGAAATGAAGGGAGGCAATATAGGCTAGATAGTACAATTTTAAATGGTGTAAAGGAACAGAGAAACCTGGGGATTTGTGTTAGTGACTCGTTGAAGGTGGCAGGACAGGTAGACAAGGCTGTTAAGAAGGCATATGAGATACTAGGCTTTATAAATAGGGGTATAGAGTACAAAAGTCAGGAAGTGCTGACTAACCTCTATAAGCCTTTGGTGAGGCCTCAGCTGGAATACTGTGTTCAATTCTGGTCACCACACTACAGAAAGGATGTGAAGACATTGGAAAGGGTACAACGAAGATTTACTAGGATGGTGCCAGGATTGAGGGACTTCAGCTATGAGGAGAGGCTAGATAGGCTAGGGTTATTCTCTCTGGAGCAGAGAAGATTGAGGGGAGACCTAATAGAGGTTTATAAGATCATGAGGGGTTTCGACAGGGCAAATAGAGAAAAACTATTTCCACTCGTGGGTGAATCTGTGACTCGTGGTCACAGATTTAAAATAGTTTCAAGGCGCAGTAGAGGGGAGCTGAGGAGAATTTTTTTCACTCAGCGAGTTGTTCGAATCTGGAATGCATTGCCTGAAAAGGTGGTGGAGGCTGATTCGATAACAACTTTTAAAAGGGAATTAGATCTTTATTTAGGGAGAACAGGTCTATTAGGCTATGGGGAGCAGGCAGGGCAGTGGGATTGAATCGCTCTTTTCAAAGAGCCGGCACAGACTAGATGGGCCGAATGGCCTCCTTTTGTGCCGTAAAATTCTATGAATCTATAAACCTCCCTCTCCCCTATAAACTTCCAGTTTTCTCCACACTCCCTCATGTCCTAGTTCTCTGACCTCCTCACTCCCCAAACAATACCCCCCCTCCCCCCCCACCTTGCGGTGCCTCTGCTCGACAGGCGCTGGCCTCCTGCTCCTCCCTCGGCCCCATCTAGAGTCACACTTACAGCCACAACACTCCCGAGCTCTGCAACACTCTCTCGGCCTCGCTCCCTCTCCCATTTCAGGTCCCACCTGAATTCCTTCCTCTTCGACCATGTTTACAGCCACCTTCACACCCCCCCCGCCTTGGAGTCAGGCTCCACCAATGTTAAGCGTTCTGAGATGCTACCTGGCATGGAGGGCACCATAAAAGTACAAGTTCTTGTTGCCCCCCCCCCCCCCACCCTCCATACACACAATGCCTCAACTCCCCCAACCCCCTCGCTTTCCCTCCATTTCTGTGGCTGTCCCCCAAATATATAGTCAATTCACTTTACATTATATTCTGTGAAGCGCTTTGAGACGTCTAGAAAAGCACTATATCAAATGCAAGGATTATTATTACTGTATTACACTTTGCGCTCTTTCCCCCCGCATACCACACTCATTTCCTCAACTCCCCCCACCACACACACTCACCTAGATTACCTCCACACACTCCTAGATTTCTCAACTCTTCCCCTCTCCCCAGTATCCTCACTCCTATTCCCCTCTCCCAACCACCCACTCCTGCTCCACAGTAGACAACGTTACCGAAGAGAAGCGTCTACAAATGTGACCGGGATCAAAATGCATTTGTTACAGAAAATATTAAATCAGATGTTCTTTTTAAAACAGCTCCCAGTTTAGAAAGTCACCTTAAAGGAAAAAAGCATCAAAAACTAATGAGCGTGAGAGCCATGAGAAAGTTACAGGAGGAAAACAGTGTGTTTGTGAGTGGTTTTCGTAAAGGCACTCCTGAACTGGAAATCAATGACTACTTTCAAAAGTTTGGCACAGTCGCAAGCATCATAATGGACAAGGACAAAGTAAGTACATTTGGAGAATACACAATGCAAAATTATTTGTGTAGCGCTTTTCACGTTGGGAGGACATCCTTTATTCCTTAAGAGTACTTACTGTGCAACAATGAACTGGATTATCATTTGAAGAATGGTAAATACGTGGAATAGTCCACAAAATGAGGCAAAGTGTCTTTGCGTTTATTTAAAAAAAGTACAAGTGAAAGGCTGAAAGGAGAGTTAATGTACCAGAAGGAACAGTTTGGGTCAAAAGGACTTCTTGCTCCTAGTTTGTAATTCCTCTCACGAGAGTAAAAGTTGCACTAAATCTTTTATCAATTGTAGAAGTAGGAACCCGGTTGTCAGTCAATTGGCAGATTGTTTTTCTGAGGGTAATAATTCCTTCAAAAAATGATTTGGTCACTTACTCTATGACTGCTTGTGGGACAACTCTCTGCTTTGAGATGTCTCGAAGCCTGATAAGGCGTTATATCAAATAGCAGATTATCATTATTATTATTCTAGTAGTAGGGTTGTTTTTAAATAGTGCAAAATAAAATCTCTCAATTCGTTAGAATCTTGTACGCTTTGAGTGCTCAAGCCATTCCCTTGCTTGCTATCCACAGGGCATCTACGCCATTATACAGATGGACACCTTAGAAGAAGTGGAGAAGGTGCTGTCTGTGTCCCAGCACTGCATGAACGGCCAGAAACTGCGAGTGAAAGCCAGAGAAAAGAAAGATTTCAAATACGTCCCCAAAAAGAAGCAGGCACCCGGCAAAAAGCAATCGATTAGTTTCGAAGCACTGTCGCAGATTCTCTGTGGAGCTGCTGACGTGAGTACTCTGGAGTGTCGCTCGTCTGTTAAAAAGAGTGGATTAATTTCACGGGTACATGTGGAGCTCAGTGCTTAGAGCAAGCGAAGAGACCTGGGTTTGATTCCCTTCAGGGCAAAATGTTGGGCAAGTTTCCTTACCCCACACTCCTGTTGTTTACCTAGCAATAATTAGGAACCCGGCTGTTAGTTGATTGGTAGATTGCTTTTCAGTTAGTAAGGATTCCTTCAAAAAAATGGATGTAACTATTTAATAATAAATAATAAATTTGTCACTGCAATCCATGACTGTTTGTGGGACACTGATGTGCGCAATTGGCTGCCAAGGTTTGCCCACAATATATACACTTTACAGTATATTCTGTGGGGCACTTTGAGACGTGATCAGGCGCTATATCAAATGCAAAGATTATTAGTATTTAGTATTATATCGAATGGTTAACAGTACGTCCCGTCTGACAGGTGGATGAGCAGCTACAGCACTTGTTGCAGTTGTTTCAGTTGTCGGAGAGCGAGCGGAGCCTGCGAGAGCTGCTGGTGTCTCTGATGCAGGAGGTGTTCTCTGAGTTCTTCCCAGGTCAGTGGTCTTCTCGGGGTTTTATGGGATCGTTAACAAGTGTTTAACGCAGAGTAGTCCATATGATATGGTCTGTTATTGCTGGTCAGAGCCATATCTGTGTTAGTCAAGTTATTCCCTCAATGACCCCCTTTCCCTTAATCCTCCCCATAGCTCCATAAACAGTCAGTCGTGGAGCCCCCTACCCCCCACTCAATTCACTTTCCTGCTTCATATTGCCCTCTCCTCAATAACTCCTCATCCCCTTCCCCCACGTACCCTTCATTGTAAACCCTTCTAGTAGATTGGTTGAATCTTTTGCAGCAATGATAATTAACGTTGCATCTGATACGGCGCCTCATCACGTCGTTGAGACGCCTCAAAGCGCTCCACAGGATTTACTATAAAGTGGGGTGACTGTGTAATTGGTCTACTAAAAAAACACACTAGATAAACTACAATAGTTGAACCTACTCTCCAAGGCTGTGAAAGCACCAGTGCTGAGGATTGTTCTAATCCTGTCTCTTGGGGCAGTGAAAATTATTCAAATGACAAACATGACTGTTTATGGTACACTGCGGTGTGCAATTGGCTGCCACACTTCTCCTACAAAACATACAGTAAATTGGCTTCACAGAACTGCATAGGTAAACTCCGCTTTATGTTGCTTCTGTCAATGTTGTTTCGTTATTATCGTGATTTATTTGTACAATCCTTTATAAACATGAGTCAAAAACACCCAGTAAGTGACAGTGGTGAGTCTGCTAGTAAAAAAAATCAGGAAAACTATTACTCTCGAAATGACATTAGATGCTTTAAAACATTTTGACGCCGTGAGTGTTATGTTATTTAAATTAATATTTTATATTTAAATTGATAATGTATTTCAATTTCAATTTATAATTTTTTAAAAGAAAATTTTGACGCACAATGTCCCAAGTCATGGGGTAGCTAACTGTTGCTTATATTCAGGTTGCAAAATCCTTCCTTTCGGATCATCGGTGAATACTTTTGACGTTCATGGCTGTGACTTGGATTTGTTCCTTGATCTTGAAAACACGAAGACTTTCCAGGCCACTGTTACAGAGGCAACCGCCAAAGTAAGTTCCACGTGTGGCAACCTGCACAATGTCTTAAGACTAGCAACTGTATATTCACCATCTCAAGTGTACTAAGATTCACTCATGAGCTTGTATTAATGAAATACGATGCGGAATAATAATAATCTTGTATTTGATATAGCTTATCACGTCTTTGAGATGTCTCAAAGCATTTCACAGAATATTTCACAGAAGTGAAACGGTGGCAGCCAATTGCACCCGGCAGTGTCCCATAAACGGTCGTAGGTTTGGTGACTTATTTATTTATCATCAGAAAATCGTCAACAGCACCAGGTGGGAAACGTCAGTCACATGATGGTCTCTTCCTTGTGAATAATAATGTGGTCACTCAATCCACCACTGCCCAGCGCCTTGGGACGTCCTCCCGACGCTCTGTAAATGTAATATTGTTGTTGTTTTTAAAGGAATTATTACCCCCGGAAGAGCGATCTGCCAATCAGCTAACAAAGCGAATTCCTATTTATTGCTAGGTTGGAAGGTGTGTCGAGTAAGAAATTTACCCTGCTGGGAATCCAACCCGGGCCTCTTGCCTGTGGGGCGAGTGCTCTAACCACTGAGTTACAGGATCCTATGTTTAAAATGTTTAGAACAAGAGGAATGAAACAAGAGGAATGTTGTACATTCATTCTACCTGAAACAGGCATCTCTTTTTAGTTGTGGTTATGTCTTATACCTGACCTTATCCATTGTGCTAATTGGAACAAATCTGAGACAAGTGAAACTATTATAATGATGGATAGCTCTGCTGCCCCAAAGAGGAACCTTACCCTTTTCGCTTATTCTAATTCATTCTTGTTCTTTCCAGAAAGTATTGGCAGCAGCTTTTGGGTATTGACTAAGGGCGAATTTTTTTCTGTTGAACAGAGAGATCTTGGTGTGGAGGTGGGGGGGTTTAAAGGTGGGAGCAGGGGAGGGTGGGCTGGAGGTGGGTCTCTGTGATGGAATGTTAGGGCAGACTTCAGATCAGCTTCAGGCAAAATTCAGAGTCAAATATAGGAGCAGCTTTTACTCCACCCATAACTCGTGTTCTCTCTCTCTCTCTCTCTCTATATATATATAGAGAGAGAGAGAGAGAGAACACAATGTACATTCTCTCTCTCTATATATATATAGAGAGAAACATATATAGATATATATATATAGATATATATATATATAGATTATATATAGATATATATATTGAGGAAACATGGACTTTATATATATATATATAAAGCCCATGTTTCCTCAATCTCTAGAAGTTGAGTTCTAGAGATTGAGTTATAAAGGTTTCAGTTTTTCTTTCCATTTTTAGTTTTAAATCCTCCCTTTCATTTCCTTTTTAAAGGCTGCCACACATGGGTTAAAGTCATTAACTCACGTGGAGTCCTGTAGCTCAGTGGTTAGAGCACTAGCCTTGCAATCAAGAGACCTGGGTTCTATTCCCAGGCAGATCGACACGTTGGGCAGCTTTCCTTACTCCATATGCCTCT
This sequence comes from Hydrolagus colliei, assembly GCA_035084275.1. Lineage (NCBI taxonomy): Eukaryota > Metazoa > Chordata > Chondrichthyes > Chimaeriformes > Chimaeridae > Hydrolagus > Hydrolagus colliei. Next base: position 5,061,395 of record CM068768.1, read on the forward strand.
GTTTACCTAGCAGTGAGTAGGATCACGGATGTGATTGGCGGATCACATTTACGGGGTAATAATCCCTTTAAAAAAAATGGGGTCATTTCAATCCACGACACTGGTGTGCGTAATTGGCTGTCGTGTTTCACCCACAAAATACACAGTCAATTCACTTTACAGTATATTATCTGAAGAGCTTTGAGATGTCTCGAAGATGTGATAAGGCGCTGTATCAAACGCAAGGGTTATTTAAGGCCATGTTTCCTCAATCTCTCAGAAGGGAAGTTGAGTTTATAAAGATTTTATTTTTCTATATTTAGTGGCAAAATGTTGATAAGTCCTCCCTCTCGCCTTCTGGTTTCCTTTTCGAAAGCTGCCACTGGCGTGGGTTGAAGTCACGAGTCTGTTTTGCACTGTTGCAGGGAGTTGAAGGAACCGAAAGTGACGTGCAGTCGGATGCCCGTTCTGAGGATTCAATCTTGTCTGACATCGACCTGGAGACTTCGTCACCAGCTGAGATCCTGGAGTTGGTGGCCACTGTGCTGCAGAAGTGCGTTCCAGGCGTTCACAAAGTTCAGGCCGTCACCACGGCCAGGCTACCGGTGGTTAAATTCATCCACAAGGAATCGGGATTGCAAGGAGACATCTCTATTAACAATAGGTACAGAAACAACAAATGACACTTGTATAGCAGAGCACCCTTCACTCCGCAGAGACGTGTATATATAACGTTTAATTAAGTATTTCTACTTGTATCCACACAGCGAGCTGAAATTGTGATTCGTCCTTACTCCACACGCCTAATAATAATCTCTCCAAAAAAAAAACACAATGATAAAAATTGGTCATTTCAATCACGACTATTTGTGGGACACTGCTGTGTGCAATTGGCTGCTGCGTTTCACCCACAAAATATACAGTCAATTCACTTTACAGTGTATTCTATGAAGCACTTTGAGACGTCTAGAAGACGTGAAAAGCACTATATCAAATGCAAGGATTATTAATACTACATGTTTGAAGTCAAGACAAGCATTGTAACGTTTAAGATGTTTATGAAGTTGACATTTAGCTCAGTGTTGGCCAGTGGATGGGGTGATCAAAAAGTGGCCTGCCGAACATTCTCACTCATCTAGGCCAGTCTGTTTTAAAATAGTTTGTTTCTGGGTTTTTTCCTTGATTGAGGTATTCCATGAAACAAGAACGTTTATTTTGTTGGCTGGAACTGAAAGGGGTTTTGCCCACCACTGGTTTAGCTTAAGACGAGTTGTCTCAGTATTTGAGTTTATCATTATCTAAAGAGAGTCGTCCTGGCTCCAACACTGTCCTCCCTCCAGCTCCAGTTTTTCAGAGGTTGTGTTGTGAGCCTGGTGCTAAAAAAAATGCCCAACTTCCAGTTCATCAGGTTACTGCTGACTTCACTTCCCGTGTGTTGAACGCGCAACATTCAGGAATGGCAAGTAGCTGTGCCTGCTATGCAAGGCATAATAATAATGGTTTGTATTTGATATAGGGCCTTATCTAGTCTTCCGAGACGTCTCAAAGTCCTTCACAGAACATACTGTAAAGGGAATTGATTGTGTACTTTGTTGGTGAACCACGGCAGCCAACCCACAAACAGTCGTGGATTGAAATGACCAATTTATTATTATTTTCTTAAGGAATTATTAACCCCAGAAAAGCGATCCGCCAATTAACACTACTTACTGCTAGGTAAACCGAGGCGTGTGGGTGGAGTAAGAAAATGTCCCCAATGTTGTGTCCTGCCTGGGAATTGAATCCAGGTCTCTTGTTTGCGAAGTGAGTGTTGCAGGACTCCATGCACGCAATGTGCAGACAGTGACATCAGCAGCAGTCTGAGGACCGTGGACAGTTGTCTAGTCTAGCGCCCGTAACTAGTTCCACTTTGTGGATTGGTTTGACAGGTTGGCTGTACGTAACACAAAATTCCTTCAGTTGTGCGCTTCGGTGGACCAAAGGGTGAGGCCGCTGGTTTACGCTGTTCGTCACTGGGCAAAGCAGAAGCAGCTAGCAGGTAAGGTATCTCTTTTTATTAACTGTGTAGAGGACAATAGCGTTCCATCAAAAATCCCATCCCAGTAATGTATTGGCGCAGAGTGGTGGGTGGTGGGGGTAATTGGGGGTTCTTTAATTCCCATCGAGAAATCAGCTTATCATAATGCATTTTCTGGATGAGAAAATACGATTCAATATAATAATCTACTAATAAATCCTTACATATCACTGCCTATCATGTTTGGAGGACGTCTCAAAATGTTTCAGAGTCTATGTTTCTGTGAAGCGCTTTGAGTCGACTAGAAGACGTGAAAAGACGCTATATCAAATGCAAGAATTATTATTATTGTTATTGGCTGCAACCCTTGGAGAAACTCCTTTCCCCTTTCGAATTGTGCCGTGGAATCTCTACAGTATACATGAGCAGAGGGATGGGATTTTGATTTAACGTCTCGTCCGATGGATGGGGCCTCCAACAGTGCAGTGAATCCCCAGCACTGATTTGGAATCTCCATCTCAGGCTTTTGGAGTTCAACGAAAGTGCCAATGTGAAGCGTGATCCCTGGCTGTCCAGGGCCTCGGGAAGTCCTCCTGACTTGTAAGGCGCTAAAATAACTGTCATTTGTTGTTAACAAAATGCAAAATACTGCAAATGCTGGAAGTCTGAAACAGAAACAGCCGAGAACACGCAGCAGGTCAGGCAGCATCTACGGAGAAAGGAAAAGTGAGTCAACGTTTTGGGTCCACGAAGAAAGAAATGTGGCTGTGGACCCAAAACGTTGACTCACTTTCTTTCTCCATAGATGGTGCCTGACCTGCTGAGTGTTCCCAGCGACTTCTGGTTTCGTTTGTAATTTTTTGTTGTTGTGAAACCCAGAGTTTAACCCTGTTAACAAAACTTAGGCGCCAGAGTTGCTATCATCTGAGCAAGACTGAAAGACTCATATCTTTTCTTTTTTTAAAAAAACCCTAAAAAACATGATTGTCTATGTAGAATTTACACCTTATATTTCTTTCTTCACCCCCCTCTTGTCTCAGGAAATACCTTTGGAGGAGGACCGTTGCTGAATAATTACGCAGTGACCCTCTTGGTTGTGTTTTTCCTTCAGAATAGGACGCCTGCAATTCTCCCGACTGTGAATCGTTTAAAAGAGCTTGCAGGTTTGGCTGGTATAAGCTTTTTACTCCCATTTCACTCCCGTAAAGGTTTACACTAGATGTAATATTCTGAGTTAGGTGTGAAATATGATCTTTTTATTAAATTAGAGAGCATACTCTTTATTTAACTGACAGTTTTATGAACCACTGTAATAATTATAATAATATTATAATAATCCTTGCATTTGATAAGAGTGCTTTTCATGCCTTCAATACGTCTCAAAGTGCTTCACAGAATATATTGTAAAGTGAATTGACTGTGCATTTGTGGTCGAAACACGGCGGCCAATTGCGCACAGCGGCCTTTTAGTAAATGGGAAACCTAACATGTTGTTCTCTATCAAGAAGGTGAAGACCAGTGTATAATCCACGGATGGGATTGCACATTTCTGAATGATCCAACCAAAGTGGGACCCAGTGAAAATTCTGAAAGCTTGTGTAAGTATTTAGCTGTTCATGAATTTTATACTGAACGGTTTCTTTTTAAAGATTGAAAACCAATCTGTTGTTTGTTTCAATGCCATGAAAGCACTCAGGAGACTGAGTACCCTGCAGTGAACAACAACAACAGAATGACATTTGTATATCGCCTTTCCCATCAAGAGGACGCCCTAAAGTGCTGGACGACAGTGTTTCGGGCCCGAATTGGGGGGCAGGACCAGGGAGGATGGAGGGGAGGGGAAAGGAAAGCATGGTCAAAGAGGAGGGTCTTTCGATGTGTTTTGAAGGAGTCAAGGGAGGGGACGAGGTGGAGGACTGCGGGATACAGTTGCTGAGGATGGTGGCAGAGTGGCAGAAGGCCCGCCTGCTAATGGTGAGCGGGTTCCTGAAGGTTGCAGTGTAAATGTGAGTTGTTGTTGTTGTTAACTTGTTTCCTTTGGAATCCTAATTATCGTTTCCCAACAGGTGTCCTCCTTGCCGAGTTCTTTAAATTGTACGCGCAGTTTGACTTTGCCGGAACTGTTCTTTCTCTGAGAGAGGGCAAAGCCAGGCTCGTAACCGAGTTCATTAAACCCGATTCACACAAACATCTCAAATTTGGGCCGATTAACATCCAGGATCCCTTTGAGCTGAGTCACAATGTGGCTGGAAACATCAATGAGAGATCGGGGCAAAGGTTCAAGAGGCAAAGCGACGAGGCCTTCAAGTACTGCCGCAGCTTGCAGTTTCAGCGGAAATCCAACAAGGGCAAAACGTGGGGCATTGTCAGATTGTTCCAGCCTCTGAGCAGCGCTGACTCCTCACCCGCCCCCTCCCCTGCGGTGGATCAAGCCAAGGGTAAAGACTCGGCTTGCAGCGAGAACGAGTTAACTATCCCCTTCAAGTTGTCGGCCCTTTCTGAGCAAACGAGAAAAAGCCTTCACGGATCTCTAGACTTCAGGGAGGTCTGGTTTGACAAAGTGTGCCATGCCATCCTGTTCGTCATGGAGTCTGTCCTCAAATGCAGCTGCTTCGGTCACAGCGGGCGGAGCAGCGAAGAAGACGCGGCTGGTGCGACAGGCCGAAGAGTTGGTTTGGTGGATGAGAAAGAGGACGAGGGCTTTGAGGAGGAGATTTGCAGTGGATCGAAGAGGCCGTGCGAGGCCAAGGAACTTGCGGGAACTTCAGCACCCAAAAAATCAAGGCTGGGCGGCATGAGGTACCAGGGGGAGGTGCAGTGGCACTGCTCTGTTTGGAATAAGGTCTGGGTTGGGCGCAGGAAAATGAGGCGCCAACTTCACAGAAGCCCAAACAAAAATGTCACGGAGTCGAGCGACAACCCCGGCGTCTTAGACCTCGAAGAGAAAGTTACCAACGCCATGTTGCGACAGGAAGGGAATGAGATTAAACCCAGTCCGCTGATTGAAGTTCAGTTCAATGTCTTTCTGGTGGGAGGCAATGGGGATACGAGGACTGTGGTCAGGGTCACACCTCTGCAGCAAACTGTGTTATTTCCCGAATTCTTTCATTTCCTCGAGTTATTCGTCCCGAAAATGACCGAAAAGTATATTGAGAAACTCGACTAAAGAAAAGATCGTGATAATTACTGACGGCGGGAGCTTATGTGAGGGGTCGTGTCTGCGTATCTGCATTCTTGCAGAAAGCTTTATTTTGTTTTCGCCACTGAAGTCATGTCCTACCTGAAGTGGTGCTGCTCAAAGGGTCATTTTACTCTCAACCGTGAAAGCCCTTATTCCTTATAAAACGGCAACTCGGAGCTAAATATTTGCCGGGCAAATCGTCCGACAGGAAGTCGCGCTTTTGTTTCAGCTGTGTTGAGGTGCAGTCGTTAATTACCCCCAAATGTTTCCAGCAGAGTACTGGAAAGAAAGAACTTGTATAGTGCCTTGAACGTCAAGTCTCAAAATGCTTCTCAATAATTCTTGCATATGTTTTTTTTTGACCCACTATTCTTTGGACAGCAAAATGTCGTGTGATCCTGTTTGATTGATTTCACGGCAGTTTCTTGATCTTACCTGAGGCTGTGTGGAGAGGTAGGTAAAAGAGCAAATCAACTGATACTAGAAAAAGTTGCACGGATTTGCTGCTCATCTTGGAACTGGACAGATATTTTGTTTAGATTTGCACAAGGGAAGTTTACACGCTATGAACTTGTGGTTTTCTATGTCTGCCAAAATGTTACGGTTGTGGTTAGTTTATTTGGGTAACAATGTACACATGTCATTTTCAGAAAAAAATAAAACCGTTTCACTTAAAAAATTTCAGACTTTTTATTATTATTCTACGAACTTTGTGCTCGGATTAATTTAACACTCTTTTCTTCCCACCTTCGTGACTCAGGATATGAATGCACAAATTATCTTGTATGTTTTCAGTGAATTTTAGTGATGCAGTGCGCAAATTGACATTGAAATTGACGTAGATAATAAACTTGACACTTGATATAGCACCTAACATGTCACGATCTGTCAAAGCGCTTCACATGAGTTACTGGAAAGTGTAGTGCTCCGAGACGCCGCCAGCGTGGAGGGCACTATATAAATGCAAGTTGTTGTTGTGTCTTTTGTAGACGAATACCGCAACCAATTTGCACCCAACATTTGCACCCCACAAACAGCCAAGAAGTGTAATAAATGTTATTTGCAGGATTGTTGACTGGGAGAAACCTTTTTCAAATGGGATCTTTACTGTCCGCCTGAACAGGGAGGTTGGTAACTCGGATTAATGTTGTACAAAGAAAACATGATTAATTCCGTCCATATCGTAACACATAAGATTCATATCCGGTTTTGGTGTCAGCAAAAGGTCTGGCTAATATATTGGAATCATTTCATTTGACGTAGAAGACTATGTTGAAACATGATGAAATAATAATAATCCTTGCGTTTGACATCGCGCCGTATCTATAACGTACAAGTAATTTTGTTGTCGTTGTTATCTCATCATTGAGACAACTCAAAGAGCTTCTGCCCCAGCCTTCGGGAACTCGACCCGGTAGTCGGCCCCCGCCTTGCCCCCTCCCTTGCCTCCTTCAAGAACCGTCTCAAGATTCTCCTCAATGACCATGCCTTTGGTCACCCACCTTCCACCCTGCTCTCCACCAACCCTGATCCCGATCCCTAGCTCAGGTCTGAAGCACTTTTTTAAGGGCATTCTCCCTACACAAAAGCTGCTATACAAATGTCATTTTGTTGTTGTTCATAAAATATACTATAAAGTGCAGTGACTAAATGTTTTTTGTGGGGGAAACATAGTGAGATGGTAACCGTGGTTGGATTGAGACGGTTGGAGCAGAGAATCACAGGGAATATGTTTAGAAACGTTTCTCCCACATGTACACAGTAAATTCACTTTACAGTATATTTTATAGTCACTACACAGTCACTGCACTTTTATAGATAATTAGAATATAATCAATTCTTACAGTCGATTCAGAGACTTTCACATCAGGAGGACGTCTCAAAGCACTTAGTATTTTACGGCGGATCAGTATTCCGAAGGTAATAAATACATTTTTTAAAATAAATAAAATAAACAAAATAAATATATTAAGATAATAATAATTTACCCACTCAACCCATCGGGACACTAACGTGCGCAATTTCCCACAAAATAACACAGTCACTACACTTTACAATGAAGCACTTTGAGACGTCTCGGAAGACATTATATTGCAAGGATTATTATCATTATTATTATTATTTTATCATTAGTATTTTCATTATTAAAACTGCACAGTTTGCATTTTAATAGAAAAAATAAAACTTAAGTTTTAAAAAATGTTTTTGAATTGATTTGATAACTATTTGCTATAGTTTGAGAATTGCTGTAAATACATAAATATATGCTGTCTGTATATATAATATATATATTTATCTATTACATATTTTTGGTAACCGGGAAGTTTGGACATTTAATTTTTGATTTAGGTGATTATGGATTTTATATTAAACTTTTGCCACAAAAGTGAGGTCCCACCGAGATTTGAACTCGGATCGCTGGATTCAAAGTCCAGAGTGCTAACCATTACACCATGGGACCAGCTTGCTAGGCCGACTTGAAAAGTTCCCCCATGAAGCAAGAAAGGACTGTGTGTGTGTGTGTGTGTTGGCGTTCCCCAAGCCACGAACGGAAGTGAGGCCATGATCAGTGTGAAGACAAGCCAGAGGAGACACCGACATTGTTGGGGTGGACAAGGACAAGAGCCCTCCCTCCCTTCCCTCCCTCTTTCCTTCCCTCCCTCCGCTCTCCCTCCCTCAGCAAACAGCTGAGGAAGGAACCGAAGACACGGCCACATCCGGACTCCATTCGGCTACACGCTCGGCATTTTTCAGCCGAGCTCGGCTCCACTCGGCTGTGCTCGGCTTTACTCGGCTGTGCTCGGCTTCACTCGGGCTCCATTCGGGTCGACTCGGGCTCCGTTCAACTCGTGAGCTTTCGCGCGCACCTTGTTCCCGCGTCACACACCGAGAGCGCCACGCGCCATGCCTTTAACGTCCACCAGAACAGCCATGTTCTGCTGAATGTGCTGGATGGCACATCTGACAATGCAATGCTCCCCCAGCACTGCACTGGGGTATCAGCCTGGACCATGTGACCTTACAGTCCAAATGTGGGGCTTGAACCCTTGGGACGTCCTCTCAATGTGAAAGGCGCTATATACATTTAAGTTTTTGATTGATTCATTGATTGATTGAACCCATAAGCTTCTGACTCGGAGGCGAGAGCGTGGTACCAACTGGTAACAGGGAAGAACTGTTTCCACACCTGTTGAGTGTGTCAGTGACTCGAGGTCACAGATTTAAAATAGTTTCTAAAAGAAGCAGAGGGGAGGTGAGGAGAAATGTTTTGCAAGTACCATTTATTTGTTCGTTCTGCATTGGGTAATTCGTTTCAATTAAAAGAAAGTGTGTTACAGGTATTCCCTGATTTACGATTTACATTGCGTTCCTGAAAAACGTCATGTAAATTGAAATTTCGTAAATTGGAGTGGGTTTTCCCATATGGTCCCATTATATAATCAAAGATGCGTTCGTTTGACAAAATTTTCAGACCCAGAACCTACTAAAATAACACTTTCCCACAAAGAATTTGATGATAATGAGACTTAATGAATTTAAGAATTTTTAGGGGCACTGATTGAGAGGAAAATAAGAAACAATAATAATCTGTGTACTGTACTTCATACAGCTCCTACAGCATGTAGGTCATCGCTGGTAATTAATGATCATATCATATATACAGTGCCTTATTACATTGTCGAGAAGACTCAAACTTCTTCACAAGATATCCTATGTGACTGTGCAGTTTTATGGGAGAACTGTAATTGCTGTAAAGTGTGTCACTTTATGTTTGTAGTCAAACACTGCGGCCAATTTGCACAAAGGAAAATCCACAGATAGTCATGAAGTTAATGATTTACAATCTTGATGAAATTTTTTCTGTTTGACACAACTGGTATCACATCTGAAGGACAGCTGGAAGTACTTCAGAGGATTCACCATAAAGTGTAAAGTAAATGGGTATTTTGTAGGCAAACTGAGTGATTGCAGGCCAGTACACTGATAGAAACCCCCTTCTCTTTCCAAGAAGGGCAATGTGACTTTTCATGACTTTTCTGAACAGGTAGATGGGATCTCAATTCAATTTAATGTCTCATCAGAAGAATGGCAACTCCACAATTAGTGCCACCTTTCCTTGACTATATGAAGTTAAAGTCCCAAGCCAGAGACTTTACATCCAGGTAACTCACTTTACAGCCACTCCCTCTTAATAAGGGATGAACATGCTACTGATCTGGTTTAGCAGACATACAAATATACAAGACAGCTTGAGTATGACATTTAGGAACCTGAAAAACAACAATAAAATTGCACTTGTATAGCGCCTTTCACGTCGGGAGGATGTCCCAAAGCGCTGAACAGTCAGGTCAGGACCTGAGCGGTGGGGGGAGGGTTGGGGAGGGGGAAGGAGAGGGGAAGAGGTAGTGGAGGGTGCGGAAGGCACGGTCGAAGAGGGAGGTCTTGAGTCTAGCCTTGAAGGAGGAAAGGGAGAAGGCAAGGCGGAGGGGCTGTGCTCAGCTCCACTCGGCTGTGCTCGGCTCCACTCGCGCTCCATTCGGGTCGACTCGGGCTCTGTTCAACTCGTGAGCTTTCGCACGCACCTTGAGCCCACGTCACACACCGAGAGCGCCACGCGGCAAACCTTTGCGGCACCTGCTTCCCTGTCCCAATCCCCACCACTTTCCTCACCTCCCAGCTCCACCTCCTCGCCCCTGTGCTTTCCAAATATACTCAGTATCTTCCTATCATCTGGCACCATTCCCATCCCCCTCCAAACAGCAACAATCACCCATCCTGAAGAAATCTTCCTCGAAGGCACCCCTGCTTTCCAGTTACCAGCCCATCTCCAAACCTCCTTTTCCTATCCAAGGTCCTTGAAAGAGTCATTGCTTCCCAGCTTCCTTGTTCCTCTCCTCCCACTCCCTTCACGGACACCTCCAATCGGCTTTCCATGCTGTTTACAAAAACTCCTCTGGTCAAGGTCACAAACGACATCCTGGTCCATCTATGACCATGGCTCCCTCTACCTCCTTGTCCTCCTCAACCACTCTGCTGCCTGTGAACCACTCAATCGTCCTCCATGACCTCTCCTCTCACCTCAACCTTCAAGGTTCTGTCGTTGACTGGTTCAGGTCCTATCTCTTACATCGTCTCCAATTTGTTTCCCCTAAGGGTTTCTCTTCCAGCCCCCGCACCATTTCGTGCAGTGTGCCTCAGGCCACTGCCCTCGGTCCCTTCTCTTCAAACTCTAGTTGTTGACATCATCCCCAGACATGGGGTCAATTTCCACATGTACACGGATGACACCCAACTCTATCTCTCTGCCTCCACCCTCGATTCCAGGACAACTGGTGTCCTGACAGACTGCCTGTCAGACATCAAGTCCTGGATGAGAGACAACTTTCTACAGTTGAACGTCAGCAAGACCGAGGCGCTCTTGATTGGCTCGCGCCAGCGTCTCCGCACCTCAGGGGCTGGCTGCATCAGCATCCATAGATGCACACTCCAACTCACTAAGCCAGCCAGTAACCTGGGCATCTTGTTGGACCCTCGACTGTCCTTTTTTCCCCATATCCATGGCATGACCAGTTCTGCCTTCCACAACCTTCGCAACATGGTCCGACTCCCCCACTGCTTCACCCATGGAGGCCGGCGAAACCTTCCTTCCCGGCTCATCCTTACATAAGTTTCAGATCATCTAAACCTTTGCAGCTGATGTCCTCTCCCTCATCAGACTCTGTAACCCCATCACCCCCGCCCTTGCCTGGCTCCACTGGTTCCCCATTGTTCAGGGCAAAACCCTTGTCCTCACTTTCAAGATCCTCCATGGCCTTTCCCCCTACGACCTCTCTGATCTGCTGGACCTCTCTGATCTGCTGGACCTCTATCAACCTGTCCGTTCCCTCTGTTGAGCAGGTGACAGCCGAGCTTTCAGCCTCTCTTGCCCCATCCTTTGGAACTTTATCCCACAATCCCTTTGCCTCACTCCGTCCCGTGCCTCCTTCAATGCCTGACTGAGATCCTCCTTTTGGATCATGCTTTGAGCCATCCTCCTACCTCTCTGCCACCACCTCATCGCAACCCTGCCCCCATCCTCCCACCTCCCCACGCTCGGGTCCTGACCCCGAACTGTTCAGAGCCTTGGGACATCCTCCAACATCAAAGGCGCTCTACAAATGTAACTTTGTTGTTGTTATAAACCTTTTGAGGGCCGTCTAACAACAAACAATGTTTTGATTACCTGTAAATCATCACTGAGGGTGGTTCCACCCCAACAAAAGAAGACTTTCACCATTTAATCCAGCTGCTCAACAGGTAGAACTCTGCTCTTGTCACTGGCTGCTTGAAGTTAAGGCCATGATGATACACCTAAATTTCATGAAGATGATCAAGTGAGTGGCTCTATCACATTAAGCTCCTAACCAAGTGACGTTAATCTCAATAGGTTCTCTGAATCTGCTGCCGTGTAAGTTACACTATGGGATCTGAATGATCACCACCTGAGCTTCTATCTCTTTGCTTGTCTCGCTTCATCTGTCTTTGAGTTCTTCCTTAAAACCTACATCTATGACAATGCCTTTTGTCACCTCCCCCCACCCTCAGTTTGTGAATCCAATAATGAACAATGGGAATGTAGGATGTTATGTAAATGCATGTTGTTGTTGTTAGAACAGAAAGTGTTGTTTGTATCAATGCTGCAAGCATTCATTAAGAAATGCTAAGATTATAAAACGTCAGTATAGGTTAAGTTCAAAAAGCACTATAGAAATATTATATTGCGCAATTCCTATGCTCCAGTTATTTAGCCCAACAGGGTAATGCAATACTGCTCATCTCTTTTTCAGTACTCATTCTAAGACTTTCTACCTGCCCTTAATGTTAGTTGCATCGGTAACATTTATGATCAGTCTTTGCATCAACAATAGAATTGTCCTGGTGTGGACATTTTATCCCACCGAGAAGAATTCCGGAGTTAGCCTGAACTTCAACTTCACACTCAAAGAAGATCTAAGTTTTCTTTCTGCATATGGTGGGCGCTGGTAAGATTTTAAAAATATATAGATTAATTAATCTTTACATTTCAAAACCCACCCTACATCCGTAATCCTCTAACCCGTTTCCAACCTGCTGGCCCCCTCCGCTCAGCAAGCTCCGGCCCATGCCACGTCCCCCGACCCATCTGCCTCACCATTGGCAGGCAAGCCTTTAGCCACTCTGCCCCCAACCTCTGGAACTCCCTTCGCCTCTCTGGCCTCCTTCAAGTCCTGCCTCAAGACTCCTCTTCGATGGTCCCATCGGCAACTCCTAATCCCCCTCCCCTTCCCTCCCAACTCTGTCCCCAGCTCAGGTCTGAAGCAATGACTGTCCAGCACCTTGGGATGTACTCCTGATGCGAAAGGCGCTATATACAAGTGTAATTTTGTTGTTGTTCTATGCCAAGAAGATGTTTCAAAGTGCTTCACGGGATTTACTGTAATGCGATGTCATGGCAGTCAATTTGCACTCTGTACTGTCCCACAAACAGTCATGAAGTCAATGAGTAATTATATCTGGGGGATTGTTGGCCAGGACCCTGCGAATGACATTCCCTTCTCTTTTTGGGTAATGCCATAGGATCTTTTAACGTCCACCAGAAAGGCATGTTCTGCTGAATGTGCTGGATGGCACATCTGACAATGCAATGCTCCCCCAGCACTGCACTGGGGTATCAGCCTGGACCATGTGACCTTACAGTCCAAATGTGGGGCTTGAACCCTTGGGACAGCCCCTTGGGACGTCCTCTCAATGTGAAAGGCGCTATATCAATTTAAGTTTTTGATTGATTCATTGATTGATTGAACCCATAAGCTTCTGACTCAGAGGCGAGAGCGTGGTACCAACTGGTAACAGGGAAGAACTGTTTCCACACCTGTTGGGTGTGTCAGTGACTTGAGGCCACAGATTTAAAATAGTTTCTAAAAGAAGCAGAGGGGAGGTGAGGAGAAATTTTTTGCAAGAACCATTTATTTGTTCGTTCTGCATTGGATAATTTGTCTCAATTAAAAGAAAGTGTGTTACAGGTATTCCCTGATTTACGATTTACGTTGCGTTCCTGAAAAACGTAATGTAAATTGAAATTTTGTAAATTGGAGTGGGTTTTCCCATATGGTCCCATTATATAATCCGAGATGAGTTCGTTTGACAAAATTTTCAGACCCAGAACCTACTAAAATAACACTTTGCCACAAAGTATTTGATGATAATGAGACTTAATGAATGTAATTAATGAATAATTAATTTAATACCACATCGAGCGGATCACAGTCAATCCGGGGTCTTCATTGCGCAGTTTTCCACTTCAATGGCTACAGGTACCAACATGAGCCCCAAGGGCGTGGCATCCAATTGGTAACTGGCAGCCGCTTGATGTCATGTAAACAATGACGTAATAACATGCTATTGGCCAGTTAAACAGCTTGGATGTATTGGATATACAGTTCCACCTGGGCCACTGTATGGTGCGTTTTTCTCAACATCTACACGCATCTCACGTTGGTATACAAAGTATACTAGATATACTGCGTAGTGCGTACTGCATTTTGATTTTTTCTACACTCAAAAAATCAAGTATAATTTAAAATATCGTAAATAAAGAAAAGGTGTAAAAAATTTACTTTCATTAAATCGCAATCATATAAATATAGGCTTTGTAAATTGGGGGATACCTGCATTACCATTGAGTGCATCACCGAGCAACCACAAAGCGTAAGTTTCACTCTTTAATTCCATAAGGTCATTGTAACCTCAAAATATATTCTTGGCCAGAGATCTTTAACATTTCTCCTCCAAATACAGGATCAGGCTCCAGGATATGCATAAGGCTATTAAGAGGACTTGTGAACACACTGTAGAATGAAACTATCATTTATATACAGTACTGCAGTATTTGGATCCTATTTTATCATTTCTCGGCAGACTTTCAGCTCTTACAGATAATTGCCCTGTAGCTTTAGATGTTTTTATAAGCTAAGTTTGCCTCTAAGTCGTATAATTGGACATTAATGAGCTAATCATGTAAATAAAAGTTGTCTTCTGTATTGTTAGTCCAGGCAGGTCAGGACGAAACCTTGGGCAAGTTTCCGTACTCCACACACCTAATAATAATAATCCCTTCAAAAAATAACAATAATAAACTCGGTTATTTCAATCCACGACTGTTTATATGACACTGGTGTGCGCAATTGGCTGCCACGTTTTGCCTACAAATTCACTTTACAGTATATTCCATGAAGCGCTTTGAGACGTCTAGAAAAAGTGAAAAGCGCTCTATCAAATTCAAGGATTATTATTATTATTTGTAAGGTAATAAGATGAGCTTCAATTGCAAAGAATACAACAACAACAAAATTACATTTGTCCTGCACTTTTTACGTCAGGAGGATATCCCAAGACATTGAACAGTCGGGGTTCGGGACCCGAGCATGGAGGGGAAGGGTTGGGATGAGGGAGGACAGAGGGGGTAGGAGGATGTCCCAAGGCGCTGGATGTGAGGCCGTGGTGGAGTCGGGCAATGTTGTAGAATTGCGGGAAGGCATAGTGGGTCACGGCATGGATATGTGGGAGAAATTACATTTGATGTTGAACAAGATGTCCAGATTCCTGTCTTGCTTGGTGAAGTGGAGTGTGCATCCGTGGATGCTGATGTTGCTAATGCCTGAGGTGCAGAGGCACTGATTGAAAAGCATTGATCTTGCTAATAGTCAGCTGTAGAAAGTTAGCTCTCATTCAGAACATGATGTCCAACAGATGTCAGTTGTCCTGGAATCGAGATGTAAAAATGTGGCAGACAATTTGTTCATAGCGATGTCACTATAGTCAGAGGTGAGTAAAAATACAGGATTTTTAGGGGCACTGTTTGAGAAGAAAATAAGAACCAATAATAATCTGTGTACTGTATTTCATACAGCTCCTACAGCATGTAGGTCATCGCTGGTAATTAATGATCATATATACAGTGCCTTATTACATTGTCGAGAAGACTCAAACTTCTTCACAAGATATCCTATGTGACTGCAGTTTTATGGGAGAACTGTAATTGCTGTAAAGTGTGTCACTTTATGTTTGTAGTCAAACACTGCGGCCAATTTGCACAAAGGAAAATCCACAGATAGTCATGAAGTTAATGATTTACAATCTTGATGAAATTTTTTCTGTTTGACACAACTGTTATCACATCAGAAGGACAGCTGGAAGTACTTCAGAGGATTCACCATAAAGTGTAAAGTAAATGGGTATTTTGTAGGCAAACTGAGCGATTGCAGGCCAGTACACTGATAGAAACCCCCTTCTCTTTCCAAGAAGGGCAATGTGACTTTTCATGACCTCCTGAACAGGTAGACGGTATCTCAATTCAATTTAATGTCTCATCAGAAGAATGGCAACTCCAAAATTAGTGTCACCTTTCCTTGACTATATGAAGTTAAAGTCCCAAGCCAGAGACTTTACAAACCAGTTCTTCCCTGGTACCAGTAGGTACCACACTCTGGACTCTGAGTCAGAAGCTTGTGGGCCCTACAGTAAATTGCGATGACCTACATGTTGTAGGAGCTGTATGAAGTACAGTACACAGATTATTATTGTTTCTTATTTTCTTCTCAAACAGTGCCCCTAAAAATCCTGTATTTACATCCAGGTAACTCACTTTACAGCCACTCCCTCTTAATAAGGGATGAACATGCTACTGATCTGGTTTAGCAGACATACAAATATACAAGACAGCTTGAGTATGACATTTAGGAACCTGAACAACAACAATAAAATTGCACTTGTATAGCGCCTTTCACGTCGGGAGGATGTCCCAAAGCGCTGAACAGTCAGGTCAGGACCTGAGCGGTGGGGGGAGGGTTGGGGAGGGGGAAGGGGAGGGGAAGAGGTAGTGGAGGGTGCGGAAGGCACGGTCGAAGAGGAAGGTCTTGAGTCTAGCCTTGAAGGAGTTGCCCAAGGTTTTGTCCTGACCTGCCTGGACTAACAATACAGAAGGCAATTACTGTTTACACGATTAGCTCATTAATGTCCAACTCCCATTTTACTATATAGAAGCAAACGTAGCTCATAAAAACATCCAATGCCACAGAGCAGCTATCTGTAAGACTGAAAGTCTGCTGAGAAATGGTAAAACAGGATCTAAATACTGTATGTAAATGATAGTTTCATTCTACAGGGTGTTCATAAATCCTTTTAATGGCCTTATGCATATCCTGGATCCTGATTTCGTATTTGGAGGAGTCATTCAAAGAGTGAAAGCTTGTCATACCCTTACGCTTTGTTGCTATTCGGTGATGTACTCAATGCTTGTATTGCTTAATACAGTACATTATCTTTTAATTGAAACAAATTACACAGTGCAGACCGAACAAATAAATGGTTCTTTCAAAAGCTTTCTCCTCACCTCCCCTCTGCTTCTTTTGAAAACTATTTTAAATCTGTGACCTCGAGTCACTGACACCCCAACAGTCGAAACAGTTCTTCCCTGGTACCAGTAGGTACCACACTCTAGACTCTGAGTCAGAAGCTTGTGGGTCCTACAGTAAAGTGAATTGACTGTACATTTTGTGGGCTAAACGAAGCAGTGTCCCACAAACAGTTGTGGATTGAAATGACCAATTTATTATTGTTTTTGAGAGATTATTATTAGGGCTGTGGATTAAGCAAACTTGCCCCATTTGCCCATGGATTCGCTCTGCCTGGAATTGAACCCTGGTCTCTCACTTGTAAAGTGTGTGCTCTAAGCACTGAGCTACAGGACTCCCAATACTTTTATCAAACACCTTTTCAACCATACCTCCTCGGCTCGCTGTTAAATATTGCCATTGGTCAGCACTCTTGAGATGTTGCTCGATGTGAAGGGCGCGTGTGGTTGTTGTTGTTGTAATGGGTCTTGCATTTATCCCAGTGGCTAAACTACATGTTCCCTCCCTCTATGTTCCAGGCTGTACCCTAGTAATACCTGCACCTGTGAGATTTGGAGGAATTCAAAGTCTTTAGAAAGTTATTACAACAAGAAAGACCTTGCGTCGGTCAAACAAAGAAGAAAACTGGAATATGCACATTACAAAAAAAGGTTATCTATGTACCAACTTAAAGATTCCATCCTTTTTGAAGTGGTAATTTGGTACAGCACCTTTTATGTATGTTGGAAGGATAATCCAAGGCGCTTCACAGGATTTATTGTAAAGTGCAGTGACTGTGTGTTTTATGGGCAAATTTAGCCTCAATGTCTATCTACCAGTGGTAAATAGACTTTGAAATTACACAATGATTTGTGCTATTTATTAGAATAACATTATTCCTTATGCCTTTTATGAGCAAGTCTCAAAGCACTTCAGCTTGTTTAGTGCAAAATGTAGTATGTGTACAGGGCAGCCATTTTGCACACAGCAATTATCCCATGAACAGCCATGCATTAAATCACCAATTTTGTTTTGGGGGTTATTATTGGTTAGGACACTGGGACAGAGAATCAAACTCCCGTTACTTTTTGAGTAGTGCTTTGAGATGAAGGCAAAGCCTCAGATAAAGTCAAAGTTAAGCATGGATTTGCGTACAAAATCTTGAGATTGGTTTGGCTGCTCTGATCTCAACCCTCCAGAAGACCCACCCTAGAGCAACATGCTTGGGTACCCGGCGCTTTAAGACATCCTTCCAGTGCGTCAATGTAAATTGTATTTCTGAGTATGTGGCCTATGTCACCACCATAAAGTGGCTAAAACCTTGTGTAATTTTATTAGTAATCCTTGCATTTGATTGCAAGATCTTTTTGATCCAGCCTTAGCAAATCATTCGAGACAGCTCCAAGGGCTTCACAACATTTTTACTTTGAAGCCACTGTGTATATTGTAGGTGAATCCAGCAGCCAATTTAAACATACTACTGTACTAACAATAATAAATTGGTCACTCAATCCATGACTGTTGTGGGACACTACTGTGCGCAGTTGACTGCCACATTTTGCCCACAAAATAATTGGATTGACAGTATATTTACAAAGAAATAGAAAATTATTGCAAATTTATATTTACAGTCTCAAAGTGAGGCACTTTGAGACATCTGAAAGATATGATAAGGCGCTTTATCAAATGCACCTGTTATCATTAATATTTTAATTTGCATTCATCAGCGTACTGCAATCAACCATAAAGCGAATGAGCACTTTTATTTTAGCATCGAGCTGCCTGATAATACTAATAATAATCCTTGTATTTGATATAGTACCTAAAGAAAAACCTCTTGAAATTGCCCTTTATATCTCCAAAGCAAAAGTCATAAAGTCATTTCACTGTGAGCTGATTTTGATGTCTATTTGAACACAGGAATGAGTTGCCTTTGAAGCAAGTAATTATAGCAGAAGCCAATTCTCCTCTGAGCTACCCCAGCCAAGGGGTTGAAGTAAAGCCTTTGCATTCCATCATCATCCCAGGTTAGCAAACTATCTCCTTTGCACTGTGGAATGAATGGGGAAGCGCTCTGAGACGCTGTCCGGCGTGGAGGGTGCTATATAAATCAAAGTTGTTATTGTTGGATGAGAGGGTGGAGGGGCGGAACCTATATGTCTATTTTCTGTAGACATGTACATCGACACCCAACTACTGAACGGATTGATTTCAAAATCCTCAAACAACGTTTTTAAATCCCTTCATGCCCCACCATATCCTTATCTCTCCAATTTGCTTAACCCCACTCAACCACCTGCTGCCTCACTCAGCTGGCTCCGGCCTCCTGTTTGTCCCTCATATCTTCCGCTTCACCATCAATGACAGTGCCTTCAGCCACTAAGCCCCCAAACTTTGGAATTCAGTCAGTAAGTCCCTCCCTCCCTCCCTCCCACCGGGAAGCCAGACTGCATCAACGGTGCTATATACAGTAAATGCAAGTTGTTCTTGGTGTTGCTTTAATCGTTTGTTCCAAAATTGATGTCTTCACTTTCAGGTTTAGGTGTACACGAGCTTCAAAGAGAGATGATCATGGTACGTAAACTCTTAAATGATCCATTCATTGTCATCCATTGAAGACCACCATAGACCTACTTTACATGGAAATTCATGGTCAATTTCAGTTCGTCAAATTTGCCATTCATTTGGCAGGATCTTTCCCCGACCCCCCCCACCACCCCCTTCCCCCCCACCCCTCTCTTCCCCCACCACCCACCTTCTCCCCCCACCCCCCACCTTCTCCCCCCACCCCCCACCACCACACAAAAAATGTTTGGGAAATGTTAACCGGATGTTTGGTTTTGATTGACTACAATCAAATTTCTCAACTCTCCCAACAGCACTTTAATTTAAATATTCTTCTCTTTGATATTGTGCATGAGTGATATCAGAAGCAACTTTGCGTGAAGAGCACTATACAAGTGCAAATTAGTGTTATATAATTGTCCTGTGATCCGCATTCTAAAGAGTTATGCAAAATGCTGTTAACTTAGGATGCCTAAAATTCTGCATTGTATAACACCCTATCATCTCTTCGAGATGTTTCAAAGTGCTTCACATAATTGTGAATTGACTGCATATTTTGTAAGGGAAACATGCACAGCAGTATCCCACAAACAACCGCAGATTGAGTAACCAGTTTAATGTTTTCTTAAGAACAGGTTGTGAAATGCTCCCATTTCCCCTGCACATTCTACCCAATCAGGGAGAGATTTGTTGGCCACCAATGATTAAACAGCTCTCACTTGTTGCCACCATGTAAAATCCCAATTCTTTTCAGTACATCTGCGTTCAGAATGCAAGACTGAGAGGAAATAAATTACCCCAATAAATGGTTTGATTTCTACATTGCATCACAACAACAATGGTAAATTATGCTCTTTTGCTGGCCAGGTAACATTGAAAGCCTCAAAGGGAGTATTTAACACAATTGTTGAGGTCCCTAAGGATACGGTGCATGGATCTGGTGAGAGAGAAATGACAATAACTAGCCCAAGTTTGGATACCATCAACGCTATTCTCAAACACGTTACTTACACCAGCACTCTGTATCACATCAATACGGTTGATTTAGGTAGGAAATGCATATTCTATTCATTTCTTTTGATACAGCGTCTTTCATATTGTGGGCACGACGTCACAGAATGTAATGATCACTGACTATATTTTGTATGCTTTTGTTGGAAAAGCATCTGTATTACATATTACAGGCTCCGCCACAGTTAAGCATTCTGAACTGCTACCCAGTGCGGAGGGCGCTATATAAGTTGTTGTTGTAATAATTGCATTTGATATAGCAACTTTTCACATCTTCGAGATATCTCAAAGCACTTCACAGAATATGCTGTAAAGTGAATTGACTGTGTATTTTGTGGGCAAAACATCCACAAAATTTTCTTACCACGTAAAGTAACGGATTGATCCCTTCTGCTATTTTGCTGCCCTCATATTGAGCAGATAATGGATTTAACACCGTGAAACTTTTGTAAAATTGTTTGCAAAAATTTCCTTTTTGTCAAATGCATATGTGACCTTTTCTAATTTCTTTATTTCTAAAAGTATATTTCCAGTTTAAAAAGCACCTGGCTATTTTTTCGATTGCTATACGACAGCCCACTTTACCTCGCTTATTCGATCCTGGACCAGGTAATAATACTTAAATAAGAGTTCATGTAAAGAATATTAAACTGGGAACTGATAATCCGTAATTATCAAAGCATTTGGTATAGTGCCTTCTGCCTTCTCAGGAGGAAGTCTCAAACTAGGGGTGCCTGTGTAAAGACACAGGCAATGCAGAATAGGCAAATTGAAACACCCAATTCTGCAAGGCAATGTCCGACATGACAGATTGTTGGCTAAGACAGTGGTAGACACACCCTTCACTTTTTAAACAGTGCCACAGACTCTTTAATGTCTACCTAAACAGACAGACAGGCAACATGTCTACCTAAACATAGTCTCATCCAAAGCATGGCAACTCCGACAATGCAACATTTCCCCCAGCAATGCTTTGGAGTGTCATCTTGGACGATGTGAGTTCAAGTCCTAACATGACGCTTGTGATAACAGTGGTACCAACTGCGCTAGGCTGACACATAAAACTATTATATTCACAATTTTATATGCTGCACAGCTGTAGATTTGGTAATATTGAAGCATACATTATAAAGTATTAACATTATTGTATGTGTTTTGAGTTATATGTGGTGCTTTAAATCACTGTAAATTAAATATTGTGGCTAGCAATTGAGTGGATTTCTATTTTCTTAAAACGTCTGTTGCTTTCCACAACAATTTGTTTTCTTTGTTCCAGCCAATAGCATCAACACCTTGGTAACAATTATAACAAAGACATTTTTCAGATACTATAAGTTACGAACGTTAATAAATAGCATTCGGGCTTTTTACCCAGAAATTCAGATCATCATTGCAGATGACAATAAAAATATCGAAAAGATTGAAGGACAGAACATTGAACAATACATTATGCCATTTGCAAAAGTACAGTAATATATTTTGTTCAATTTACTTCAACAAAAATAAGTTTATCCAGACACTATTAATATTTTATTATCCTGTAATACTTCTAGACATATGACAAGTTTTATTTGCATAGTTTTATTATTAATAATAAAAGGTTAGTAATAATAATAGCTTTTGTTTGGTGTAGCACTTTTCATATTAAGAATATCTCAAAGCACTTTACAAATATTCTGTAGTAACTGTGTATTTGTAGGCTAGCAATATAATAATAGCGTCGTATTTGTGGAATCCTGTAGCTTAGTGATTAGAACACTCACCTTACAAGTGAGACCTGGGTTCGATTCTAGTAAATGCAAAAACTCCACATACCTAATAATATTCCTTATGTCTAAAACAATTGGGCATTTCAAACCATGACTGTTTGTGGACCACTGCTGTGCGCAATAGGCTGGCGTGTTTTTCCTACATATATACAGTCAATTCACTTTACAGTTTATTCTGTGAAGTGCTTTGAGATGTCTAGAAGACGTGAAAAGCACTATATCAAATGCAAGGATTATAATTGTAACACAAGCTAATTCTGGGATAAAGTGGCTGTATTTTGTTTTACAAACAGTCTTAAAGGGAATAACCGAATTTATCATATAACAGCCATCATTGAGGGCAGAAGGGAACTCGGTTTAGCAGTTGATCTGAAGGACTTCACCTCCAATCATGCAGCGCATCTCCAGAACTGCATTGGGAGCTCAAGGTGAAAGTACCACCCAAAATCAGAGGGGATAGAGAGGAGAAAGATGACAAAAAGTTTAGTCAAAGAGGTACCCAAGATGTAATCTGACATCTTGGGTCAGACTACATTTGTTGATTAACAACAACAACTCACATTTGTATAGCATCCTTCACATCGGAAAGACGTCCCAGGGGGTTTGGACAGTCACGGGGACCCGAGCTGGGAATTGGGGTCAGGAGGGGTGTGGGTAAAAGCGTGGTGTGAAGGCACTGACAAAGAACAAGGTCTTCAAATGGAACATGAAAGAGGCAAGGGAGGGGGTGAGATGCAGGGATTGCTGTTTAGAGTTCCAGAGTGTGGGGGCAGAGATGCATTAAGAAATGTCAGAATATCCAAATAATCAAATTTACATCTTGCTTGAACGTTACTGCTTTGTGTCTCCCAGGGCTGGTTTGCTGGAAGGAACTTGGCAGCTTCTCAGGTTACAACTAAATATCTTCTGTGGGTAGATGATGATTTTTGGTTTACCAAACAGACAAAAATTGAGAAGCTGGTTGACGTTTTGGAAAATACAAACTTGGATGTGGTGAGTATGGGAGATGAGGGATTTGGGCTATTTTTATGTTGGAATTCTGAGGATAATCTATGCCATTCACATCCGGAGGATGCCTCAAAGCACTTCACAGGATATTCTGTAAATATAATATACTGTACATACTGTGGGGTACCCCAGGGACCCATCCTTGACCCCTCCTCTTCCTCATCTTCATGGTCCCTCTTGGGGATGTCATCCGCAGAAATGGGGCACACTTCCACATGTACGCGGATGTCACCCAACTCTATTTTTCCACTTCACTTTGCGACCCCCCAGTCCCCTGATGTTCTGTCAGCTTGCCTGTCAGATATCAGGAGCTGGATGAGTGCAAATTTCTTACAGCCGAATGTTGACAAGATGGAGGCCATACTCTTTGGCTCTCGTCAACCTCTCCATTTTTGCACGGCTCTCACCTCCTCCACCTTCCCGGTCTGCCTCTAAAACTCTGTGTACAACCTTTGCGTCAGATTCGACCCCCAACTATCCTTCCTCCCTCAAATCCGGTCCCTCACCAGCACCGCCTTCTTCCACCTCAGATGGATCGCCCGTCTCCAGCAATACCTCACCCCAAAAGCTACTGAAACCCTGTTCCACGTCTTTCTCAGGTCTCGGCTGGACTATTCCAATGCCCTCCTCACCGGTCTCCCCTCCACCACAATCCACAGAGTACAGATGATTCAGAACTCTGCTGCCCGCGTTCTCACCTGCACCAAACTTCGCTTCCCCATTATCCCAGTTCTTGCCAGACTTCACTGGCTCCCTGTCCCAGAGAGGATTGACTTCAAGATTCCTCACCCTTGTCTTCAAATCCCTCCACTCCTGTGCACTCCCCTACCTCTCTGACCTCCTCTCTCCCTAAACCAGCATCCGTTGCCTTCGCTCCACCGGGTCTGGCCTCCTCCATGTCCCCCGATTCCTCCACTCCACCCTCGGCAGCCGTGCCTTCAGCCATTATGCTCTGAGGCTCTGGAACTCCATTCCTCGCTCCCTTCGCCTCGCCTCCTCTTTTCCCAGCTTTAGGTCCCAGCTGAAGACCTTTCTCTTAACCGTGCCTTTGGTCACCTTTCTTTCCCTGCCCCTGGCTTGGTTCTGGGATCCGCTATTTTGAAGCGCTCTGACACACTGTCCGGGGTGGTGGGTGCTATATAAATCAAAATTGTTGTTGTTGTTGTTATATATTAAAATCCTTGCATTTGATAAATTGCCTTATCACTTTTTCGGGACATCTCAAAGTGCTTCGTAGGATATTCTGTAAAGTGAATTGACTGCTTATTTTTAGGTGACCAATTTGAGAAGTGTTTCACAAACATATCATCATTTGTGCAGAAGAAGCTGCAGCTGTTCTTCAAAATCTTGGTACTGAAGGAGAATTTGAAGCTTATTTTCCAGTGTTAATAATAATCCTTACATTTAATATAACAGTTCTCCATATCATCAAGATGCGTTGAAAAGTGATGTGTGTTGTGTCTATTTTATGGGGAACTTGTTGCAGGAAGATAGATGTGGATGTACCTCAACTAACCAAAAATGTCATTTCACACAATAGGTTGGTGCCTCTGTGAATGGACACCGTTTCTTGCATAAACTTTGGTATGTGCAAGGAAATGATGATGGGGACTGCTTATTCTTGCAACGTGGCACATACCAAGCACTGGATGGTTTTCCAAGTTGTGCAATAACCAGTTGTGTTGTTAATTTTTTCCTGGCCAGGACAGAAAAAGTATGGAGCGTTGGCTTTGATCCTCGTTTGTCAAGGATAGCGCATCCAGGTAATTGTGCCCAATAAATCCTGTTCCATAAGTATTCATCAAAGAGGTACTGAAATGAGTTTTAAAACTTGTTCAAAATCTTTGCATTTGAAACAATGCTTTATCACGCCTTCACAAGATGTCTCAAAGCAAGATGTCTTCACAACATTTACTTTACATTTTATAAATTGTATTATAAACGAGCAGCGTAAAGATCATTGATTCTTCCTCCATGCCTTTACCACATCCTGCATTCAGTTCAACCGAAACACAGCTCATATTGTTTTCAAGCCTTGCTTCTGTTTATCTTTCCTCGTCGATTCGTAGCATTGCCGACACAAGCACTCCGACACACGCACAAATGTACAGTCCAGTCAAACCTCCATCCTCCCGAAATACAAATGTAACTTGATATTGTTGATCCTAGAGTTTTTCATTGATGGACTTGGGCATCTGCTTGTGGGATCTTGCAGCGATGTTGTGATCGGTCATCAATCAAAGAATAAGTCGACTAACCAAACACTGGCTGGACTTGAAAAAACATACAAAACATTTCGATACACTTTTCAAACTAATTTTAAGAAGTATTTGTACTATTTCAAAAATCACCTAAAATGTATTAGTACCTGAAAGAATCCTTGACTGAATTTGCTTTCTGCAAGTTTCTAGTTTGATGCCAATCACAACGACTACTGATTTTTACTTGTGAGTTGGATTTTCTGTTGCCAAGAAATACGCTAGTTTGCCAGTGGATCTAAAGGTGAATTAAGAGCCGCTCCCAGACTCGGTGACGGTCTGACCTCAGGGGAGAGTGCATAAAAAATAATAATCTTTGCATTAGATCTCAAAACTCTTTACAGAATGTATTCTGCTCTGTGTTAAACTAACGGCGGAGAAAAGGTGCTCAAGTGTCTTTTGCCTTCAACAAACTCTTAATATGTATGAGCCTCAAAGCGAATGACCAGCCTTTCTATGCGCAATTGAAGCCAAGGATATTGGGAATTGGTTATACAGAACCACAATAAATTACCTAGGAGCGCTAGGGGTGGGTATAGGGAGGATGGCATGATGGGATTTGGATCTAATTTGGTGATGGATGTTTACTATTTGTTATTTCTTTTGATGAAAGATTCCAAATATTTGATGCATTTCTTTTCTCCTAAACTCTGGACAGGTTTGACATGCTCCATCTATGTTCACAGTAACATGAGAATAAAATTAAAATAAAAACAAGTTTGTTTCATGGCAGTAACTGCATGCACTTCAATTAATGTTTCTTGATGTTTCAGTTTATAATCTGGGGAGACCTGTGGAGACCTGTGTTTGAATCCAGGCAGGTCAGGGCGAAACCTTGGGCAAGTTTCCTTACTCCACACGCCTAATAATAATCCCTCCAAAAAAACCACAATAATAAAATTGATCATTTCAATCCACGACTGTGTGTGGGACACTGCTGTGCGCAATTGGCTGCCGCGATTCGCCCACAAATACGGTCAATTCACTTTACAGTATATTCTGTGAAGCGCTTTGGGACGTTGATAAGATGTGGAAAGCGCTATATCAAATGCAAGGATTATTATTATTATTATAATCGATATTTACATCGATTTTTCTTTTGTTAATTGACGGAAGCTTGTCTGGAAACCTTCAACCCTACATTGGATGAGGGATCTTGTCATGCCATTGAGATGTCTCAAAGGGCTTTTTACTGGATGTTGCTGTGAGGTATGGTGACTGTGGGTGTTTGTAGACGAGCGCAGCAGACAATTGACATACACCAATGTCCCCACAAGGCCATGCAATGGTAATTGTTGGCCTGTACACTTGGGGAAACTAGCTTTTAAGTTCAAATAGTGCCATGGTATCTTTAATCTCCACCTTACCAAGCACAGAAGGAAACTCAGTTACATTCTTGTCCAAAGTATGGAGTCGTTAGGTCTGCAATGGACAGCAAAGACTGTGAGCTCCAATTGATCCCCTCCTCCTCTAGCTGTCTTCCCACTGTCACGTTACAGTTTCTTCCATCAGTTGGTTCTCCTTCTTGAGAGCGGCTTGACTGCTGGCAGTCTATCGTTTCTTCCTTCTTTCCTCCTCTATCTCCACTCTGACTCTATTCTCCTTCTCGACCCTCATTAAGACCCAATTGCGTGCACGTATCCACCTCTGCCTTTTGGCTCACTGTTTACAATTTCGTAAGCTGACACCCAAACTGGTTTCTGCTGGATCTTATTAATGGTCCCAGCCTTAATTTACTCAGCTTACTTCAGCACGTTATACATTAACATTTATAGCCCGTCTCCACCAATTCTAACAGGAGCATATCCAGGTTTGGAGCAAATGAATCGAATCCTATTTATTATAGAGGAACTGGAATGAGTTGTAAAGAAATTATCTTTAAATTTACTTTAGTACTTTATCAAGCTATCTCAAAGCACTTTAACGTTTGAAAACTCTCACAGGAAAACACTCCTTGAATCTTGCAAGTACATTAATAGGATCCAATCCATCAGCAATAGTACCACAGAATGAAACTGGGAAATTCAACAAACAAATGTGCTGAACACACTTATTGCAGAATTGAGAATACAGTACAGTATAGGGTTTGGAAGGCAGCTTTAAGGTGAGCTGTACATTCCAACACAATCACATTTGTCTAGTTGCATTTTGAGTTAGGAGGATGGAGCAAGCCACTGAATGGAGAAAAGGAGGCTCTTTATCTCATTTGGGATTTATCTTGGAATTTTTTTCACATGAGGTTCCAAGGAATTGCATGTTATCGAAAGAGTTGTTTTTTTCTGCAGGTTGCTAGAAAATATGTGAAGCTACTTTGTTTGACATTACAATAAATCCTTTGAAGTGTTTTTAGACTTCCTACTGACATGAAAGGTGTTGTATCGAATGCAAAAGTCATTAGGTTTATAACTGGTCAGAATGTTCGGCTTATATCTCAATTCTGTTTGTTTTGTCACAGTGCTCTGGAGAGTATTTGTATGTCTGTGTGTGGAAAAAGAAGCAGATTATCCAATTACGGTTTTAACGTTTTACTGCACTTGCTGTGACCAAACTTATCATCTGCTTAGTCAAAATGTTGCGTCTCACCCCTGTGTCAAATGAAAACCCTCGTCCACCTGCCTCCCCCATGCCGTGTCCTTCCAATGTTACAAATGCACCAAGTGCCTTGCTCTTCCAGACCAATCTTGTGTCTTCTACCGTTCCAAGCTACTTCAGAGTAGTGATAATGGGTGACTTCAGAGTAGTGATAATGGGTGACTACAACTATCCCAACATAGACTGGCAGAATAGTAGAGTAAAGGGCAAGGAGGGAGAAGAATTCCTGAAGTGTGTGCAGGACAACTTTCTTGATCAGTATGTTTCCAGTCCAACGAGAAAAGAAGCATTGCTGGATCTAGTTTGGGGAAATGAGGTAGGGCAAGTTCAACAGGTTTCTGTAGGTGAGCATCTAGGGAATAGTGACCACAATATCGTTAGATTCAGAATAATTATGGAAAGGGATAAGGATCGATCACAGGTGAGGACACTCAACTGGAAAAGGGCTAATTTCAATGAGTTGAGGTGGGACCTAGCCAAGGTGCATTGGAAAGAAAAATTGGCAGGTAAGACAACTAACGAGCAGTGGGCAGCGTTCAAAGAGGAGATAGTTCAGGCACAGGTCAAAAGCATCCCCACAAAGGTGAAATGTAAGGCATCCAAACCTCCCTGGATGACTAAGGAAATCGGGGCCAAAATAAAACAAAAAAAAGAGGCTTATGATAAGTGTCAGGCTCAAAATTCAGAAGGGAACCAAGCAGAATATAGGAAGTGTAGGATAGAACTAAAAAAGGAAGTTAGAGGGGCAAAGAGACTGCATGAAAAACAATTAGCGAGTAAGATTAAGGGGAACCCTAAGGTTTTTTACCAACATATTAAGAGTAAAAGGTTGGTCAAGGATAGGGAGGGGCCAATTAGGGACCTAGGAGGAAATCTCATTGTGGAGGCAGAGGGCATGGCTGATGTACTGAATGAGTACTTCGCCTCTATCTTCACAAAAGAAAAGGATACAGCCAATGCCATGGTATTAGAGGAGAGGGTAGGAGAAATGGATAGAATAATTATAACCAGCGAGGAAGTTCTAAAAAGGTTGATGTTGCTCAAGGTGGATAAGTCACCTGGTCCGGATGGGATGCACCCTAGGTTACTAAGTGAGGCACGGGAGCAAATAGCAGGGACTCTGGCCACGATCTTTCAATCTTCCTTGGACACAGGGGTCGTGCCAGAGGACTGGAGGATAGCTAATGTTACTCCCTTGTATAAAAAGGGGCAGAAGGACAAGCCTGGTAACTACAGACCAGTCAGTCTAACGTCGGTAGTGGGCAAACTTCTAGAGTCCATAATCAGGGACAAGGTAGATCTTCACTTAGAAAGATATAGGCTAATAAAGGACAGTCAACATGGATTTGTTAAAGGCAAATCTTGCCTTACAAATCTGATAGAATTTTTTGATGAGGTAACGGAATGGGTGGATAATGGTAGCGCAGTTGATGTAGTTTATATGGACTTTCAAAAGGCATTTGACAAAGTGCCACATGAGAGACTTATTATGAAATTAAAGGCCCATGGCGTAAAAGGGACAGTGGCAGAGTGGATCCACAACTGGCTGCAAGACAGAAAGCAGAGAGTTGTAGTGAGCGGCTGTTTTTCAGATTGGAGGGAAGTGAGCAGTGGTGTGCCACAGGGATCGGTTTTGGGACCATTGCTGTTTGTAATCTACATCAATGATCTGGACTTGGGTGTACGGAGTACAGTTTCCAAGTTTGCAGATGACACTAAGTTAGGGAGAATAGTAAACAGTGAGGAGGATAGTAGCCATCTGCAAGAGGATATAGACAAATTGGTAAAGTGGGCAGACACATGGCAGATGAAGTTTAATGCAGAGAAGTGTGAGGTGATGCATTTTGGGAGAAGAAATGAAGGGAGGCAATATAGGCTAGATAGTACAATTTTAAATGGTGTGAAGGAACAGAGAGACCTGGGGATTTGTGTTAGTGACTCGTTGAAGGTGGCAGGACAGGTAGACAAGGCTGTTAAGAAGGCATATGGGATACTAGGCTTTATAAATAGGGGTATAGAGTACAAAAGTCAGGAAGTGCTGACTAACCTCTATAAGACTTTGGTGAGGCCTCAGCTGGAATACTGTGTTCAATTCTGGTCACCACACTACAGAAAGGATGTGAAGGCATTGGAAAGGGTACAACGAAGATTTACTAGGATGGTGCCAGGATTGAGGGACTTCAGCTATGAGGAGAGGCTAGATAGGCTAGGGTTATTCTCTCTGGAGCAGAGAAGATTGAGGGGAGACCTAATAGAGGTTTATAAGATCATGAGGGGTTTCGACAGGGCAAATAGAGAAAAACTATTTCCACTCGTGGGTGAATCTGTGACTCGTGGTCACAGATTTAAAATAGTTTCAAGGCGAAGTAGAGGGGAGCTGAGGAGAAATTTTTTCACTCAGCGAGTTGTTCGAATCTGGAATGCATTGCCTGAAAAGGTGGTGGAGGCTGATTCGATAACAACTTTTAAAAGGGAATTAGATCTTTATTTAGGGAGAACAGGTCTATTAGGCTATGGGGAGCGGGCAGGGCAGTGGGATTGAATCGCTCTTTTTAAAGAGCCGGCACAGACTAGATGGGCCGAATGGCCTCCTTTTGTGCCGTAAAATTCTATGAATCTATGAATCTATGAAAAGCTCCGTGACCCCATCTCCCCAATTCTTTCCCGAATCCATTGGTTCCCCATCACCCAGAGGATTCAATTCAAGATACTGGTCCACACCTTCAAAGCCCTCCATGGCCTTGCCCCATCCTACCATTGCGACCTCCTAATCCACTACCAACCTGCCAGCTCCCTCTGCTCAGTGGGCTCCAGCCTGCTCCATGTCCCCCGACCATCGGTGGGCTTGCCTTTAGCCCCTCTGCCCCTACATCTGGAATTACATCCTGCAGTCCTTCCGTCTTGCTCCCTCCCTGGCCTCTTGCAAATCCCGCCTCTTCGACAGTCCCATCAGTCACTCCAATGATAAGGGTAATAGGTAATAGATGTAGGTGAAATACTGTTAAGAACACTGTAAACATCAGCAACACCAACAACAAAATTACATTTGTATAGTGCCTCTCATGTCCTCCTGACGTGAAAGACGCTCTACAAATGTAATTTTGCTGTTGTTGTTTACGGCAGGACCAGAAACTGTA
Organism: Hydrolagus colliei; assembly: GCA_035084275.1. Classification (NCBI taxonomy): domain Eukaryota; kingdom Metazoa; phylum Chordata; class Chondrichthyes; order Chimaeriformes; family Chimaeridae; genus Hydrolagus; species Hydrolagus colliei. The sequence continues at coordinate 5,092,323 of CM068768.1, forward strand.
AACAGACAATAATCATTATTAGTAATTGAAGAGCAGTGACTAGTTTTTAAATCAAGCACTGCAGAGAACTTCCAATACAGCTAAGCCGTATGAACGTCCATGAAGTCAATGATGAATTGTTTCACCCATTCAGGAAATAAGATTTGCCTAACTATTTTTAACACATAATAATAATCATCATCATCCTTACATTTGATATATGAAAAGCATCACATCCCAAAGCACTTCACAGAATATACTGTAAAGTGAATTGACTTTTTTTTGTGGGCGATGACCAATTTTATTATTGTGGGTTATTTTGGACGGATTATTATTAGGCGTGTGTAAGGTTTCGCCCTGACCTGCCTGAATTCGAACACAGGTCTCCCCAGCTTGCAAGACAAGTGCTCTAACCACTGAGCCACAGGAGCTCCACTCCATTATACAACAATATGCTGTTGCATTTGGCTGTCTTTGTTTTGTTTTAAAAACATGTAAAAACTATGTAACTACAGCATTGGTTACATTGGTAACTACAATGCATTTATTTATCCCTATTTATCCCAAAGTGGGTTTTACTAATATTTCTTGATTTACTTATCAAGAAATATTAGTAACACCCACTTCGATTATTCAATCCACTCAGAAGCGCTCTTCTATATTGCGAAATCCAAGCAACACTTCCTTGAAGTCCTGCAGGGAAACACAAGTTGAATTTTGCAAGTACTGTACTGTACTAGGATCGAATCCATTATCCAGTTACCACAGAATGAAGCAGGAAATTTCGGCAAACAAATGCACACAACATCCTTATTCCAACATTAGGAATGTAAGGACTTGGATGTCAGCCTTACGGTGAGTTGCCGATTACAATACAATTACATTTGAATATTAGAAGGCATGGATCAACTGCATATTTTCTCTCCGCTGTTTCTTCAGCTACGTTTCAATTCAATTTGTCTAATGTGTGTTGGAGAAAAGGAGGCTGTTTATCTCGTTCGGGGTTGGGTTTTTGAATTAGTTTCACATCAGATTCCAGGGTATTTCATGGAATCGAAACGGTAGTTTTCTGTAGGTTGCTAGAAAATATGAAAAGCTACTTTGTTTGACATTACAATAAATCCTTCGAAGTGTTTTTAGACTTTCTACCAACATGAAAAGCATTGTATCAAATACAAAGGTGATTAGGATTATAACTGGTCAGAAGGCTCGTTTATCTCAATTCTGTTTGTTTTTGTCAAAATTCTCTGGAGAGTATTTGTATGCCTGTGTGTGAAAAAAAGCAATTATTCCAATTGCGATTTAAATTTTTTGCTGCGACCAAACTTATCGTCTGCTTGGTCCATATGTTGTGCCTCACCCCTACCTCAAACGGAAACTCCATCCACCTGCTTGCCCCCAACCCCTGTCATCCACCTTCCTCTCCCTCACCCCCCCCCCCCCCCCCCTGTCCTTCTGTTAGAGATTCGATCAATGAGTGAAATGCACAAGAGTCGTATCTCATCAAAACAGGTTGTTTATTCAGGCTAACCCGTCAGGGCTTGACACTAAACACAGGGATCCGTTACTGGTGTATACTGTCCAGCAAGAGATTGATTCTTTATCCTCTGCAACCTAATACTCTCCTCTGTTTGGTGGTGTATACTGTCCACCCCAATACTCTCCTCTGTTTGGTGGTGTAAACTGTCCAGCAAGAGGTTGATTCTTTATATTCTCTGCAACCTGCTGTCTGTGTTACAGCTCTTCCATCAGTTGTTTCTCCTTCTCGAGAGCGGCTTGGCTACTGTCAGTTACAGTGTCTTCCATCAAGTCCTTCTCCTCCTGCTCCTCCGTCTCCGCTCTGCTTATTCCTTTGTCTCTACGCTTTTAAAAGGTCAAGGCTCTTGCGGTCACTTGTCGCCAGAACAGTTACTCAGCCAATTGCAAGACCTCACTCTGGCCTTGTACCTACCTTGACCATGCTTACTTTGGCACGTAGGCACTATTGTTACTTCTCCTTTTATCACATGATAAGGTGAGGTAACCTCACCTTATCATGTTACCATAACCTCACATTGTTAGTTAAAGAAACTAAAACACAAAACTAATGAATCTCAACAGTCCACACCTTGATGCCGAATTAACATGAGGCATCATAACAAGACGCACAAACTCATGCGCAGCTGTCTCAGGTGTGTTTGTTACAACGGACACCGGGACAGGAAGTACAGCGGACCAGACAGAAATGCGGAGTCTTAACAATAACCGCCGCTTGCACTATGGGGAATGGCTGTGCACACCCAACAACTAGATATCTCCAGTGCTCGGGCTGCTTTATGTGCTGTTAGGAATAAGAAGTGTTTGCCCCAGTGTGTTTAGTCGGGCTGACCCTCACCACTCCCGACAGGAGTAGGAGCAACAATAGGATTTCCCCCATCCTTCCTCGGGCTCCTTTAAACTTAAATGTAACCCTCCTACTTAACTTAGTGCAGCGCCGACCACACTCTGAGGTACGGCACCGGCCGTCCTTTTAACCAGTGGTCACACCGATGACCACCTTCAGTTCCCACCCAGGAACTGCTCCCCAAACGCAGCACCAACCGCGTTTGACTGGACTGAATGCAGCATCGACCGCACTCCGAGGCACGGCACCAACCGTCCTATTAATCAGTGATCACACCAATGACCACCACCAGCTCCCACCAAGGAACTGATTTTCCAAACGCAGCACCAACCGCGTTTCGACCGAGAACAGCACCAACCGTACTTCAAGGCACGGCACCAACCGTCCTCTTAACCACGTTACACCCGGTCCCACCAAGGACCCCCACTTCTATGCTTCAGTTCCCACCAAGGAACTTCTGAGACGCAGCACCAACCACGTTCACAATCACACAAAACACACTAACATCAACACTTATTAATTCTAGCCGTTACCGTCTTTCTCTTAACTACCGAATACTCTCCTCTGTTTAGTGCCACTGAATACCCTGCTCGCAGCGCCAATTGTTAGAGATTCGACCAATGAGTGAAATGCACTAGAGTCGTATCTCATCAAAACTGGTTGTTTATTCAGGCTAACCCGTCAGGGCTTGACACGAAACACAGGGATCCCTTAATGGTGTATATTGTCCAGCAAGAGATTGATTCTTTATGCTCTGCAACCTAATACTCTCCTCTGTTTGGTGGTGTATACTGTCCACCCCAATACTCTCCTCTGTTTGGTGGTGTATACTGTCCACCCCAATACTCTCCTCTGTTTGGTGGTGTATACTGTCCACCCCAATACTCTCCTCTGTTTGGTGGTGTATACTGTCCACCCCAATACTCTCCTCTGTTTGGTGGTGTAAACTGTCCAGCAAGAGGTTGATTCTTTATATTCTCTGCAACCTGCTGGCTGTGTTACAGCTCTTCCATCAGTTGTTTCTCCTTCTCGAGAGCGGCTTGGCTACTGTCAGTTACAGTGTCTTCCATCAGGTCCTTCTCCTCCTGCTCCTCCGTCTCCGCTCTGCTTATTCCTTTGTCTCGACGCTTTTAAAAAGGTCAAGGCTCTTGCGGTTACGTGTCGCCAGAACAGTTACTCAGCCAACTTCAAGACCTCACTCTGGCCTTGTACCTACATTGACCATGCTTACTTTGGCACGTAGGCACTATTGTTACTTCTCCTTTTATCACATGATAAGGTGAGGTAACCTCACATTGGTAGTTAAAGAAACTAAAACGCAAAACTCATGAATCGCAACACTTCCAGTGTCACAAATGTGCCAAAGTGCCTTGTTCTTCCAGGTCAATCTTGTGACCTTGTGATAGAGTCCATGTTTGTATTCTTAAATTGCTGAATAAAAAGAAATTGCTGAATGAAAAGTCTCATTTCATTGCTGCATACATCACCTCACGGCTGGATTACGGAAACTCTCTCCTAGTCGGCCTCCCCAGTTCCGCCATTCATAGGCTGCAGGCCATCCAAAACTCTGCAGCCCGTGTACTATCCCGCACCCGCCTCCGTGACCACATAACTCCCACCCTCGCCCGTCTCCACTGGCTCCCCATCCTCCAGAGGATCGAGTTCAAGATCCTCGTCCTCACCTACAAGGCCTTACACGGCCTTGCCCCGCCCTATTTAACCGATCTACTCTCCCCCTACACGCCCACCCGGACCCTCCGTTCAGCAGGACTTGGCCTGCTCCAAGCCCTCCGCCCGAACCGCCCCACCATCGGAGGCCAGGCCTTCAGTTTCTCCGCTCCCACCTTATGGAATGCCATCCCTCAATCCCTCCGTTTCGTCTCTTCCCGTTCCTCTTTCAAGGCCGGTTTGAAGACTTTCCTCTTCGATCGTGCCTTTTGTTCCACCCCGAACTCTTTTACCTCCCCTTCGTGTTTCACCCCTTCCCAAACACTCCCCTCCCAGCTCGGGTCAAACGCCTCTTGTTCAGCGCCGTGGGACGTCCTCCCGACGTGAAAGGCGCTTTATAAATGTAAATTATTGTTGTTGTTGTTGTTGCTTGTATCTTTTACAGCCCAAAGTGGAAAACCTACTTCCTGATTGTTGTATTTGTTGTGATTACCTTCTGCTTTGCTGAGGCGAACAACTTAATCCTAGATTGGAAATTACATCACTCCAACGATGTTGCTAACCTAAAAGACAATCAGCACTTCAACTTCACATGGAAAAAAACCCAAACATTTCTGTCTCCATTTGAAAGAAACGGGTAAGCTTTTTGATTTTAAATAGAAAGTGGAGCAACAGAACAAGCAAACTTAGGTGAAATAATAATAAATAATAATAATACTTCCATTTGATATAGCGCTTTTCACATCTTATCGACGTCTCAAAGCGCTTCACAGAATATAGTGAATTGACTGTATATTTGTGGGCGAAACGCAGCAGCCAATTGTGCACAGCAGTATCCCACAAACAGTCATGGATTGAAATGACCAATGTTATTATTGTGGATTTTTTGGAGGGATTATTATTAGGCTTGTGGAGTAAGGAAACTTGCCCAAGGTTTCGCCCTGATCTGTCTGGATTCACCAAGGTGCTGAACAGTCAACAACAACAACAACAATTTACATTTATAGAGCGCCTTTCACGTCGGGAGGACGTCCCAAGGCGCTGAACAGGAGGCGTGTGACCCGAGCTGGGAGGGGAGTGTTTGGGAAGGGGTGAAACACGAAGGGGAGGTAAAAGAGTTTGGGGTGGAACAAAAGGAACGATCGAAGAGGAAAGTCTTCAAACCGGGACCTGAGCAGGGGAGGAAGAACCAGGTTAGGTGCAGTGGGGACGGAGAGTGAGAAAGCGAGGAGAGTTAGGAGGGCAGCAGAAGGCATGGTCAAAGAGGATAGTCGTGAGACTGGCCTTGAAGGAGGAAAGGGATGAAGCAAGGCGAAGTGATTGCGAGATGGAGTTCCAGAGTGTGGGGGCAGAGAGGCTGAAAGCCTGGCCACTGATAGTAGGGCGGTTTGGGCGGGGGACATGGAGCAGGCCAGCGCCCGCAGAATGGAGGAGACGGGCAGGCTGATAGACAGCAGATCAAAGAGATAGGCAAGATGGTGAATGGTTTAAACTATATCATAGCAACATTAAGCACTTTCAACACATTAATGTTTCCAACGCACGGATTATAGAACAGAAAATATTATTGTTAAAGACAGCAATGTTAAGTAAAAGTGGAGCTGACCATGACAGAGCTGCAGGTGAGAAGACATTAATGGGAGCCAACAAGTATAGCTTCCATCTTCTGAACAATTACGATAAAATAAATTGGTGCTCATTCAGATGTTTGATGTGTAACAAGAAAGTGGACAGAACATCAACGGACTTGGAGTCGGAGTAGGAGGAGGTGATCTGGGTGTCATCCGCAAACATGTGGAAGTTGAATCCATGTCAGCAGATAACTATCACCAAGACGGAATGTGTAATTGAGGAAAAAAAGGGGACCACGGATGGAGCCTTGGGGTTAAGAACTAATTAAGTTTGACTCGAACCATAAGCCTTTTGGTTGGATGATGGAGCAAATGATACAAATTGCATTTGTCAATGTCAGTGTTCACTAGTTCCATGTTCAAAGGTTGGATCCCAGGAAGGATTGCAGTTGTGAAATTTGGGGAAGATCATCAACAAAGCATGAACTTTCTTATGACAGAAAAGACTTTGCAGCAGTGAAAGAAAGAAGAAAATTGGAATATGAGAAATACAAAAAAAGGTATCTGTATTGATTCAAATAATTTTCTTTTTTTCTGAACCAATAGGGGAATACATTGAAGACTTACATAGACTTGTATTTAGCTTTATAATAATAATGTTTCCTCACGATCCTTGCATTTGATATAGCGCCTTATCGCGTCTTCGAGATGTCTCAATGACTATACTGTAAGGTGAATTGATTATGTATTTTGTGGGCGACCTGGGGTTGGGATTGAGGAGGGTGGAGGGAGGGGAAGATGGGGTCACATAGCTTGATGCGGGAGAGGACACGGGCTGCTGAGTTCTGGATGATCTTCAGCCATGGAAGGAGAAGCTGAGGAGGCTGATATGTAGGGCGTTGGCATACTCAAGCCAACACATACCGTAAATACCCGTGTGTAAGGCGCACTTTTATGTACGTCGGAAGATCTCAAAAGTTGGAGGTGCGCCCTATACGCAGGTACAAGTATTTTGAGCCTCGGAAATAAGCAGGACGGGCGGCCGGCGCGCTGCCAGCCGGGGTTTGGTCAGTGTGTCCGGCGGGGGTTGGGGGTAGCGGGTGATGGGGCTTCGGCCTCGGCCGCCCGGGCAGCGGCAGCAGCAGCGGATTTCAGTGCTGTGCCTGCTGCCTGCCTCCCTCCCTCCCTGCCTCCCTCGCCTGCCTCCCTCCCTCCCTCCCTCCCTTCCTGTCTGCCTGCCTGCCTTCCTCCCTCCCTGCCTCTCTCCCTCCCTCCCTTCGTGCCTGCTTCCCTCTCTCCCTCCCTGCCTGCCTGCCTGCCTCCCTCCCTCCCTCCCTCCCTGCTTCCCTGCCTTCTGCCGGCAATATCATCGAAAATGCTTCCATTTTTTTTCACCAAAGTCAAAAGTGGAGGGTGCGCCTTATACGTGGGTATTTACTGTAGTTGAGAAACACAGAAGCCAATTGCATATAGCATTTAAAATTTTTATTTGAAGCAATTATTACCCCCGGAAAAGAGATCTACGAATCTACCAAGAACCGGGTTTCTATTTAGATAGACAGACAGACAGACAGACAGAGACGTGGATTAAGGGAACTTGCCTGCTGGGAATCAAACCCAGGTCCTCTTGCTTGCGAATCGAGTGCTTTAGCCACTACAGGACTCCAGAAAGTTTAAATAGAGACAGATTGTTGAGGTAGAAATAAAGTATTTGGAATGAAAGAGAATACAAGCCTTTTGAGATAGATTCAACAATAGATTTGATACTCACCTACGGAGCCAGGACATGCTAAAGCCATTGAAGAACTTTAGTACAATACAAAGTGAACCAGCACAGCTATCAGCAACAGATATTGTGAGTTGTGCGACATTGACAATGCTGAATCCGAATATACTTGTGGTGAGCTGATTCTGATGTCTATATGAAAACAGGAATGAAATGTCTTTGAAGCAAGTGATTATAGCAAAAGCCAATTCTCCTCTGAGCTACCCCAGCCAAGGGGTTGAAGTAAAGCCTTTGCATTCCATCATCATCCCAGGTTAGCAAACTCTATTTTCTTTTCAGCTTAGGAAATGTCCATAAAAATATAAGAATAAGGAGCAGGAGTAGGCCATTTGGCCCCTCAAGCCTGCCCCGCCATTCAATAAAGTCATGGCTGATCTTTTAATCTAACTCCACCTGCTCGCTTTATCCCCATATCCCTTCATCCCTCTATCCATAAAAAAATCTATCAATCTCAGTCTTTGAAAACGTTCAAGGACTGAGCATGTAAAGCCTTTTGGGGTAGAGAATTCCATAAATTCATTACCGAGTGAAGTGTTTCCTCAACTCTGTGCGAAAAGGCTGACCCCTATTAAAACTGTGACCCCTAGATATAGTTTCTCCAACCAGGGGAAACAGTCTCCCACTTTCTACTCTGTCATGCCCCTTAATAATCTTGTAAGTTTCTATAAAATCATCTCTAATTGTTCTATATTCTAGAGAACATAGGCCTAGTTTACTCAACCTATACTCACAGATCAACCCCCTCATCCCAGGAACTAACCTAGTGAATCTACGCTACACCACTTCTAGGGCGAGTATGTCCTCTCTTAAATAAGGAGAGCAAAATTGCACACAAAAGTCTAGGTGTGGTCTCACCAAGGCCCTACACAGTTGAAGTAAGACTTCCCTACTTTCATATTCTAACCCTTTGGTAATGAATGCTAACATGCCATTACCCTTCCTAGTTGTTTGCTATACATTCTGATTTAAAAATGTCAAGATATTTATTTCTGTACTGAAAAATAAGTAATCTTTTTCAATTTTATTTCAGGTTTAAGTTTGCATGAAACCCAACGGAACAGTTTCACAGTAAGTAAACTTAGAATAATATTTGCTCATAGATAAAATCAAGTCAGATGCCCAAGAGGTGCTAACTGTATAAATAGGAAGCTTACAGAGCGGATTGACTTCAAGATTGTGTTTACATTTCTTCACTACTCTGCACCCTCCTACCTCTCTAACCTTCTCTCTCTTCACAGCAGTACCTGCTGCCTCTGCTCTACTGGGTCTGGCCTCCTCCTTATCCCCTGAATACTTGACTATCGGCAGCCGTGCTTTCAGTCACTACACTCTCAAAATCTGGAATTCCGTCCCTCAATCCCTCCACCTCACCCCTCCTTTTCCAGTTTCAGGTCACACCTGAAGACCTTTCTGTTTGACTACGGTCACCTTCCCCCTCCCGTTGGCTCAGTCTCGGGCTCCGCTATTGTGAAGCGCTCTGAGATGCCTTCTGGCGTGGAGGGCGCTATAATTGTTGTTGTTGTTGCTCTGAATGTTGTTTTAGGCTGGTTAAATTCCGACAATTACAAAGATACATTGAAATGGGAGTGGGTCATTCAGCCTCTCAAGACTTGTTCTATAAGATCATGGCTGATCTGTATCTCAAGTCTAATTACCTGCCCTGTTAGTGACGCAATGCATACTCCGGTTTTCCCAAGCTTTGGAGCTTGCCAGGTGCATTGGCTGATCACTTTTCCAGGAGTAATAATACCCCATAAAAAAAATTATAACAATAATTTGGTCACTCAATCCATGACTTGTCATGTGACACTAGTAAGGTTCAAATGGTGCTACATTTTGCCCACAAAATATACAGTCAATTCATTTCACAGTATTCTCTTTGAAGCTTTGAGACAACTCGAAGACAGGATAAGAAGCTATATCAAATACAAGGTCTACTATTGACATTATTTCACAACAACAACAACAACAACAATTTACATTTATATAGCGCCTTTCACGTCGGGGGGACGTCCCAAGGCGCTAAACAAGAGGCGTGTGACCCGAGCTGGGAGGGAAATGTTTGTGAAGGGGTGAAACACGAAGGGGAGGTAAAAGAGTTCGGGCTGGAACAAAAGGCACGATCGTAGAGGAAATCCTTCAAATCGGCCTTGAAAGAGGAAAGGGAAGAGGTGAAACGGAGGGATTGAGGGATGGCATTCCATAAGGTGGGAGCGGAGAAACTGAAGGCCCGGCCTCCGATGGTGGGGTGGTTCGGGCGGGGGGCTTGTAGCAGGCCAAGTCCTGTTGAACGGAGGGTCCAGGTGGGCGTGTAGGGGGAGAGTAGATCGGCTAGGTAGGATGGGGCAAGGCCGTGTAAGGCCTTGTAGGTGAGGACGAGGATCTTGAACTCGATCCTCTGGAGGATGGGGAGCCAGTAGAGACGGGCGAGGGTGGGGGTTATGTGGTCATGGAGGTGGGTGCGGGATAGTACACGGGCTGCAGAGTTTTGGATGGCCTGCAGCCTGTGAATGGAGGAACTGGGGAGGCCGACGAGGAGAGAGTTGCCGTAATCCAGCCGTGAGGTGATGTACGCGTGCACGAGTGTTTCACAGTCGAAGACTACCTCAATGTGCTTCACAGTATATATTGTAAAGAGGAATGACGGTGTGTTTTATGGGTGAATGCCATCATTATCAATTGCCAATTTGTTCACCATTGACAACTGACAATAATTGATCCTCTTTTGCTGGCCAGGTAACATTGAAAGCCTCACAGGGAGTATTTAACACAATTGTTGACGTCCCTGAAGGTTCGGTACATGGATCTGGTGAGAAAGAAATGACAATAACAAGCGCAAGTTTGTATATTGTCAACACTATACTCGAACATGTTACTTACACCAGCACCCTGTATCACATCAACTCCGCTGATTTAGGTAAGATTGATTTTCAGAGAATCATAGAAATACACAACACAGAAGGAGGCCATTCGTGTCTGTACTAGCCTCTGGAAAAAGTTTCCCCATCAGTTCCACTCTCCTGCTCTTACTCCATAGATTTGAAGGTGCCTATCCAATTCCCTTTTGAAAGCTTACATCAAATCTGTTTCCCCCCATACTTTCAGGCAATGGATTCCAGATCATAACAACTCTCTGGGTGAAAAAAAAATCTCCTTTTCTCCCCTCCATTTCTTTTGCCAATTATCCTAAATCAGTGTCAACTGGTTACCAACCCGCCTGCCAGAGAAAATGTTTTCTCCCTAAGAACTCTTATCAAAACCCATTCATAATTTGGAACACCTCTGTTAAATTTCCCCTTAGCTTTCTCTGCTCTAAGGAGAACAATCCCTGGTCTCTCCATGTAACTGAAATCCCTCATCCCTGGTAACGTTCTAGTAAATCTGCTTTGCACCCTCTCCAAAGCCCTGACATACTTCCTAAAGTTTGGTACCCAGATTTGCATACAACAATAACAACAACAAAATTACATTTATATAGTGCCTTTCACGGCAGGAGGACATCTCAAGGTGCTGGACAGTCAGTGTTTTGGACCTGAGGTGGGGTTGGGATTGGGAAGGTTGGAGGAAAGGGTGGGGGGGAAGTGGGGAGGGGTAGAGTGATAAGATTCTAGAAGATGTGAAAAGCACTATATCAAATACAAGGATTATTATTGTTATTATTATTACTATTAGAACAGCTTGTCCTGTCATCTTCAAGGATTTCCTTTTGTGAACCCCAGGTCCCTCTGTTCTTACACCCACTTTGAATTTATATCATTAGCTTCTATTGGCTCTCCGCATTCCTGCTCCCAAAATTCATTACTTCGCACATCTCTGCATTAAATTTCATCTATCATGTATCTGCCCATTCCACCACAATGTCTATGACCCCTTGCCATCAGCTACCATCCTACTCACTGTTTACTACCATTCCAAATTTTATGTCATCCGCAAACTTGAAAATTGCTCCTGATACACAAGTCCTGGAGTCCTTAGCTTAGCGGTTAGAGTACTTGGCTTGGAAGTGTGAGGAACTGGATTTGATTCACAGGCAGTCCACCCATCTATTGGCAGATGGGGATTCAACTTTTCTGCTCCCATCCTCTGGAACTCCACCCTGGAAAATCTCTGCTGCTTTAAGATCCATCTCAAGACCTTGGCTTTGGACATCCCATCCCATCCACCCATCTTGTTTGCAACCCCCAAGCTTAACTATCCTGGGTCTTGGGATATTCTTCCTTCTTGAAAAGCGCCATATAAATGTAATTTTGTATTTGTGGTTGATCTACATTGTACATTTATAATTTTGTTGTTGTTGTTATTATATTTGATACTGTTTTTCCTTTTTATAAGTGCATTTTCAATTTGAAAATCATGAGGCTTTGTTTTCGATTTCCATACGGCAGCCACCCATGCCAAACTTATTCGATCCTGGACCAGGTAATGAATAGTCAGTAAGACAATACATAACAAATATGAAACCAGAGATATTATTATTAATAACTATCATTCTACATTGAATAGCAATAGGGATCCTGATTGTTATTTGATTGATATATCTCTTTCTAGGTGTAATAATCCACTTTTTAAAAAAAATTGTCAGTCAATCCACGACTGTTTGTAGGACACTACTGTGTGAAATTGGCTGGCATGTTTAGCTCATAGCATATACATTCAATTCACTTTGCAGTATATTCTGTGAAGTTCTTGGAGATGTCTTGAAGGTGAGATAACAACAGCAACAAAATTACACTTATATAACGCCTTTCATGTCAGGAGGAAGTCCCAAGGTGCTGGACAGTCACTGTTTCAGACACAAGCTGTGGACGGGACGGGACGGACGGGACGGACGGACGGACGGACGGGGTGGAGGGAAGTGGGGGAATTAGGAGTTCCCGATGGGTCAATCAAAGACAAGCGTCTTGAGGCAAGAATTGAAGGAGGCCAGGGAGGAGGTGAGGTGGAGGGACTGTAGGATGGAGTTCCAGCGGTTGAGGGCAGAGTGGCTAAAGGCACGCCCACCAATGATAAGGCGCAATATTAAATGCAGGGATCATTATTATAATTACACTTGCCAATGATTACTCAAAATTCGCCATCAAATATTTTTCTCCTTTGCTTTGAGCTGATTTGCATATTTGGGTCACTTTCAGGCAACAACATCAACAACCTGGTCACAGTAACAACGAAGACCTTTTTAAGATACACGAAAGTTCGGATCTTAATAAACAGCATTCAGCAGTTTTTCCCAAACATTTCAATAATCATTGCAGACGACAGCGATAATCCTGAAAAGATTGAAGGACCGAACATTGAACAATACTTCATGCCATTTTCAAAAGTAATGTAACATTCTGGTGACAACTTGGTTTAGTTGGCAATACTCTTGCTTCTGGATCAGAAGATTTGGGTTCTGACTTGAGAATCACTAACCACTGAGCCCAACCACTGAGTGGTGCTCTAACCACTGAGCCACAGGAGGAAAGCTGGGGAAACCAAGCTGGGGAGACCTGTGTTAGAATCCAGCCAGGTCATGGCGAAACCTTGGGCAAGTTTCCTTACTCCACACGCCTAATAATAATCCCTCCAATAAAACACAATAATAAAATTGGTCATTTCAATCCACGACTGTGTGTGGGACACTGCTGTGTGCAATTGGCTGCCGCGATTCGCCCACAAATATTCATAGATTCATAGAATTTTACGGCACAAAAGGATGGGCCATTTGGCCCATCTAGTCTGTGCCGGCTCTTTGAAAAGAGCGATTCAATCCCACTGCCCTGCCCGCTCCCCATAGCCTAATAGACCAGTTCTCCCTAAATAAAGATCTAATTCCCTTTTGAAAGTTGTTATCGAATCAGCCTCCACCACCTTTTCAGGCAATGCATTCCAGATTCGAACAACTCGCTGAGTGAAAAAAATTCTCCTCAGCTCCCCTCTACTTCGTCTTGAAACTATATACAGTCAATTCACTTTACAGTATATTCTATGAAGCGCTTTGGGACATTGATAAGATGTGGAAAGCGCTATATCAAATGCAAGGATTATTATTATTATTATTATAATCATAGGCTACCCACTGCGGTGTGGTGCGGTCCAGGGGAAACTGCTGCATTGTACTGTGTTGCTGTCCTTTTGTTTAGATGTTAATTGTAGCTAGTTAATTGTAGTTAATTATAATTGCCTGGCTAGCTCTTCAGGCAGCAGTTAAAAATCCTGCCGTACTATTCGAAGTACTAAGGGAGAAGGGAATTTCTCAGAGTGTTGTGGTCAACAAAGCTCAATAACAGATTGGTTAGTCACTTCACGGCTGTTTGAGGTGACTAAATGACTGTGAAAATAGTTGATTGATCAGTTTGTCTACCAATTACACAATCATTACATTTGACAGCAATTACCTGTGAAAATGAATGCCTTTGATGTCAGTGGGATGTCTCACTTCACATGGGTTTCTTTGCAGATGACTGGCTTTAAGGTGACATGTCTGGCCGTGGAATGTCAGAATTGAGCCAGCGGGTGGCCGTCTTGGTAGTCTGGTTCCTGAGCCAGGTGGTTCTGTGATAGTCCAGGTTATTTCTGATGACAGTACAGCCTGTCTAGCTCATCGCCAGCACCCGGAACGGCAGACCAGACACTGGGGACAGGGAGTCATCCCACATAGCCTCTGTTACCCCTTCAGACCAAAGCCCTAATGGGGAGGGTTGTTCTAGCTGGTCAAGCAGCGGGAAAGTGAGCCTTGGCTCTTGCCAAACTGTGCCTAATACTTTCTGGAATTAGGTAAACTGGATGGGTCCCTCCAGGGAGAGAGTGTGTATTTGATTCCAACAATTGTATCTCTGGGATTTCCATGTGCTGGTGGCAGGGCCGTACGCAGGATTTTTTTTGGGGGGGTGCGAATTGCTAGTGATGGGACCAACAATGTCCGGGGGCTGCCCCCGAAGCCCCCTCCAGGCTCCGACGTTTTACACAGTTGGAGGTCTTATTTAATCGGTTCAGAAGATCAGGAGATTAGATGACTCATGAGGTTTATACGAGGCTTCTAAGAGCCGCCCTGAACGTTTACTGGCGACAGCACCTGACAAATAGCTATATGGTACACCACCACACTGGTATCACAGACATTACCGCAGAGGCGTCTTAGGTTTAGCGGACATAGCTGGAGAAGCCGGGAGGAAACTGTCCATAGTGCTACTATCCTATGGGAACCATTGCACGGTCACAGAACACGAGGTAGACCGACCCTAACCTACATCGATACTCTGGAGCGCGATTGGGGTATTGGCAGGCGGGAGTGTTCAGGCTGCATGGAGAGAAGGGATCAGTGGAGAAGTGTGGTTGTCAATGCCCGAGTTCGCTCGATCGGATGACGGTGAAACTATTTTTATGCCAAATTCGTGCGACATTGATGTTTTTTCACTCTGGGTACAAAACTGAATGTGAAATAAAGTCGCACTGTTTATCTTTGCGGTCATATGTTTTTTGCATGCCAGTGGACGTCTCTAAAAGCAATTTTTAATTACAGGAATACATCTTTAATAATATAAATTAAATGTGATAATCATGACAAAACAAGAAACGTGATATTTCAGAAACACGCCTATCAAAACTTAAGTCATTTTTACTTACATTTATCAGATTAAAATACGATTTCAGCTTCCACAAAGTGTTGCTACCTTTTTATGTAGTGACTGTATACGGGATGATTTCCGATTGACACACCACGTGGAATAGGCGCTAAAGCATAGGCTTACATCCATGAGTATTTCTTTTAAAGATAGGCATTCCCGTCCAGACACAAATAACTTTTTTGTTGGGTTCTCAAAAGCTTTAATTTCTCAGAAGCTTGTAAATATGTTGTCATTGTTTGCTAGCATTACAGTCACACCTCTCAAAACTTGAGTCATTTTTACTTACGGTGATCAGATTAAAAGATGATTTAACTTCCAGTAGTGGTGCTGCCCCCTTGTGGCTGTTTACGGGATGATTTCCAAACGAGGATAGATTTGAGTCTTGGCGCCAATGTTTATCCAATCACGAGTCACAGACTCGCCGCGTCATGGACTGGTCTATCGACGCGGTATGTTTTGGGGTAGACGCCGATTCTGGTGCGCGACTCGATAATTTTATATTAATACTAAATCATTCAAAGATGCGTGTTTATAATTTATACATAGTTTTGAAGAACTGATTGTTACTCAAATGTTCAATAAATTTACTTGGTATTTAAATTTGATAAAAAATACAATTCTCTACCCCGGAAAATGTGGACCTTTTATAATTTGGGGGGGTGCGTACGCACCCGTCGCACCCCCCCTGCGTACGGCCTTGGGTGGGATGCATGGAAATCTCAGTTTGGTTTGGATTTCCTCATTGTGTCAGACACCTGGCCTTTCTAAAGACAATAAAAAATATATGAAGGATGGCATTTTTGACATTCCAATGGTCCTCCTAGCACTGGAGCAACAGCCAAGACTGAGCTCAAAGACTGTTGCAAACTGACTTCCACGTGAGCAACGTGAGCAAAACTAGTTTAAATAAGACCAAATTGACATTGCTCATGAATGTTGCCACTTTGTGTCTCTCAGGGCTGGTTTGCTGGAAGGAACTTGGCAGTTTCTCAGGTCACAACTAAATACTTACTTTGGGTAGACGATGACTTTTTATTCACCAAAGAGACAAAAATTGAGAAGCTGGTTGATGTGTTGGAAAATACAAACTTGGACTTGGTGAGTACCGGAAATGGGTTTGGGATATCATGAAGTTGTTGAAATGACAGAAATTAATTTGCAATGTTCAGTGGTGGGAGATCCTATGGTTCCAAAGAGAGATTAAACTCAAATGCCAGCCTGCCAGTTCAGATAGATGTGAAAGCTCCTCCCGCTCTACTCATGATGGTAGTTTCTATCATAGAAGAGCCGATTTAGAGTTGATTAAAAATTGGTGATTCCCTTCAATGCTGTTTGTGGGACATTTTTTGTGTGCAAATTGTGCTGCCGCTTTTACCTTACAAAAACAACACTCGCAATGATTTTGCACCCTATGGATTCGCTGATTTTACATGATATTTTTAATGATTTTTACACCGAATTACAAAATAGCGAAAAAGTTCTTTGATTTTCCAATGCCTGTGTCAGGCTCCTCGAATAATCGCATCATTTCCTCTCCCTCAAAGGTTGGTGGCTCTGTGAATGGAAATCTTTTCCAGCACAAATTGTGGCATGAAGAGGGCAATGAAGAAGGGGATTGCTTGCTTCGACAAGCAGGCAGCTTCAGGGTGTTGGATGGATTTCCAAAGTGTGGGATAACCAGTGTCGTTGTAAACTTCTTTCTGGCTAGGACAGATAAACTACGGAGTGTTGGCTTTGATCCTCTTTTGTCAAGGACAGGTCACACAGGTAAATCATGGGGTCCTGTAGCATATTATTTAGAGCACTTGCCTTACAACCTGGAGGACCTGGGTTCAATCCCGGGGAGTTTCCTTACTTCACGTACCTCTGTTTACCTAGCAGGAAACAGGATCCCATTGACAGTTGATTGATGGATTGCTTTACTGGGGGTAAGGATCCCTGAAAAATAATAATTTAAAAATAATAATAATTTGGTCACTCCATCCACGAATGTTTGTGGAAAACTGCTGTGTGCAAGTGGCTGCCGCATTGTGCCCCAAAAGATACAGTCAATCCACTTTACATTCATTTCTGTAAAGCATTTTGTTGGAGACTTTGGCCTCCAGTTGAAACATTAAGCTGAGGTCTCGTCTGCATGGAACGTTAAAAATCACATGACACTATTTGAAAAGAGTAGGGAGTATCTCCCGGTCGGCTGGCCAACCGACCAATTAAAATTAAAATTAGTCACTCAAATTAGTCACTCAATTGTGCTCAAACTATCGTTTGCCCACAATATCCATTTAACAATGTATCCTGTGAAGCGCTGTGAAATGCCTTGAGGACCTGATGAGACAATCTACGAAATGCATGGATGATTATTATTATTATTAAGCTCTATTGGTTGATTGAGAATCGATCTTAGACCGTGATTTCATTAACACGTTGCATCTTTTAAATATTTCGCAGAATTTTTCATCGATGGTCTCGGACGCATTCTGGTGGGATCTTGCTCCGACGTCGTGATTGGTCATCAGCCAAGCAGTGATCAAGCGACTGATAAAAATCAGAAAAATATTCAGAGTAAATATCGACGTTTTAGAAATGACAACCAAGTTGCCCTCAAATACCATTTGTTTTATTTCAAAAACCGGTTGAAATGCACTGTGTATAGTTAGCGTCTGAGCCAAAATGCTCCAGTGTCTTTTGCCTTCTACAAACTCTACTTATCAGCCTCAAAGCGAATGATCAGTTTTCTATGTTGACCGAGAGACTGGGAGTTAGTTGACTGAGCAGAGCCCCTGCCGCAGGAAACTGTCTCGCAGCGCTGGAGGTGATGATAGGGAGAATGGTTTGACACTGTTTTAATCTAATTTGGTGATGCACTTTTGCTATTTGTTATTTAGTTTGGTGAAAGATTCCAAATAACTCATGCGTTTCCTTCTAAATTCTGGACGGGTCTGGCCTCTACATGCTCCATTCATGTAAACAGTAACGTGGGAATAAAATGAAAATAAAAACAAGTTTGTTTCATGGCAGTAACTGCACTTTAATTAATATTTCTTGATGTTTCAATTTATAATCGATATTTGAATCGATTTTTCTTTTGTTAATTGACGGAAGCTTTTCTGGAAACCTTCAACCCTACACTGGATGAGGCACCTTGTCATGTTATTGTGAATTCCTCAGCAGGCATTCACAGGACTTTGCTGTGAAGTGTAGTGACTATATGTGTTTGTGGTAGCAAACATGGTAGACAATTGACGCACAGCAATGTCCCCATGAACAGCTGTGCAATGAGCAAACAATTTTATTTGGGGGATTTCTCGCCTGTACGCTGGGAGAAAGTACCTTGTAATTTCAAATAGTACCATGGGATCTTTAATGTGGCTCAGTCATTCGACGAAGATGGAAAGGTAGACCCTTTCTGTGGCACATTTTAGTCTGAAAAAGACTCAAGGTGGTCTGAAGAATATCAAGCATTGGAATGCTCACTCTGTCATTCCATTCTAAAAATTGATCTCTGGAATTTCCATGTAGGTGGGATGCATGGAATTCTCAATTTGGTTTGGATTCTCCTGAGCGCGATGATTAAGCATCCATCCCACAGTCCCTCATCCCCACCCTGTCCCTTGCTTCCTTCAAGACCCATCTCAAGACCCTGATCTTCGACTGTGTCTTTGGTCACCCTCCTCCCTCCACCCTCTTGCCCTCCACTGATCCCAACCACCAGCTCAGGTGCAAATCCCCGGCGGTCTAGTGTTTTGAGATGTCCTCCTAACCTGAAATGTGCTATACAAATAGAATTTGTTGTTGATGGTTTTCTGCCTATGTCAGACCCAAAAAAAGAAAATTGCCATTATTAGCACTGGCGCTTAGCTTTATCAGGTGGCTCAGTCCAATCATAGTTCTCCTGAAACCCTACTCCTCTGCAATCAACTCAGTGTATTGTGTGGGAGGCAATGACTGATTACATAGCTTCTGATGATCCGAGCATGTCAAACGTCTGACAAAAGTGGAAACCTGTCACCGTTCTTAAGGATCTCCAAATCAGACCAAGAGTCCCACATATGCACTTCAACTACCCTTGAAATTATCTGTGTTTCGAACATGGAACGCACTCTATCTCTCCTCTGTCTCTCCCCTAGTTCTTAAAAGTATTAGGTCTAGATTCATAATAATAATAATCCTTGCATTTGATGTAGCACTTTTTCACGTCTTGTAGACGTCTCAAAGCGCTTCACAGAATGTACTGTAAAGTGAATAAATTGTATACTTGTGGGCGAAATGCGGCAGGCCAATTGTCCCACAAACAGTCATGGATTAAATACATCAATAAATTTTAAAAACTTATTTTTAAATACGGAGAAGGAACCATCGAGATTTGTTATATTAAAGGGAAGATTATTGTACCTGATAAAATTATATTCAAATACAATAAGAAATGCACAACATTCCTTCACCTGTACAGCTTTAGTTCACTTAACTTTCATAGTATATCAACCATAGGTGGAACACTTGTGAAAGCTTTTAGCTCAATGATTGAGAAGCTGTTTTGCACAGTGATGAGACCAAAATCTGGAACAACAACATTTTTGGAAACGATACTGTGGTATGACAATAACAGGTGCTTTTATATGAATGTTGCAGTATGTGACTTGGCTATCATGTAACTCCCACAAAACACAATAAGTAATATCAGGTGGCTCAGTTCAATCATAACTTCCCTGAGCCCTGCTCCTCTACAATCAACTCAGTGTGTTGTGTGGGGGTCAATGACTGATTACTCAGCTTCTCAGCAAAATTGAATCGAATCAAATGTCTGACAGAGGTGGGAACCAGTCACAGTTCTTAAGTATCTCCAAACCAGGCCGAGATTCCCACATATGTATGTCAGCTACCCCTGAAAATTCCTGTGTTTGGAATATGGAATGCACTCTGTCTCTCCCTTAATTCTGGAAAGTATTAGGTGCATATTCATAATAATAATAATAATCCTTGCATTTGATATTGTACTTTATCACGACTTCTAGACGTCTCAAAGCGCTTCACAGAATGTACTGTAAAGTAAATTGACTGTATACATGTGGGCGCACAGCAGTGTCCCACAAACAGTCGTCGATTGAAAAGACCAATTTTATTATTGTGTGTTTTTTAAACAAGAGGTAAGGCTTTGGAAGAATCTTGGAGTGTGCGTTGAGGGTAATTACGGAAGTGAAAGCCATAAAGGCAGAGAAACCTGCACCGTTCACTTCTCACAACCATCATGTCCTGCTCCTATTGGCTGCAATATCCTCTCTAACTCCACGTCTGATCTGAAGATAAATGATAATCCTCCGCTGAGCCTTCTTTTTCAGCTGCAGAGTTGACAAGCTCTTCCTTAATGCTCTTCACAACAACATTTAACAAGTCAAATTGGTTTATTCATTTACGGTCTCATTACAGTTATTTTTACTCTCCAAATAATGAGCTGTAAATGTCAGATACTCCTTTCATTCTTTCCTGTTTACCTCATATCCATCGAAACTAAAAAACCAGGGAATTGCCTTCCACCTAACCCTCTTCTTCACACAACAGCAGCAGCGACTTGCATTTAGTATAGCGCCCTTCACGTCAGCTTAATTACTATTTTCAATTGCTGGGCATCAGCCTGGCTCAGTCTATCATATGTTCTGTTGGAGTCAGCAGGTTGTGGGTTCAAGCCTCACGTCAGGACTTTGAACTCATAAAATCTAAACCTACTTCAATGCAGTGCAGAGGGTGAATACTGCATTGTTGGAGGTGCTGTTGTTAGGGTTAGACTTCACTGGCTCCCTAGTCCCGAGAGGATTGACTTCAAGACATTGACTTGTTTTCAAATCCCTCCACTCCTCTGTACCCGTCTACCTCTCTGACCTCCTCTCTCCTCAAACCAGCTCCCGTTGCCTTCACTCCACTGGGTCTGGCCTCCTCCATGTCCCCCCGAATCCTCCACTCCACCCTCGGCGGCCGGGCCTTCAGCCACTACTCCCCGAGGCTCTGGAATTCCCTCCCTCACTACCTTCGTCTTGCCCCCTCTTTTCTCTTATTCAGGTCACAGCTGAAGACCTTTCTCTACGACCGCACGTTTGGTCACCCTTCTACCCCTGCCCCTGGCTCGGTCCCAGAATCCGCTATTGTGAAGCGCTCTGAGACGCTGTCCGGTGTGGAGAGCGCTATATAAATCAAAGTTGTTGTTGTTGTTGTTGTTAGGGTAAGATATTAAAATCGAGGTCCCATATGTCTTTTCAAGTGGATGTTCATATTCTCTCAGACTATTTGAAAACAAAAATGAATTTTTTCCAGGGTCCCATTTGCCAATCTGCTAAATAAAAATTGACAGCTCACTTCATAGCTAGTTATAATAATAGTAATAATAATCCTAGCATTTAATTTAGCGATTTTCACATTTTATCGACTTCTCAAAACTCTTCACAGAATATACTGTAGAGTGAATTGACTGTATACTTGTGGGCAAAACGTGGCATCCAATTGCGAACAGCAGTGTCCCACAAACAGACGTAGATTTAAATGACCAACTTTTTGTGGGGAGGGATTATTATTAGGCGTATGG
The DNA here is from genome assembly GCA_035084275.1 of Hydrolagus colliei. Taxonomy (NCBI): domain Eukaryota; kingdom Metazoa; phylum Chordata; class Chondrichthyes; order Chimaeriformes; family Chimaeridae; genus Hydrolagus; species Hydrolagus colliei. Next base: position 5,113,888 of record CM068768.1, read on the forward strand.
AGTAAGGAAACTTGCCCAAGGTTTCGTAATTTGCCTGGATTCGAACACAGGTCTCATGCTTGCAAGGCAAGTGCTCTAACCACTGAGCTACAGGACTCCACAAATGACAGGATTATTATTATTTAATTATTATGTAATTTTTTTTTGCAAGTGTATAAAATCGCAGAAGAATACTAAACCCAATAAGCAAATAAGCAAACTAGGTTTGTTACCAAACGTCCAAAGTGAAGCAGATTCTGCAGACTAACTATTGTAATTAATCCTCAAATTAATCTGAAGGAAACTAGACGTAAATCCTCAGTGAAGTAGTTCGCTAAGGCTAAGAAGACTTGTAGAATGACGTAGATTGCAAGCAGCTTTACGTTGATATGTTATGACTGTGTACATTAGGAGCAAATGTTCACTTTCAGCCAAAATATGGGATTACTAGTCATGAGAATATTGATCTGGGTTGGCCACTTTGTGGCTCTTTGTGGGACATTGCTGTGTGCTCCCTCACATGAGAGTAGGTTCTGTCTACACAAGGTCGGGGATACTGGTCAGATGTACGTTTTTATTTTTCTGATCAGGCACAGATAGGCTGCTGCGTTCCCCTACAAAATACAGTCACTAGACTCAACAGTACATCCCGTGAAGTGCTTTGGGATGTCCTCTTGACGTGAAAGGCACTGTACTAAATGTAAGAATTATATAATGTAGTATATTTAAAAATGATAACTTCTGCAATCTTCACCAGCTGGTCACAGTGATTTGAACACTATTACTGTGATTCCTATGGATGGCGCTCCAGGGCTGATTTTACACTAAAACAGTGTTCGGATTGATACAAATTCATTGGAATCACATGGATTAACCGTTTTTGTGTTGCTAACAAATATATACTAACATATAATAATGATACATTAATATATTGATAATAATTATTTTTTTACACAAATAATACGGTCTAAATCCACGACTGTTTGTAGGACACTGCAGAGCGCAATTGGCTACTGTGTTTTTCCCACAAAACACACAATCAATCCACTTTGCAGTATATTCTGTGAAGCGCTTTGAGACATGTTGAAGATGTGATCAGGCACTACATCGAATAAAAGGGTTATTCTTATTAATAATATGTCACTGAATGATCGGCTCAAGCCAGCGCCTCCGCACATCGGGCGCTGCCAGCCTCAACATCCAAGGCTGTACTCTCCACCTCACAAAGCCAGTCAGGAACCTCGGCATCACGTTCGACCAAAAACTTTCCTTCCTCCCCCACATCCGCGCCTTGACCGGCACCGCTTACTTCCACCTGCGCAACATTGCCAGGCTCCGCAACTATCTTACCCCCCGCGCTGCCGAAACACTCGTGCACGCGTACATCACCTCAAGGCTGGACTACGGAAACTCTCTCCTCGTCGGCCTCCCCAGTTCCTCCATTCACAGGCTGCAGGCCATCCAAAACTCTGCATCCCGTGTACTATCCCGCACCCGCCTCCGCGAGCATATAACCCCCACCCTCGCCCGTCTCCACTGGCTCCCCATCCTCCAGAGGATCGAGTTCAAGATCCTCGTCCTCACCTACAAGGCCTTACACGGCCTTGCCCCGCCCTATTTAACCAATTTACTCTCCCCCTACAAGCCCACCCGGACCCTCCGTTCAGCAGGACTTGGCCTGCTCCAAGCCCCCCGCCCGAACCGCCCCACCATCGGAGGCCGGGCTTTCAGTTTTTCTGCTCCCACCCTATGGAATTCCATCCCCCAATCCCTCCGTCTCGTTTCTTCCCTTTCCTCTTTCAAGGCCGGTTTGAAGACTTTCCTCTTCGATCGTGCCTTTTGTTCCACCCCGAATTCTTCGACCTCCCCTTCGTGTTTCACCCCTTCCCAAACACTCCCCTCCCAGCTCGGGTCACACGCCTCCTGTGCAGCGCCTTGGGACGTCCTCCCGACGTGAAAGGCGCCTTATAAGTGTAATTTGTTGTTATTGTTGTAGTTTCCCAGCAGTGATGATGACATCCTCAGCGTTTGCCACTAGATGGCAGCCTTGGATACTGTTAGTGAATTAACTATTCAGTATATCTGTGGGTGAAACGCGGCAGTCAATTGCACATAGCAGTGTCCCATAACAGTCGAGGATTAAAATGACCAATTTATAACTTGTGTTTGTTTTTGAGGGACTATTATCAGGTGTGTGGCATAAAGGAAACTTGCCCAAGGTTTCACCCTGCCTGGAATCCAACCCAAGTCTCTCGCTTCTAAGTCGAGTGCTCTAACCGCTGAGCTACGGGACTCCACACTGAAAGGTGGTCCAGTACTGTAGGGTGCTTGGAATAAAACTGGATAATTCTAACAATAGTAAGCCTTACATTTCATTCAGCACCCTAGTCACATCTCTGAACTGTCTCAAAACATTTTACTGCAAAGTTCCACAAACAGTTACTTATAAAGGGAACGACACACATTATATGGATTCATAGAATATCTCAGCACAGAAGGAGGCCATTCAGCCCATCGTGTCTGTGCCGGCTCTTTTGAAGAGCTACCCAATCAGTCCCACTCCTCCATTCTTTCCCCATATACTATATATACACATATATTTTGGTGGTCCTATAGTTAGAGCACTCACCTTACAAGTGGTTAGAGCACTTGCCTTACAAGTGTGAGACCTGTGTTCGAATCCAAGCAGGTCACTGTAAAACCTTGGGCAAGTTTCCTTACTCCACACGCCTAATAATAATTCCTCCAAAAAAAACACAAAAAATAAAATTGGCTGCTGCGTTTTGTCCACAAAATATACAATCAATTCACCCTACAGTGAAGGGCTTTGAGATGTCGATAAGACATGAAAAGCGCTATATCAAATTATTATTATTGTATTATTATAAACCAATCACCATTCTTGAGATTATGATCTCTACCTTAGTGAAGTCCTATAGCTCAGTGGTTAGAGGAGTCGCCTTGCAAGCGAGAGACCTGGGTTCGATTCTCTTGGGAAAGTTTCCTTATCCCTATACACCTGATAATAATCTCCCATGAAAATAATTTTAAAAAAAAATAATTGGGTCACTCCTCAATCCACCACGACTGCTGTGGGACACTACTGTGTGCAATTGGCTGTCATGTTTTGCCAACAAAACGCACAGTCATTACACTTTACAGTATATGCTGTGAAGCGTTTTGTTTGCTCGAAGACGTGATCAGGCTCTATATCAAATGCAAGGATTATTATTAATTTTATTATTATTATTTCAATACACCTTAGGTGGAAAGCTATGTGGTTAGAGGCGCAGTATATCGGATCAGATGTTAAATCGAGGTCCCGTCTGTGTCTCGATGGGGTGGATATTCAAAATTCTCCAGCACTATTACAGTTTCCCCTGCTGTCAATGCCCCAAAAGGAAAAAAAATTTGGATAGCTGACTTGCACACAGAAATGCCTCTCTTTGGTCCTTCCATTCCGCCCACTACCCAAGCCTTGGCTCTTGTCAACCAGTGCCTAATCTGTTCCAGGATGCAGGATGAGAGAACGAGAGAGAGAGAGAGAGAGAGAGTATGTGCTCCAGACAAAGAAAAAATCCTTGCATATGTGGCACTCTCTGGATAGGAGGCTAGATTTCTGCATATGTCAGACACCCAGATGATCAAAAAAAGATTCCTGCCTCACTGAAAATCCCAGGACTATTCCCTTCCCTAACACTCCCTGACACCAGATCATTCCCCCTTAGTTTATCTTATTTGTGCGTGTCTGTGCGCACATAACGAAGCCCTATTCGAGAAGAGATTCTCTGTCCCGGTGTCCTGGCCAACGATCCCCCCTGATAAAATTGGTGACTCACTCCACAGCTGTCTGTGAGACAATCCTGTGTGCAAACTGCCAGCCGTGTTTCGCCCACAAATTCTACAGTCACCCCACTTTACAGTGTATCCTATGAAGCGCTTGGAAACGTCTTAATGACGATTGTCATCAAATCCAGTGCCCGAGCTAAATGCGCCCGCTAGTTTTTACGTTCAGTGTGCGGATTCACACTTCTAAACGCATCTGTTTATTTGCGAAGCAGCTAGCAACAGCATTGAGTTTGCTTTTTAAAAATGTTTGAAAATGCAGCTCGATGGTGTAATGGGAGGGAAGGGGGGAGGGGGGGAGAGGGAGGAGGGGGGGAGGTGAGGCTGGCATTACGTAGGCATGAGATCAAATGGGCTGAACACCCCCCATTTGATCTTGCAATGTATTCCCAGTGAAATGAAACTACAAAGGGTTTGTTTGGAGGCAGCGCTGCTTCCAAACAGGAAACGTGAGGCCACATGGTTCCTCTTTACATTATCCCTGATAGGATCAGCCCCAAACCAAACGTTGAAACATTTTCCTGACAACGAATCCTGAGAGCAATTGCCTTCAAGATCTTCGGCTTTAACTTTGAGAAAAAGTTTAAAATTAAAAAAAAAATACAAAATAAAGGCTTATTTTAAAAGAACAAAATGATTCCTCTTGCAAACAACCAGACATGACTTAATAGTCCCATATATGGGGGCACAGAGGGTTCAGCGATCAGCTCAGCCAATCGGGTCTTTTTCAATGTTCAGGTCTGCATTCAATTATGCTGACCTAGAAACAAATGTCAACAGTGCTATTCTCAACGTGACTAATTGTGATTTCTGGAACATGATAGCTGTGCAGTAAAACTGGCTTTTCTGTACTATGCTCCTGCAACTCTGCGCCTGTAACACATTTCCCGCACAAGGTTCCGCAAACCTATTCCTCCACCTCCCACCCAGTCCATACTCGCCCGACATCACACAGTTGAAGATCCTGGTTCTCACCTTCAAAGTTCTCCATGGCCTTGCTCTCCCCTACCTCTGTGGCTTTTAACCCCCTGCTAACTTGCCTACACATTTCGCTCAGTGGGCTCTGGCCTGCTTCACGTCCCCCCGCCTTGCCCGTCCTACCATACGTGACCAGGCTTCTAGCCTCCTCGCTTGCCACCTTCAAAACCCGTCTCAAGACCCTCTTCTTCGATCACCCTCTTTCCCCCACCGCCCTCCACTCCACCGATCCCGTCCCTCAGCTTCCAAACCCTGACCGGTCAGCGGCTTGGGACGTCATCCCGACATGAAATACCCTATACAAATGTCATTTTGTTGTTGTTGTTGTCTGGTCCTCATCTGATGATATCTGATCTCCACCTTGTCCACTAGGGGGCAGCAGTTTACACCTAGTATGGGACCCACCTGGGGCCAACTTTATCGACTTTATTCATAGCCATAATACTACCACGGACAATAATAATGATAATATCTTCCTATCAGTCTTCAAGTCAAGTCTTCAATCGTGGCTCCCTTCCCACCCCGCACCCCCCACCACACCCCCCGCCACAGCTCAGAATCCTTCCCCACCACTTTCAAATGCTTCGAGATATTATTCTACATGCAAGGTGCTGTATAAATTACATCGCCGTTGTGATAGTAACATACAGCGCCTTGTTGAGTTGTCGAGACGCCGCAAAGTACTGCACAGGAATGTTTTTTTTACTGTAAACATCGGAAGTTTCCAAATGCATTTTATTTGCTTCTTTGACGAACTCGAGAATTATTTTTTTTTTGCCAGAGGGAGGAAATGGTTCTACCGCCCCTGGCCCTCACCACACACACCTTCTCAGTCGTTGAGAAAGCCAAACAGTCGAGTTAAAAAAAACAATTGTTTCCAGTTTGATGGAGGGAAACAACCTTTCACTTGTTGAGTCTGATTTCTTTTTGCGTGAACGAGGTGTGTGCAACAACTCATCTCCCACTAAAGCTAAGAGGAAATGGTGGTTTCTGGAGTGAGAGAGTCTGAGATTTCGTCCCATTCGCTCTTGCCACGCTTTACATCTGGTTCAGGAATGTTCACAGCGCTGTGTCTGGCAGGAAACTGCTACAGCTCAAGAGGCTGGGGAAATATGAAAGCTATTAGCGGCGAGGTCTGAGCTCAGACTATACATAAAGGTGGTGGGCTGGTCCTTGGCACTGGCTGGGGGGGTGTCGGAGTTTGCCGAGAGTGAAAGCAAGCGAGAAAAGGAGTCAGGGAAAGGCAATGTAAGAGTCCAAGGTTCCACCTCGACAACAGTAACATGTAATTATAAGGCTGGGAGTGTGTTTTGGAGCACTGAACAATGGAGGAGTTTGACTCCGAGCCAGGGGGTGGATGGGCGTAGGCGATGGGTGGAGGGGGTAGGCTTTGGTGGAGGTGGAGAATACTGTACCTGCATCCTGATTTTTGGGTTGAATTTAGTGACATTTCTTTAACCGTTCGGTGTAATACATATGACATCCAACACGGGTGATAAAACACCCCAAATTTCACTTCTTTTAAAGAAATGTTTGGTTCGGATGAAGGAAGCCCTTCAGTCCATCTGACCTCATCCCTCCAGATCACCCACCCTACTGTCCCCCCACACCTTCTTAAATGTGTCCTCGTATCCTGGCCTCATCCTCCACTTCCTGGAAACCCATTGCAGTCATTAGCACTGTTCCTACACTCACCTGAGCTCCCGATGAACACCTCTGGGAAATAAAACAAACACCACTCCCCTGTCATCCCCCCTCACCCACCCTCCACAACCTCCCTCAGCCCCGCCACCCAACTCCTCCGCTGGGAGTCAATCTGCAACCTCAGCTCTTGTTTCATTTGGATCAAAGCCAGTTTAACTGGAGCCGTGCCATCAAGACTAAGGTCTAAGGCTGCCATGCAGTCATTTCATATCATGATCCACAGGATCAGAACATCAGAAAAGAGCCAAATGTTGGATAGCCCGGAAAACATAACTCAGAAATTCAATTTATCAACAGATTTAGGTGACAAAGTCAACAATATGCAGGTTCCCACCCAATGCCTAGAAGAGTTCTGATGAAAGATCATTGATCTACAACATTAACTCATTTTCCTCTCTCCATAGATGCTGCCTGACCTGCTGATTGTTCCCAGCAACTTCTATGTTTAATACCTTGATATGTGTTGTAGCTCAGTGCCGTCCCTTTAGCTCCCATGGGACGAGAGCGTCCTTCATACAGTCTAGTGACTTGGGAGCCCTTAACTGTAGAGGAGTTTGAGGCTGAGCCGGGGATTGTAAGCAGGATGACGGCATGGCGAATCAGCAGGTCAGGGAGGGTAGGGAGGTCTCTTGGAGGGATCTGTAGTGGAGTGTGAGGATCCGTTCTGCAATGGGAGCCAGTGGAATCAGTTGTGAAGGGGATACTGCTGGAGGGAGGTAGCGTGCGCACAGCTGGAACCTGCAAAGTTGAGTGATGGTATTTCCTCGGTTCAAACCTCGCTGGCACACAGACTCCCCCCACCCCCACCCTCTCCCACCCCAGCCACCCCTCATCGCCCTAAGCAATTCTCAGAGAATTTTTTTTTACGTGTGGTGACCACTCCCCATCAGGCAGGCAATGGTTTAAACGCAACGTTACAGAATGCAGACACATTCATTCCCTCTTTCCGCAAGACACATTACTGAGATTAGCTTGGCTTGCCAACAAAATTACAGTTACTTTGGACACAGGCCAGGACATTATCAATGTAGAGCTCATTTCCTTCGCACTACACCAGCCTGAGTGATCCTAGCCCGAACATAACCATACCCAAACCACATCTACATTCGTAAGCTCTTAAGGGTTGTTTAGTGAAGCGATCCCCAGCCAATTCTTACAAAGGTGCCTTTGTAGGAAAATGGAAGTGTTGGGAGGTGAGCCTCCGAGTTTCATTCACTTAGCCTGAAGCCTTTGGCGAAAGAGCAGAAATTAAATGGGAGAGAAACCAAATCATAAATGCTTTCAGTCTAAAGGTCCCTACTTTGGAGAAGGCAGTATGCATACCTCTGTGAAATATTCTATCAAATTAAAATAAGTTTGACACTAATAAGAACCAGCAACAATAGTAACAACAACAATTTGCATTTATATAGCATCCTCCAGTGGTGTCTCAGAGAGCTTAACAATGGCGGAGCCCCGAGGCTGAGCCTGGGGGGAGGGGGAAGATGACTGTAAGCGCGGTCGAAGTTTAAGGTCTTCAGGCGCGACCTGACGATGGGAAAGGAGGGGGAAGAGGCGAAGGGGTTGAGGGAAGGAGTTCCAAAGTATAATAAAGGGGAAGGGGAAGGAGAGTGGCAGAGGGGGAAGAGTTAGTGGGGCAGCCGAAGGCGTGGTCGAAGAGGAAGGTCTTGAAACCGGCCTTGAAGGAGGAAAGGGAAGAAGCGAGGTGGAGGGGCTGCGGGATAGAGTTCCACAATGTGGGAGCAGAGAGGCTGAAAGCCCGGCCACCGATGGTTGGGCGGTTTGGGCGGTAGACGCTGAGCAGGCCTGACGGGCAGGCTGGTAGGTTGGAGAGATAGGCGGGGGCAAGGCTGTGAATGGCCTTGAAAGTGAGGATGAGGATCTTGAAATCGATCCTCTGGGTGATGGGGAGCCAGTGGAGATGGGCGAGGGTGGGAGTGATGTGGATGCGAAGACAACAACAACAACAATTTACATTTATAGAGCGCCTTTCACGTCGGGAGGACGTCCCAAGGCGCTGGACATCTAGAAGATGTGAAAAGGGCTATAACAAATGCAAGGATCATGAGATGCATTTTTTTAATCCACCCAGTTCCGTTTTGAAGTATGGATTCTGCCTCAACATTTTACCTTAATATGTTCTTATGGTTTATATGTTTTTATGCCTGAAAGGGCGGTGGAAACAGAGTCAATAACAAATTTCATAAGGGAATCGAATAGTTACTTGAACGGGGGAGTGGGACTGATTGGGTAGCTCTTCCAAAGAGCTAGCACAGTCACGATGGGCCAAATGGCCTCCTATATTCGATGATCCTATGATTTTGTAACCACTGGTTCTGGCATGGCATTCCATTCACTTACCTACTCTGTGTAAGAAAACATTTCTCCTGAATTCCCCATTTGTTAACTCCCTTAATTGATGTGTTCTAGTCACTAAGTTGTTGCACACACATTGCAAATAACGTCACCAAATGAGCTCAGAGCAGCTTGGCAGACTGGCAGCCAGGGTATTCATCCGCAGAGCCAACATAACCTTGACCAAACCCTTTGGGAGGCGAAGCCGCAGTAACATTAATAACTGCTCTCACAATAGTTTTATTGCTCTTGGCTTTTTGCAGTTGGTATAAATAATGTTTCATATTTCAAATGGAAACTCTGACTGCAAAGAGTGATTCTTGTTCCCGGCACCCTGTCCCCCATCCCCCCATCCCTCCTCCAGCGATCGAGTCATAGCCATTATAATAATATTTATGGAATAATTATTATTATTATATAATAGTAATAATAATAATTATTATTAAAGCACAGAGGGCTGGGATTGCCCTCGCTCATCTCCTCTTAACCCAATAGTTGAAACCCCTCAGGGTTAGTGTGATCTGAGCTAGATAAGTGGTGGGAAGCTTGACGTTACTCTGGCCAACCTGCATCTAATACTCTCTGGGATATGTGAAGGAGGATGTCTCCCTCCAAACAGAGAGAGAGAGAGAGAGAGTATATTCCTTTCCGCAGGGAAATTTCCAGGTGGTGTACATATGTGGAACTCTCAGTCTAATTTGGAGACTCTTAAACAGGGCCAGACCAATAGAAGTCACAAGCAGCTTACTGTATGAAATGCCGTGCTCTATTAGTGACTTATAGCAGTGTGCTCCGGACCCACATCGACAACAACAAAATGACATTTATAGAGTGCCTTTCATGGCAGGTGGACATCGGAAATCTCATCAGTTCTGGCCCGTCTCCTCTGGCTCCTCACACCGAATGCATCGACTTTAAGATCCTCATACCCATGTTCAAATACACTCACGCGGTGACGCCTCCCTCCCTTTCCAACCTCCTCACTCCCTAATCCACCACTCCCTGATTCACTCTCCAACCTCCTCACTCCCTAATCCACCACTCCCTGATTCACTCTCCAACCTCCTCACTCCGCTCGACTGGCACAGACCTCCTGCTTGTCGCTTTGCCACCCCTTCGCCCCACCATCGGACATCACGCTTTTGGCCACTCCACCCCAAAACTCTGGAAACGCTCTCCGTCAATCCCTCTGCCTTGCCCCCTCACTCCTCCCCTTTCAAGCCCTGCCTGAAAGCCTTTCTTTACGGCCACTTTCCCCCACCCCACCTCGGCTCGGAGTCAGGCTCCGCCACTGTTTAAGGACTCTGGGACACTTCCCTGCTTGGAGAGGGTTGCTATATAGGTGCAAGCTGTTCTTGTTGTTGTTGTTCTTCATCTGTTAAGATTATTCACTGGAAGATACAGTTCCTCAGGTGGAGCAAGTCTACAAGCGCATTCATTAGTGGAACAGTCGGCAGAACATGTCACATCTATTCAGGCTGTACAGGTGGCAGATTACAAGCCTCCGCAAGCATTTACCCAGGAGTTCTGTCTACCCACATCCTGTTAGCTTTGGTTTCTCCTCTTAACTCAAGACGGCCTCCAAAAGCCCTCAGGTTAAATATTCATATTCTTTCATCTCAGCAGTGCTCAGACTGCCTTCCTCCACTCCCCCCCACACCACGTCCCCACCCCACTCCCCACCCACCCACCAACCTCTTCTCTGAAGGGATTCTCAATGGGAAATTAGATACACCCTTGCCTTTTCGTCACTATCCAATCCCTGGTCACTGCTTCACCTGGTCTAACCACCAGGGAGGAGGAAATTGCACAGGGATCTAGATGTACTCTGTTTACTTTGCGTTTCAGAGTGTGCAGAACTTGGCGAAGTCACTCTGCTCAGTCACTGTTGGGCTGAGGAGGAATGTCTCCCCTGCTTTTGAATAGCGAAGTTAGTGCAATCACTGGTAGCTCCGTTCATTAATATACGTTCGCTGCCTGGCTCGGTTGGTAGCGTGCTTATCTCCGAGTCAGTGCCATGGGACGTCCTCCCGACGTGAAAGACGCTCTATAAATGTAATTTTATTGTTACTTTATTACTATTGTTGTTGTTGTGGGTTCAAGCCCCTGTGTTTGGGGTCATACGCTTCTCGGAAGTGTGGCGTTTCCCATGGTTTGATTACTTTTCCTCAAATGAAGGTGAACAAAAGGGGCCTCAATGAAATGTCCACACTATTTGGCAAACCAAAGCGATTTGTTTATCTGAGGCAGCCAGTGGGGCTGGAGCCGCCACAACAAGAACTACAACTTGTATTTATATAGCGCCCTTCACGCGAGGTAGTGTCCTCGAGTGCTTGACGGTGGCGGAGTTTGACCCCCAAGCCAGAGGGAGGTGACAGTAAGAACGATCAAAGAGGAAAGTATTTAGGCAGGATTTGAAAGGAGGGAGGGAGGGAGGGAGAGAGGGAGCGAGGGAGGGAGGGAGGGAGGGAGGGAAGGAGGGAGGGATGGAGGAGGGGAGAGAGAGAGAGACAGAGGAATAACAAAAGAAAAAGCGCCACATCTGGATTTTATCCATCGTCTCTAGTATCTGGAGTTCTTTCATAAGACGCTGCCAAAAGCCACTCTGCGAGCTCGACTCCCCAAATTTGGACCTCACATCTGTGTGGCAGCCCACATCTGGTTTCAATTCATGGGTTTGGCTGGAGTACAGAAGTGCGATCAAGAAACTTAAAGCCTGGGCTCCTCTCTCTCTCTCTCTCTGCTTTCCTGAGGACAGCAGTAAAATCGTCATGCTTGACTCCAAGTATGCCACGAAAGAGAGAGGGAGTGAGTGAGAGAGAGAGAGAGAGAGAGAGAGAAGAAAAAAGAGAGAGTGAGTCCACAGCAATGGCAATTGAACTCAAGTTCTTGTTTTTTTGTCTCCCTTCCCTCCTCCTATGTCGAACAACTTTTTTTAATTATCCAACGACCCTATTTGGAAACGGTTTATTTTCACTTGGAAAATTGGGGCGCATACGTTTGAAGCCAAACTATTCTTGTTATCCTCCAGCTTGTAAATCCATTATATCCTAAACTGCCTTTCCCAACTTTGCAAATCGGAGGAGTTATCAAGCACTTAAAACGCCTCTCACAGCGAAGAAGACATTTTTGTAGCTCTATCGACCCGAATTGCTTTGTGTGTTAAAGGGCTATATCATATCCTGTCATATCATATCATACCTCCGCGACACACGCAAACCCCTGATCAACCTATTTGCTCCCTCCGCTCAACAGGCTCCCGCCTGCTCCACATCCCCCACGTTGCACGCCTTACCATCTGCGGTCAGACATTCAACCTCTCTGCCCCCACCCTTTGGAACTCCATCCCACATTCCCTTTGCCTCTCTCCCTTTCTTACCTCCTTCAAGGCACGTCTCAAGACCCTCCTCTTTGACCGAAACTTTGGCCACCCTCCTACCCTCACTGCCTCGCACCCCTCTCTTATCCCAACCACCAGCTCAGGTCCGGTCCCTGACTGTCCTGTGCCTTGGGACATCCTCCCAACATGAAAGATAATTGGGGCCAGATATTCCATTTTAGAGAAGGTAAAAAACAGAGAAGATAATTGCAATGTTATCTTTTATATCATGTTCACTCACACAATGCACAGTCACTGCACTTTACAGTATATATCCTGCGCAGCGCTCTGGGATGTCCTCCCGACGTGAAAAGCGCAACATCAAATGTATGGGATTCATTTAAATCAAAGCCACCTGATGCTATAATGGGAGGATGGGAGGGTGAGATTGAGTAGGTCAAAGAAGCTTTTTCATCCGAAAATTGCTTTTCAATTCATGCTTCAAAAATAATTATAATTTGGTCACTCAATCTATGACTGTTGGTGGGACACTGAAGTGTGCGATTGGCTGCCGCATTTTGCCCACAAAGTATACAGGCAATTCACTTTGCGATGTATTCTGTGAAACGCTTCGAGACGTCTCGAAGATGTGACAAGGCGCTATATCAAATGCAAGGATTATTATTACTATTTTAATGCTTTCCTGTCCAACACATGAACTCGTACAATACAATACGAAGAATTCAAGGAATGGGAAGGATTGAGATCTTGCAAAAATCTCTCAGAATCATAGTTCTGATCTCACATTTCTTTGCTATCTTTCACGAATGAAGACTTTGGAAAATTTTGCGGTGACTGGTTTGTGTTGAGGAGATCTAAAGCTGCAGTTACCTATCTAGGCCAGAGGATGGTGTCCAAAGTCTAAACTCTCTTGTACTGGAGACATTTAGCTCAGTATCAAAGGGTTTGGACTTCGAATCGAGTTCAGACCTCACACGTTTGCTTACACTCTTCCAATTGTCAATGACACACTTACTTTGTTCCACGTATCTCCCGACATGGATTCAAGAAGAATCGACTCTTCTTAACTCTGGAAATAATAGTACAATATGAATGACATTTACAGAGCGCCTCTCACGGCAGGAAGACACCCCAAGATGCTGAACAGTGGGCTATTTGGGGTGCTGGAATAAGGGAAGACAGGGACATGAAAGGCTCACAATCATTCTCAGCATTGAGCTTTCATGTCGGGGGTGGGGTGGGGAAGGCAGCCTCACAGCACTTCTTATGGAATTTACCGTGTGTTTTGTAGGTAAACGCAACAGCCAATTTGCGCACAGCAAAGTCCCGCAAACAGCCAGGAAGCGACCAAACTATTTCAACTGGTGGGCTTGTCAGCCAGGATACTGGGAGGGATTTATAGAGAGAGGGCTAGGAAAACCCTTCTCCTTTCCCATTGACCTGCTCGCCTTCTGACATTCACCTACTTGAACACGTAACCTGTTCAGATTGTGACTGGGTCAGCAATGCTCTACACTAGCTGCAATGCTCTACACTAGCTGCAATGATGCATTGCTGCCGCCAGGCAACACTGTGGATGTGGCACGTTTGTTACTGATCCAAGTGAAGCAGCTTCAATAAATCTCCCCAGGCTTTTTGATGCCCAAAATGATCTCAGTTCAAAATAAGAGTCACGTACGTTGGGCAAAGTACAAGCGGATAAGGTCTCTGGGGTTTCCTATTATGAAGGGGAATGTCCTGAAAGATCACAATAATACCCTTAATAATCCTTACATTTATATGGCGCTTTCCACGTTTTATCGACGGCTCAAAGCGCTTCACAGAATATCACAACGTCCCAAGGTTGGGACCAGAGCAGTGGGGGAGGGAGGAGACAAGAGGGAAGAAAGGGGGGAAAAGAAATAGGGACCAGAACAGATAAGGATGCAAGTTCATAGTTCACATGCCCGATAATAGGGGAAAAAAAATTAAATAAATTGGTCTCTTCAATCCACGATTGTTTGTGGGACAACGCTGTGTGCAACTGGCTGCTGCATTTTGCCCACAAATATACAGTCAATTCCCTTATACTCTGTGAAGCGCTTTTTGGACGTCCAGAAGACGTGAACAGCGCTACATCAAATGCAAGGGTTATTATAATTATATTGAGAGCTGGGTTTAAGCGCGGTGGGGGGTGGGTGGGGGAGATGGTGGGGGGATGGTGGGGGAGAGGGTGCAATGGAGGTTAAGTGAACCAAGTTTCACCATGTTTTATGGACCACGTTTGGCAGATCAAAGCAGACCTTGAATCCTTTTTTCCTTCCTGATAACCTACGCTGGTGTCCGATGCATTTCAAACTCGTGTTCAAGCCGTATTTCTGTGCAACACTGTGAGGTGTTCTGTATTATTTACCCACCGCGGTGAGGATCGGCAGCAGCAGTGGAGGTACTGTACATGATTCAGAAGCTCGAAGTCCGTCCCCCCTGCGGAGAGAGATTCAAACTGTTAAACTCTCTGTTTCCGATGTAAGATAATCCACGGTCAGCATCCCCCATGTGGTTACAAATTTACCGCAGGATCCTTGAGATCGTGGCTGCCGCCAGATACAACACAGTTCCCCTGACTTAACACAGGGAGGGGGGTCAGGACAGCGTTAGCAGATTCTACTCAAATCTTCCGACTTCCACATAGCCCTTGGAGGATTCTTAAATCTTATTACTGCAACACAGCCTCCAATCACCAACCCCCACCCACCTCCACCCCCTCCCTATCGCCCAGCACCCCTCCCATCTCTATCCAGCATATTAGATAAGATTATTTTTAGGTATGGTATATTGTTTAGTATATGACGTGAACAAGCGACCGTAAGGGTGGTGGAAGGTGAACTGGGTGGACTTTGTTCTCCTTTCATCTAGCAAATTCTTATGCTCCTATATTCCCATCCATCTTCAAATCCTGCCTATAAAACTTATAAATTTAGCCCACAAAATATACAGTCCCTACACTTTACAGCATATTCAGTGTGGTGCTTTGAGATATCACGAAGCAGTGTATCAAATGCAAGGATTATTATTTATTATATTACGATCCCTTCCCTTTAATAGCTTTAAAGTTTTCTCTGCTTTCTCTACACATATATTGCGTACGTGGCCACCTACGTAGCAAGCGAACATTCACTTTACAGTAAATCCTAGTAAACTGCTTGGAGACGTCCTCTTAATAGGGATAATCTTTCTGCTTCAACCACAGTGTGTGGCATTGGATTCCATTTAGATCCACTGCTGCCCATCTTATATTCCTGCTCTCCAGTTAATAATAATAATAATACTACAGTAGTGATAATACTAGTAATAATCCTTGCATTTGATGTAGCCACTTATCACATCTTCGAGATGTCTCACAGCGCTTCACAGAATAGATTGTGAACTGACTGTGTGTTTTGTGGGCAAAACGCGGCAGCCGATTGCGCACAGCAGAGTTCCACAAACAGTCGTGGATTGAGTGACCAAATTGAGTGAGCCCAGAAAATCAATCCGCAATCAACTAACTCACAACCGGATCCCTACTTACTGCTAGGCGCACAGAGTTGCGTGGAGTCAGGAAACTCGCCCAACGTTTGATCCTGCCCGGAAATCGAGTGCTCTAATTAATAAACTGTATGACTCCACAGGTTACAGACTCACCAATAAGTGAAGCTTAAACTCTCCTTTAAGCAAGGATGATACTTCTAATGGGTGGGTAACTTCAAAGACAGTGCTGTGGCCTGGCTCTCCCTTTATCGGGGAGTGAAAAGAGGAGATAATATGGGTTGGGTTTCCTTATACAGGTAGACCCCGCTTAACGTCGCCTCCGTTAATGTTTTTTCGTTATTACGTTGCTGATACATTGGGAACATATATATATTCATTTAACGTTGCAACGTTCGCTATTACGTCGTTCGCCAGCGGGTGGAAAGGGGTTGCGATGGTGCTAGGACCTGGGAGTGAGCCAGGACAGGGATAAAGAGGGAGCCAGCCGGCAGTGAGTGAGTGAGACCGGTAGCGAGTGAGTGAGTGAGCCGGGCAGGCATTCAGGGAGTGAGTATAATGTTATTTTTAAAGAAACTTTCGACGAGAAATGTCCAAAAGAACCTAACTCCATCGTTTCGCTTAAAGTCGCACTCTGCAAGAACCAAACTGCGACGTTAAGCGGGGTCTACCTTCATTACAGCAGTAGATAAGGCCCTCATCCTGTAGAAAAGTACATAAGACTAGATAACCTGAATACGCAGCGAAGTGAATTTATATTTTGTGGGCGAAAGACGGCTGCCAATTGAGCACAGCACAAACAGTCATGGACTGAGTGGCCAATTTATTATTTTTTAAAAGGAATTATTACACCGGAAAAGTGATCTGCCAATTGTTTAACGACTGGGTTCCTACTTACTGCCATGTAAACAGAGGTGTTCTGAGTAAGGAAACTTGCCCAACATTTCACCCGGCCCGGGAATTGAATGCAGATTCACTCGCTCGCAAGGCGAGAACTCTAACCACTGAGCTACAGGACTCCACCGGTCCTGAAAGTACAATATATAGGGAACAGAAAGTGTGTGTGTGTGTGTAAGGCCATTTAAGGCCATCTCATAAAATGAATCTCGCACCACCACAAGGAGTGACCTTAGTACAGGAAATGTGTTGGTCTGCTTTTGCTCCCTGAGTCTCTCCTCCCCCACTCCCCCCTGAACCACTACCATCCCTTTCTCTCTCTCTCTCTCTCTCTCCATCTGGAGGAGTTATTACACGGCTTGAAAACTCCCGAAGGTCACAGTGAACAGGACACTTTTTCAAAGACTGAGCAAACATTCGATGTTGCTAAACGCAAGATCATCCTCCATTTTTCCTTTCCTTCAAAGCAGCGAAGAAAATTTCTCTTTCTTGTCCATCGTTAAATAAAAGGCTCCTCTTTCACTGCATTATCTTGAAGTACTTTCATGGGCCTCTGAGCGAGCGGGTTATGAGTAAGAGCTTTGCTATGTTGTCTTGGCTATGCCTCGGTTGTTCCATCCTACGTTTAACAGCAGTGGACAGATTTTTTGAGCATTGAGCAGATGCAGTTATAAATTACATTATATAAAGTAACGTAGGGTACGGAAATGTGAGCCTTTGGTAAATGGGACATTTGATTATTTGATTTGATTGTTAAGTCAAATTAAGAGAAACCGACAAAAGTGTGTAAATTTGGTGTTTGTTTTGAAAAAAGTATTCACAAAAAAAATCATATTGGTTGGCTCAGAACCCTGAACGCACCCCTTTTAATTGCACTCTTGGCTGAACCTATAGAGCTTTAAACTTGAACCATATTATGGTTGTTTCCATTAAGTCACTGGATGAAGTTTTTTTTTAACAATGATCCAGAGATTGCTGCTGGTGGGGGACGGTACAGAGTTGGAGGAGAAGGGAAAGGGAGGGTGGGGGAGGGGAGGTGGGGGAAGTGCTGTCCACATCTGTGAACCCTGATCATAATGGTTCCATTTCTTACCAAGAAAAACAATCTGGATACCAAAGCCGCAGCTGCGACTGACTGACTGACTGACCGATCAAAAACTCTCTGATGCTGAGCACATCGCCGTTTAGTAAATAATGTCACTCTTCATTGCTTGCGATTGAAAGTAGGCTTTGGATCTGCAAATAAACACACATGCATCAGCCCCAGGAGTCAGCAGCTGGTTTGTGTGTGCATAAATGTGTGTGTGTGTGTGTGTGTGAGTGTGTGTGAACGTCAGCAGAAGAAATCTTTTTTGTTGTGGTTAGACAGAAAAAGCCAAAGGATATTGCAAGTTCTTCCAAATTCTCAGTTCTTCCAGTGGAATAATCCTACCTCAAGTCTGCTCAATTCCTCTCTCTCTTTCAATGTGCAGCCTTTCCCCCCAAAACCCACACCCTCCCCCTAACCCCAACCATCGCTTCTGGTGGTACACGGGACATTGTATTAATGTTCTTCTGCAACCCCACCTGTCTTCCTCGTTCCTGTTCCGCTCTGTGCCCGTGTTGGCTTGAACATCTCCATGGGTGGGCACAAGACTCAGATATAGAGTGAATACCCACTTTCCCTCTAACCTTCACCTACACCCACGCGCTTTATTTGACTGGAATCCGACCATTTAGACCTCGCCTGAGAGACACTCCCGGGATTTGTACTTGGCAACAGCACAGCGACAAAACACTGCACAGTCTGCCCTAAAGCAGAAAAAGTTAAATACTACAAATACTTAAGCAAGTTTAAGGAAAGGTCAATGAGTGCCACATTAACTTGGATATAAACTCAGATAATTCAATGCGTTAGGTGCTAGACGTAAACTTGGTTTCCCTAACTTAATCAGCCTGGCTCAGTGGGAAGCACGCTCACCTTTCAATCTGAAGCTCGTGGGCTCAAGCCCCATATCAGACTTTGGAACTCGTTTTGCCCACAAAACTATATACTGTACAGTCAAGTTACTTTTCAGTATCTTCTGTGAAGCACTTTGAGATGTCCCGAAGACATGATAAGTTGCCGTATCAAATGCAAGGATTATCATTATTATTATTATTAGCCGCTACGCACTGAAACTCTAGAACTCCCTTCCTCACTCCCCTCGTCTCGCCCACTCTCTTCCTAGTTTTAGGTAAAGACCTTTCTTTTGAACCGCGCCTTCGGTCACCTTTTTCCCCCTCCCCGTGGCTCTGGCCCGGGATCCGTTATTGTGAACGCTCTGAGATGCCGTCCGGTGCTTTGAGACATCTCAATGACGTGATAAAGTCCCAGGTGTGTGGAGTGATAGTTCCTATTTTTGGTGGATCAGGGTATTAAGGGATACGGGGTGAAAGTGGGAAATTGGAATTGAAAGGATTAGTAGAAGATCTAATTGAATGGTGGAACAGGCTCGACGGGCTGAATGGCGTACTCCTCTTCCTATGTTCCTATGCTGGACAAGCTGTATACATGTCTATATCACAGGTGAGGATTCTAACCCTATAATCCTTGCATTTTGCTATTGCTAGATATGGCGATTTTCAAATCTTCTAGACGTCTCAAACGCTTCACAGAATATACTGTCAAGTGAATTAACTGTCTATTTGTGGGCAAAATGCAGCAGCCAGTTGTGCACAGCAGTGTCCCACAGACAGTCGTGGATCATTATTACAGTATCCTTGTGTACCTCATTTCCGCTTCCAAACATCATGGAACTAAAACTAGCTGCGTATTTCCTGTTCTTCTTCTGATCTAAAAGATTCTAGGAAATATAGAACAGGCACGTTCACATTGCCTTCAGTGAGGAGCGCTGCTAAGTTCAAAATGTGCCCAGTGTTGTGCAGCATTCCCAAAGCAGAACAAGATAAACATCGCTGGCTTGTTCAGTCAGTTCCTAGAGCTGGAGGGGAGGGAGGGAAGGGGAGGATGGGGGGGGGAGGGGTGTTGCTGGGGAGAGGGTTGTAGTGATAGGTCAGGCTATCCAAAGATGAATGAATATTTACTGCATCAAAGCGATTGCATTTGCACTAACTCGCTACACCACTACAATGCTTGGCATTCGTCCACCTTGCCTTTCCTTGAGTAGCAAAATTCCACAACTTGTTGGAGGTACCGTCCTTACTTACATTACCGTTAAAACAACAACACATCACACTTGCATAGCTTCCAACTACTGACCCGAGCTGGGAGGTGGGGGGTCAGGAGGGGAGCAGGGCAGGGGGTTGAGTGAGCGGGGGTGGGGGGGGTGGCTCTCGTCTGCGTTCCTTCAGTTGGACATGAAAAGCCCCAGCCTCGCTATTGGAGAGGAGAGAAGAGAAAGTGTATCTCCTGGCATCCTGTCCAACCATCCTCCTCCCAGGTGAAGCTGGTGGTTCAGTTAATGGCTGTTTGAGGGACGTTACTGTGTGCAAATTGGCTGCCGTTTGCGCCTGTTGACATCATGACCAAGTTTTTATTTCAGCATTGACACGGGAGTCAGTGCCATTGTCTGGCTGAGTGGTTTGCATGAGGATAATGACATCATATCTGAGCTGAGGCAGAGGTTAGACTCTCTCTGCTTTGGTGCTGAGTTGTGCAGACTTCCTGGCTGCTCGGGATCTCAAACAGTGCCCCTGGTTGGACAAGGTGTACATGTCAGATGAGGACTGTATTTTGGCCAGCTGGTCAGCCAATGGCCATTTTGGTAATGTATCACATAACTAAAAGTGATCAATCAAATCAGGTAAAAATAAACTAAGGGCAACATATGACTGCAAGTTGTTGTTGTTCTCCTCGCCGTTGTTGTTGTTGTGCCAAGGTTTCGTCTGGTTGTTCAGGTGAACATTTAAATGTTCAAAAGAGATGGGAGTTTCTCCTGGTATCCGGCCTCAACGAAAATTGTTGGGACGTCCTCCCGACGTGAAAAGTGCCACGCAAATGTAATTTTGTTGGCGGTGTCGTTTGTTGTAGGAGTATTCAATTCACGGCTGTTTGTGGGACATTGCTGTGGGTAGATTGGCTGCTGTGTCACCAGACACTACACCAATCAGTGCTTCGAGGCGACCCTATGACATGAAAAGTGGTGTCTTGTAGCTCAGTGGTTAGAGCACGCGTCTTGCAAGCGAGAGACCTGGGTTCAATTCCAGGCAGGACGAAACCTTGGGCAAGTTTTCTTACTGCACACGCTTGATAATAATCCCTCAAAAAAAAATTAAAAATTTGGTCATTTCAATCCACGACTGTCTGTGGGACGCTGCTGTGCACAGTTGGCTGCTGCGTTTCGCCCACATATATACGGTCAATTCACTTTACAGTCTTCTGCGAAGCGTTTTGTGACATCTAGAAGATGTGAAAAGTGCTATATCGAATGCAAGGATTATTCTCATCATTATTAAAGTGCTACACCAAATCATTATGTAATGGTTATTATTATTAATGATAAGTATTGAAAGACCCAAAGAGAAAGAGACAGAGATACAGGACCTTTCCGTTACTGTCTTATTTTTAGAAAGTTCTTCAGCGCGGAGTAAAGTCTCAGGTGTGCTGTAGAGATATAGAATTTTAAAGCACAGATATTCAGACAAAGGAACCACCATGCAAGCATTTATTTTCGCAGCTGAATTAGGTTCACTGCATTCACAACACTCAGATTGTTGACGTAGAGCTGGAAAGGACGGGTTGAAACTTTGCCTGATTTTGAAATCTGGTCCTCTGGAACACCCACCCAACTGCAAAGATCATCTCGATTGTCTCCCTCCCCTTTTGTGAGGCCAAAGTAGTCTGAGGTCACAACAAAAGTGTTGTAGTCTATCTGTTATTGACTCTCTTTAACAACAACAAAGGTTAAATCAGGCTCACAGTAACAGACGGCAAATGCACGTAGATTTATTGCATCTGGCTCCCTTTGAATGTTCAGCTATTACACACCATGGATTGTTTCCGTCCCAATAATTGCAGGACAGTTACCAAACCCCTTCGCAGTTCAGCTCTTGTACTGCTGAGCACAGACACAGTGAAGGGCAGAGCGACACGGCGAAGACAGAGACACAGTGAGAGACACAGAAGCCAGCGCCTCCGCACATCGGGCGCTGCCAGCCTCAACATCCAAGGCTGTACTCTCCACCTCACAAAGCCAGTCAGGAACCTCGGCATCACGTTCGACCAAAAACTCTCCTTCCTCCCCCACATCCGCGCCTTGACCGGCACCGCTTATTTCCACCTGCGCAACATTGCCAGGCTCCGCAACTATCTTACCACCCGCGCTACCGAATCACTCGTGCACGCATACATCACCTCAAGGCTGGACTACGGAAACTCTCTCCTCGTCGGCCTCCCCAGTTCCTCCATTCACAGGCTGCAGGTCATCCAAAACTCTGCAGCCCGTGAACTATCCCGCACCCGCCTCCGCGACCACATAACCACCACCCTCGCCCGTCTCCACTGGCTCCCCATCCTCCAGAGGATCGAGTTCAAGATCCTCGTCCTCACCTACAAGGCCTTACATGGCCTTGCCCCATCCTACCTAACCGATCTACTCTCCCCCTACACGCCCACCCGGACCCTCCGTTCAACAGGACTTGGCCTGATCCAAGCCCCCCGCCCGAACCGCCCCACCATCGGAGGCCGGGCCTTCAGTTTCTCCGCTCCCACCCTATGGAATGCCATCCCTCAATCCCTCCGTTTCGTTTCTTCCCTTTCCTCTTTCAAGGCCGGTTTGAAGACTTTCCTCTTCGATCGCGCCTTTTGTTCCACCCCGAACTCTTTTACCTCCCCTTCGTGTTTCACCCCTTCCCAAACACTCCCCTCCCAGCTCGGGTCACACGCCTCTTGTTTAGCGCCTTGGGACGTCCTCCCGACGTGAAAGGCGCTTTATAAATGTAAATTGTTGTTGTTGTAGTGGAGGGATGGAGACACGGTGAGGGACAGAGAGTGTGAGGAATAGATACAGCGAGGGCCAGAGAACATTGAGGACAGAGTCACTGTGTGGGTCATAGACCCTGGTTAGGGTCAGAAACACAGTGAGGGACAGAGTCACAGTAAGGGACAGAGACACAGTGAAGGGACATAGACACAGTGAATACAGAGACGCGGTGAGAGAAAGAGACACAGCAAGCCAGCGACACAGACACAGAGACACAACACAAGGGAAAGACAAATTCTGGTAATTTGCGGTCAACCCATTCCTCCTCCAGAGAGTATCCAGCCAAGCGTTTAAACTTCACAGGCAACTCACTGGTTTTGCTTACAGCGTTGCAAACCACACCGGAAATTTCTCGGAACAATTTATTTTGCTTTTTAAACTGAATAACGATTTAATACGTTCGTTCAATTACGAGGCTGAATATCCTAATGAGCCTGTAAAACGCTGAGCTACAGGTATCTGGAAACGATTAACCTACTGGGGTTAGAAATGTGCAGGCGGCTCATATGAAAGGCGTAGACATGTGGCATGGCATATATAAGGGAGGGAAGGCACATTTTTTTGTAGCCTCTGTCCCCACGCCTTAAGCCCTCGTTCTCCAGGGAGAGCTGTTTACTGCTCTGAGGTGATTCTCAGTGGGAAGGGCACTTTGAGTTAATATCTCCGAGACTCTGTCTGGGATAACAACAACAACTTTGATTTATACAGCGCCCTCCACGCTGGATGGCGTCTCCGTGCGCTTAAAGGGCATGATATAAATGGAAGTTGAAACAATGACAGTCCGGCGCCTTGTGACGTCTTCCTGACAAGTGTAATTTTGTTGTTGTTGTGGTTGAAATTGTTGCTATGTTATTGATGATGGATTACAGCAAACTCCAGAAAACTCGACCCCGCCTTAACTTATCACGACCACTTAGATTGTTAATAATAATCATATTCACGTCTTCTAGTTGCCTCAAAGTGCTTCACAGATTATACTGTAAAGTCAATTGGCTGTACCGCATATTTGTGGGTGAAATACGGTAACGAATTGCGCAAAGCAGTGTCCCACAAACAGTCATGGATTGAATTGACCAATTACATTTTTGGGGGGAGGAATTATTATTAGGCGTGTGGAGTAAGGAAACTGCCTGGAATCGAACCAGGGTCTCTTGCTTGTAAGGCGAGAGCTATAACCACTGAACTACAGTACTCCTATTATGCTGTCAATATCTTGGTGGAGTTCATTTATAAATAATAATAATCCTTTCATATGATATAGTGCTTTTCATATCTTATTGACATCTCAAAGCAGAATATACTGTAAAGTGGATTGACTGAATATTTGTGGGAGAAATTTATGTTTTTATACACTTACCTAACTCGTCACTCTGCATAACCCTCCACTCTGGATAACTCATCACCCTTTTTTCCCCCCTCGGAGTGGTGAGTTATCAGGAGATTATTTTATTTTGAGTCATGTGAACTTGGCCTGCTCCAAGCCCCCCGCCCGAACAGCCCCACCATCGGAGGCCGGGCCTTCAGTTTTTCCGCTCCCACCCTGTGGAATTCCATCCCCCAATCCCTCCGTCTCGTTTTTTCCCTTTCCTCTTTCAAGGCCGGTTTGAAGACTTTCCTCTTCGACCGTGCCTTTTGTTCCACCCAGAATTTTTCGACCTCCACTTCGTGTTTCACCCCTTCCCGTACACTCCCCTCCCAGCTCGGGTCACACGCCTCCTGTGCAGCGCCTTGGGACGTCCTCCCGACGTGAAAGGCGCTTTATAAGTGTAATTTGTTGTTGTTGTTGTTGTGAAGTGACCAGCTCCCTCTGAAGACAAAGCTTGCTGCATTTGAAGTCTACACAACCCTCTTCCTGTTACAATAACAACAAAATTACATGTATAGAGCACCTTTCACATTGAGAGGACATCTGTAAGTGGTTTCTTCAATGAGTCCAGGGTCCTGGTCAGTTTTGATTGCAATTATTATTGTTTTAGCTGATTAATTTACAGCAGGTGCACCCTGATGTCTCCAAGCCTTGACTCTCACCAGTGTGTATTTTCCAAGGCAAACGTAGTGGCTAATTTGCGCAGAGCAGATTTGCTCATTGAAGCAATGGAGCAAAAGTGTGTTAAATTAAATTAAAAATACAACACGTGGCAAGTAAAGCTCCTAGAAAAAGGGGGCACTGTGATGGGGGGATATTACTTAATAAATTTGACCCAAATTAGCGGAGTGAAGTCAACCGTAACTCTGATAAACGCTGTCCATTTCACCCTTGTCTGTGCATGAAATCCCTCCCATTGTGAGGGCAATATGCAATGAAAGGCAGCCACCATCCAGAGAGTGGAAACACACGACTGCAGGACTAGTGGGAAATAGTATCCCACTTTCTCTGGGCGTGTAAACGGCTTTGAATGAGAATTAGAAATCGCTGCCCGCGTAGGGGCTAATGGTTTTAAGCAGGAAACACATTCAGTACTATTTTCAAGTCCCTCTTTGATGTTCAGCAGGGCATTGTAAACACTCAGATGACAAAATGCCATTAAACTTTAATACCTACACCTCTGTGTTTTCCTCCTTTGGCTCCGCATCGTCCCTCCCCAATTACAGTGAGGTACAGGAAGGTCGATCAGTCTCTCCTGCCGTGAAGTGAGCGCTTTGTTTCCATGGCTCCGTTGTTAGGTTAATTGACGCCCTCTCATCTCGTTCCTCATGGCTCGCGAGTCCAGTTCGAAAGTGGGTTGCAGTCTCGTACCGAATTTATTTTGTTTTGTATGCGATTGACTGAGCCACACAAAACACACACCCCTTACACGTTACAGTGTATCCTGCAAAGTCACCTCAAAGATGTAATCAGGCATGATATCAAATGTAAAGATTACCGTGATTATTGTCTGTGTGCTGCAGTGGAAGACAAGTGGACAAAGGCACTTTGCTGTGTCCCAAAAGGTGAGAATTTCACTACGTTGCGTGTTATTTGCCTTGTAGTATCTTAAAGTCTAACTGTGGAGCCCGACAGCAAAGGTTGGGAAGAATTACAAGGCAATATGTAATTATACTCTGGGCCTTTCACATCGTGTGCATGTCTCAAAGGGGCTTGACACTGCTGGCCGGCCATCTAAGCTGGGGATAGGGAGCTCAAAGATGACCGATAGGGTGGGCAAAGGGGTAGTTCTTGATTGCCAGGTTATTATTCACCCATTATGCATCTCTTTAATAATAAATAATAATCCTTGTATTTTATATAGCGCTTTTCACATCTTCTAGACTTCTCAAAACACTTCACCGAATATACTGTAAAATGAATTGACTGTATAGTTGTGAGCTAAACATGGCAGCCAATTGCGCACAGCAGTAAGCCACAAACAGTCTTGGATTGAAATGACCAATTTATTGTTGTTTTTTTGAGGGATTATTCTTAGGCGTGTGGAGTGAGGAAGCTTGCCCAAAGTTTCGGTCTGCCAGGAGTTGAACCCAGGTCTCTAGCTTGTAAGGCAAGTGCTCTACTCCCAGAGCTACAGGACTCCACAGGACTTTGATTATCTGAAGAATGATGAAGAAAGCCCGCATCCAATCTCATCCTTCCAGAATGTCCAGTCCTAACGGCTCAATGTTTTAGACATTTACACAACAACAACAAGAAGAACAAATTATGTCTGTAAAGCACCTTTTGTGTCAGGAAGCAACTTGAAGACAGCAACAACAAAATTACATTTATAGAGCGCCTTTCGCGTCGGGATGTCGATGGATGTCTGGATGTCAATGGCACTGTGGGATGGAGTTCCATAGGGTGAGGACTGAGAGGCTGAAGGTCAACCTGCCAATGTGTGGCAGGCAAGGCAGGGGATGTGAAGCAGGCCGGATCTCTCTGACCAGAGGGAGCTGACAGGTTGGTAGGGCGTTCGGAGGTCACAAAGGTAGAGAGTAGCAAGGCCGTGCAGGGCTTTCAAGGTGCGGACACTGCAATAGAGTGACATAGACTGTGTGTCCTTAGCCCCAGGTGGAAAGCAGCATTGGTTGAGGCCCTGGGACAGTTAGCTGATAGCTCGTACGCAGTTGGTTGCTAGACAATCATGGCTCCGGGGCAATTGAGGAGAAATTACAAGGTGAAATTAGAAGGGAAAACAAGTCAGTGTTCGAAAACTCCCCTCAGCCAAAAAGACTGGTCAAACTGTGCGAGGTGGGGGAAAGGCAACTTTTTTGAACTCTTGAGTGCAAAGCAAATGGGTTGCAGCTGTGGAAGGGAAGGTGTCCTTTTGGGCTGCAACGCACATGAGTTTTGCATTTGAAAAGCCGTTGGCCTCCAAACTTCAACCCCCGCTCGGCAGTCTGTCCACCGCAGTGGAGCACTTTAAGTGGTCGTTAGTATCAAAGCACTGGTACACGCACCTTGTGTCTGAACACCGAAATCATCAACGAGGCTTAATCATTTACTACCTTTTCATATAAATGGGCCGTAAGTTCTTTTGATGGAATATGCAAACAATTACTACTGCTGGGCAACATATATTGCCAATACCTTAGCCGCCTCCGTACAGTTATAACAGGAATAAACGATTCCACTTTGTGTACGTACTGTGGCACGTTATTCTAGGGTGGCGAGCATATTTCAGGCAATGTTTGTCGTTACTTAAGGACAATTTCGACGGGAAGCAAAATGATGCTTTGACTGCTTATTTTGAGCTGAAATATATTTTAATAATAAATGAAGTCAACAAAACTTGCGTTTGCATATATACATGTAAGCCCCAATTTAGGACACTTCTATTTACATTGTTTCGATTGAACAAACATAATTTTTGAACACCTTTTTATCAATGTAGGACACTTGGTTTTGTTTTAATGACCAAACTTATCTTTTTTGCGCATGCGCAGTACATATTGTATATCACAGTGGTATTTGGCTCGTCTTTTTTATCCATATGCACAGGACATAGTGTAGTCGTGGGTAAATCGCGCTCGCACCTGATATAGTGTATCCAAGCGTTTGAACTGGCCAACAGCATGTCGCACGTCATTGTTTAAAAGCCAGCTGGTTTTGACGCGACACCACGCCACATCAGTATTACAGTAATTTCCAAACATTCCCGAGCAACTTCGAGCGATTTATAGCCTCTACTGCGTTTCTACCATGTCGGAAAAGAGAGCAGTAAGTGAAATGAGCAGCGGTAATACTGCTTGCGGCCAGAAACCCCGCAAAGTCATCACTTTAAATACTAAGTTGGAAGTGATAAAGCGCATTGAGTCTGGCAAAAAACGTCAGGAGGGCTTTAAGGCTAGCTAGATCGATGGTGATAGACTATAAAACAGAATGAGGACAATATACTGGCAAGATCAAGGTGTGTTACAGCTACAGGTGCAAGCAGATTACAAGTGTACACTACAGTTATCCCAACTACCCCTTCTTGCCTATATGTGTTATTTTGTGTGTTATTTTGTGTGTTTTGTATGTAATTTAGTGGGTTTAAGGTCTGAAAATTTTGTGAAAAGAATGCACCGCAGGTTATATAATGGGACCGCATGGGAAACCTCGTTTTGATTCAGGACGTTTCGATCTGAGTACCGATTTTCAGGAACACAACCCCGTCCTCAATTGAGGTTTGCCTGTAGTGCCATTCACGTCAGGATGATTGTGACTTAAAATGTACATTTTACCCGTACAATATAAAGCACTGCCGCGCTGGCACTCCACAGCCTTGGAGTTGTCTGTCACTCATCCACCTCTATCCTTCCATATCGACTTATCTTCCTTGGTCACTCTCCTCCACGACTCCCTCTCCACCATTCTTGATGCCCTTGCCCCTCTCACCACACGAACCAACTCCTTCTCACGAATCTCACCATGGTACACCAGCCACCCCCCTCTTATTCAAGATTCAGGTGCAACAACAACAACAAAATGCCATTTATAGAGCGTCTTACATGTCGGGAGGATGCCAGGGCGCTGGGTCGCTAAACACACCTGGCTCAAATCTGATTTAACGGTCCTCTGAAGATCTGGTTATATAAAGGCAGTACTTACTGGTCGAACCTTGCCTTCGCTAAATTGGCCTTTTATTCCAAGGCCACCTTTTGAGGCCAAGGACAACCCCAGGCTTCTCCACTCTGCTAACCCAAAGCTTGGTTGAAACTCAAGGTCATGATTATAAATAAGCTAGAAGCTAGAATATAAGTGGATCTGAAGTGGGGGAGGTTTTGGAGAAACTTCTTCATGCAGAGGGTAGTGAGAATGTGGGACTCGTTCGGTTGAAACAGAAAGCATCATTGTATTTACGAGGGAAATTTAATGCACCCATGAGGTGGAACTATGAAAAGGTGCTCATGTGGAATATTATCCCCGGTAAGACCTGGTAGTGATGTTTCTGTGATGCATCTTATGTAACTCTAAACAGCCACGGGCTGACACCACTGATCGCAGCCACGTTGAAACGGCCGTAAAGTAGCTTCTTCAACAGAGCCAACAAAAATATGGCAGTCAATGGATCCATCTTCCATCAATTTAGTCCCAGCCTGTGGGAAATATTCCATGGCAGAGTCCAGGTTAGTATAAACACCCTTTCCCGCTCCAGGTGATCGAGGATCAAAGAATACAAGTTGCCTGCGGGAGTCTGAACGCAGGTTAGTACAAAGCAACAGCACAAGACCTCAACATTTTGCTTTAATCTTATGCGGTTACGTCCCCGAATGCAGAGATAACTGCTACCCCCGCCTCCCACCTCTCCAAACTGCGCAGTGTTTCTCAGGCTCTTCCTCAAATCGCTCCTGGCACAGTTCAGCATGCTTACTGTCAAACGATAAGAACATATTGCCCGCGAGGCCAAAAATCCACTCTTTTCCTCCAAAAAAAGTCTCGACTTCAAACCGAAGACTCAGCAGAGTTGTGACAGTCTGAAATCCAGTCCGACATTTTGCGCGTCTCTTCCAAATGAAGGCCAAATTTCCACATTTCTGCATGACCTGAAATTTGAAGCCGTCTCAAAGCATTTCGCAGTAAAGTGGAGTGACCGTGTATTTTGTGGGTGAAACAAGGCAGTGGATCTGAAGGTGGAAGTTTAGGAGAAACAGTTTGTACACAGCAATGTCCCACAGAAAACTATGAGATGACTGAACAATTTTATTTGGGGGATTGTTGGCCAGGACACCGGGAGACAGAAGCTCCCACTTTTCCCTGACGTGAAAGGCGCTATACAAGTGTAATTTTGTTGTTGTTGTCGTCTCAAGGCACTTCACAGGAAACGTTATAAAGTGAATTGTGATTTTTAGGCAGACGAGCAGGCGATGCATACAGAAGCTGTGTGTCTGTGAGGGGCCGGGAGAAGCTTTGCCCTTCTAGGTAGGCACTGTGTTAAACTCCAGGATTATTATCCTTTAACACTGTCTTGGCAATGTGCTGCTGTGTGTGGTTTGCGTTGTGGCTGGAATCTGCTTGGTGAAGGCTGTGAGGAGATTGTGTTCATGATTATTTGATTTTGGGGGAATAAACATGATTTTCTAATTCAAATTTGATGACAATGTGCATTGTGGAGTCCTGTGGCTCAGTGATTAGAGCACTCGCTTTACATTCGAGAGACCTGGGTTCAATTCCCAGCAGGTCAGGGTAAAACGTTCGGCAAGGTTTTACTCCACACACCTGATAATAATGCCTCAAAAAAACACAATAGTAAATTGGTCATTTCAATCCATGACTGTTTGTGGGACACTGCTATATGCAATTGGCTGCCGCGTTTCACTGACAAATATATGGCCAATTCACTTTACAGTATATTCTGTGAAGCGCTTTGAGACATCTAGAAGACATGAAAAGCGCTATATCAAATGCAAGGATTATTATTTTTCTGATTAAATAAATTGGTCTCTCAATCCACAACTCTCTGTGGGACATTGCTGTGCGCAAGTCGCTGCTGTGTTTCTCCCACAAAATGGATTGTCAATTAGTTTTGCGGTGTATTCTGTGAAACACTTTGAGATGTCTGGATGATGTGATAAGTCACCATATCAAATGCAAGCATTATTATCATTACCACCGGATCTTTAAAATCCACCTTGTCTGCAGGGCGGCATCTCCCAGCCCTGCCCTGGAGAGTCAATCTAGACTATGAGCTCAAAAGTCCTTCTATCTTAAAAGCGAGTCTTACCACCGATTGGATCATCCTTTGAAGGACCCTTTTCATGTAGCCACGGCTACATGAAAATGCCTATTAAACCTGGTCACTTCTTGAGTGAGGAGACGTTCCTTGAATGAGGATTGACTTTTGCTAAAGCACTGAGTGTTCTTTCCTCATTGGAGGAGTTGCCAGAAGATGAGAGAAGCTGAGCGGTGCCAAAGATCACAGACAGAAATTTCCTTCCAAGGCTGGAGTCATATTTTGGGCCAAGTTTTGCTCTACAGATTAGTTTCCATTTAAAGTAGGTCGTAGACGAAATGTGAATTGCTTTATCCAAAGCTTTATCCTCATACATTCAGGCGCTTTGAGACATCTCGATGACGTGATAAGGCGCTATATCAAATGTAAGGATGATTATAATATCTACAAGAAGATCCCTGCTCCCAGATAAAAGTGGACACTCACTCCATGGCTGTTTGGTGGGACGTTGCTGTGTGCAACATTGGCTGCCGCATTCGCCTACAAAATGTACAGTCAATACCCTTGACAGTAAACTCATGTGAATCGCTTTGAACCCCTGAACAATGTTGAAAGCATGTTCTATGCTAGTTATCAAATTCAGAATACTACAATTTATTTCAAAGCAAAGTTGAGTGTACACGGCTGACCAATGAATGCGGAGCTTTTCCATTTGCCCACAATTAACTTTCCACATACAGTATAATCCGACGTTCCAAAGTGCTTCATAGGATTCAATGTAAAGTGGGGTGACTGTGTATTTTGTGGGGGAATCATTATTTGCACGCAAAAACGTCCTTACTCCAACCACACTCCCTAGGTACCATTCAGCTCCATTAAGCATCTAAATCGATTCCGCATCTGCAGTCTTCTGGGACAGTGCCTTCTGTATTCTCGCACTTTCTGTGCCTGAAGGAATTCATTCTGACAAATATTCACACAAACAATGTTAAGTTATTACCAATTACTCAACATCACTTTTAAATTCTGTTTTTTTACACACATGCACACACGCACACACACACACACACACACACACACACACACACACACACACACACACACACACACACACACACACACACACAGACAAACACACATACAAATGGGAATTTTTAAATTTTTTTAATTATAGAAGAATGCTAGTCTCAAAAAACAGACACGTGTGCAATCTCTCCTCAGACAGAATCTCGCATTAACTTGCAGCTGTATTTGTGCTCAAGCTATGTGGAGCAAAATCGCAAGGTATGAAATGTATGGAATGAAGCTCGTTCACTTTCTCGACGGAGATGGAAATGTAGCTGTAAATCATTGTAAGTTTGGAGGCTGTAGTAATAATAATAATAATAATTTAATTTGATATAGCACCTTATCACGTCTTCAAGGTGTCTCAAAGTGCTTCACAGAACATATTGTCAAGCGAATTGACTGTATACTTTGTGGGTGAAACCCGGCAGCCAATTGCGCATAGCAGGGTCCCACAAACAATCGTGGATTGAGTGACCAAACCATAATTTTCTTTGGAGGCAGGTGACATCATGCCCCCGAGAACAGATCCGGCAGTCCACATGGTCACTGGCCTACCACACTCAGGACAATGTGGTCTTTCGCAGATGGAATACTGGATAGGGATTCCTCATATGTGGTCATGCGGTTTGCAATCTAGACTGATACTCCAGTGCTATGGGAGGCCTGCATTGCCAGACATTCTGTCCTTTGGGCTAGATATTAAAGCAGAGAGGTCTCACCTGCCAGTTCGAGCGAGTGTTAAAGATCCCATGACATTTTCAACTCTGACTCTCTCCCGGTTTCCTGGCCACCCCAATAATTAAGGCATTCAGCTCATGGAAGCTTTATAATCTAAGCACTGTACCTTTCTCTCTTTTAAATATCTCTTTTCATTCTTCTACAGCTTTTTGAGGCAGAGCACTGCAGCAGCAGCAAACCCCAGCATGAACCCCAGCTAGAATAATAATAATAATAATCTTTGCATTTAGGAAAAAAAACTAACTGTTTGAGGGACACTGGTGTACGCAATAGGCTGCTGTGTTTTGCCTCAAAAATCTATAGTCAATTCGTTTTACAGTGTATTCTCTGAAGCGAGGTGAGACGTCTCAATAATGTGACAGATATCAAATGCAAGGATTATTATTGTAAAAATTCATACGAAAGCACTTTGAGACATCCTCACCAAGTGAAAATAAGTATTTTTAAAAAGAAAATGCGTTTAGATAAGGAAATCATCTACACAACGTGGCAGTGATCACTGTGTAAATGGCAAAGTTTCAGCTCATTTGAAATAATGCCTTATCATGTCTCTGTGATGACTCAAACCTTCACGTAATATACTCGTAAACCGAATTAACTGTACCATTTTGTGGGTGAAATACAGCAGCCAATTGTGCACAGTAGTGTCCCACAAACAGTTGTGGTTTGAATAACCCAATTTATTTTTCAGGAATTATTACCCCACGGAAAAGCGATCCACCAACTGACTGACAACCAGGTTCCTACTTAATGCTAGCTAAACAGAGGCACGTGGAGTAAGGAAACTTGCCCAATATTTCACTCTACCCGGGACTCGAATCCAGGTCCTCTATCTTATGAGGCAAGTGCTCTAACCACTGAACTACAGGGCTCCATAACAATAACCTCACAATAACCAGATCCTCAAGAATGGACGTCTGTTTAGAAACAGACCTGGGAGGCAGCTGTTTTCTGAAAGCAGGAATATGCAGTTTGCAAGCCCAATCCTGTCTTGACCTTTGATGATAGGGTAGCAGCTCAACCATGTCACCCTTGTATGTTCACAAGGTCTTAACCTCGCTCTAAAAAGGCGATGCTTATTTTGTAAAACGCAACTTGAAATTGCTCTTGTGAAGGGAGCGATGTATTTGATTCTAATACTATAACAACAACAACAACTTTCACGTCGGGAGGACGTCCCAAGGCGTTGCAAAGGAGGCGTGTGACCCGAGCTGGGAGGGGAGTGTTCGGGAAGGGGTGAAACACGTAGGGACGGTAGAAAAGTTCGGGTGGGGGAACAAAAGGCACGGTCGAAGAGGAAAGTCGTCAAATCGGCCTTGAAAGAGGAAAGGGAGGAAACAAGGCAGAGGGATTGAGGGATGGAATTCCACAGGGTGGGAGCGGAGAATCTGAAGGCCTGGCCTCCGATGGTGGGGCGGTTCGGGCGGGGGGCTTGGAGCAGGCCAAGTCCTGCTGAACGGAGGGTCCGGGTGGGCTTGTAGGGGGAGAGTAAATCGGTTAAATAGGGCGGGGCAAGGCCGTGTAAGGCCTTGAAGGTGAGGACGACGATCTTGAACTCGATCCTCTGGAGGATGGGGAGCCAGTGGAGACGGGCGAGGGTGGGGGTTATATGGTCGCGGAGGCGGGTGCGGGATAATACACGGGCTGCAGAGTTTTGAATGACCTGCAGCCTGTGAATGGAGGAGCTGGGGAGGCCGACGAGGAGAGAGTTTCCATAGTCCAGCCATGAGGTGATGTACGCATGCACGAGTGTTTCGGCAGCGTGGGGGGGTGAGATAGTTGCGGAGCCTGGCAATGTTGCGCAGGTGGAAATAAGCGGTGCCGGTCAAGGCGCGGATGTGGGGGAGGAAGGAGAGTTTATGGTTGAACGTGATGCCAAGATTCCTGACTGGCTTTGTGAGGTGGAGAGTACAGTCTTGGATATTGAGGCTGGCAGCGCCCAATGTCCGGAGGCGCTGGCTTGAGCCAATCAGGAGAGCCTCGGTTAATAATAATGTGGTATTTACCTAGCCTGATGCAAGAGCAGGATTCTGTTTAATGCAAGTAATTTAGTCAAGGAGGAAAATTCAATCAACTGGTGCAGAAGTCTAATAGTAATATTTGCATTTGATCTAGCGCTTTATCATGTTTTCGACGTGTCTCAGCGTTTCACAGAATATACTGTAAAGTGAATCGACTGTATACTTCGGGGCGAAACGCAGCATCCCATTGTGCACCGTAGTGTTCCTGCAAACAGTCTTGGATTGAGTAACATAATTATTATTATTAGGGATTATTACTCCAAGAAAGCGTTCCACTAATGGACTAACAACCAGGTTCCTACTTATTGCAGAGACGTAGGTAAACAGAGACGTATGGAGTAAAGAAACTTGCTTGAGGCTTTGCCCAGTCTTGGAATCAAAACCTGGTCCTCTTACTTGTGAGGTGAGTGCTCTAACCATTACGTCACAAGGTTCCAGGATTAGAACTAATAATCCTGGTAGAGACCACTTTGCCTTAAAATCAAGGCGACACCAGAATTGCGGAAAATTCCCTAATCCAGTCCCAAATTAGGAGTCAAAAGACTTCTGATTTGAGACTGAGAATTCTCCACCATTCAGCACACAATCTTAAATCTTAAAGCAATTTCGAGGCTTGAATGTCTGCAGAATGTCACTTCTGTTAAAACTGTCTCTCTGACCACTGCCAATTGTGTTTGGCTGTAGTGCAACTGTTCACAAGCTGCCTGCTACGTTATCTTTTGAATACATTTTAGAACCGAAAAGCATTGTGGATTGAAGTGGAGCAAGTTGATTCGAGAGCTTTACATACAGGCTTTGAAATTCTAGACAGAGAAAGTCAGTTCACTGGGGCGTGGGAGCAGCTCATGAGAAAAGCATGGGGTTGCAAAACAAAGAGGTTTTACCACAAGGGGACCGTATGCAGTGTCCTGCAGGAGGAATGGACCAGGCTAACTTCCTTTAAAAGGCGAGAAGCAAACCTTTATGGGGGCCAGAGAGGGGGATCCAGGATCATATCTTTGTAATAGTTCAGAAACATTCACCAAACTTACAGCAGACTCAGAGATCAACATCTCAGAGTTCTAAGTTCCTCTACCCCACCTTGGTTTCCCCCCTCCACCCATCCCTCTCCCTCACCGTCCCCCACTCCTCCCACTCCCCCATCCACCATCGCCTTGGCGTTCCTTGTGCAATAGATACGTTGTTATGCAAGACTGTTTCATTGCTGAATGCTTGACAAATGCTTCCCTCTCATTGATTGCAATCTACAACGTCCACCCGCCAAACGCTTAGGAACGTAGGAATTGCTAGACCCAAAAAAGAGGCAAGGTTCTGACTAGTCCATCCTCGCAGGCGCAAGCTACAATAATAGTGGAGATGGTGATGGGAATTCATTCTGTAACTACATTTTACATGCACAAAAACGTGGGTTTTAGGCAACATGAGCTGCGCTGAAGCATTGCCATTCGCATCTGTGCACTACATCAACAACAACAACAACAACATTACATTTATAGAGCGCCTTTCATGTCAGGGGGACGTGCCAAGGCCCCAATGCAAACAAATCCTTGTATTTGGCGGGAGGAGCATCGCAAAGCACTTCACACGATTTATAGTAAAGTGTAGTGACTGTGTCATTTGTTGGTCAATGAAACAGCCAGTTTGGGCGCACAACAATGTCCCACAAGCAACCATGGAAGTGAAGTGAAATGAAATGAAGGAGCAATTTTATGTGAAGGATTGTTGGCCAAGTTACAAGGTAGAAACTAACTTCTCTTTTTGACGATGCTTAAGGGAACTTTAACATCCATCTGAGCAGGAGGGACCTCTACCCAGCCGCTTGTAATTGCTAATAATAATAATATTCCTTACATTTGATATAGTGTTTAATTTAAGTCTCTCCACTCCTCTGCACTGCCCCCTTACCTCTTTAACCTCGTCTCTCCTCACAGCAGTACCAGCTCCTTTTGCTCCACTGGGTCCGGCCTCCTCCTTGTCACTCGAATCCTCCGCTCCACCATTGGTGGCCATGCTTTCAGCTACTGTGCCCCGAAACTTTGGAACTCCCTCCCTCAAGCCCTTCATCTCACCCCCTCTTTCCCCATATTCAGTTCATGCCTGAAGACCTTTCTCTTTGACCGTGTTTACGGTCACCTTCCCCTTCCCTCTGGTTCGGGCTCCGTCATTGTGAAGCACTCTGAGATGCCGCCCAGCGTGGAGGGCGCTATATAAATGCAAGTTGTTGTTGTTGTGCCTTATCACGTCTTTGACTGTGTATTTTGTTGCCCAAATGCTTTTCCATATAAAAGGCAGCCACCATCCAACCAATGAAACTCTAATTTAGGTCTAATTACCTCAAACACAATGCCTTTTAACCTTCTCTGCTCCAAGCAATATAATGCTACAATTCCTGCAAAATCTCTGGCAATTTTTTTTGATGGTAGTTTCTATATTAAACGTAAAGATTCTTCTTATTATTAAGATTTTTTTTTAACCAGGTGATAGAAACCGTACTTACCAATTAACATTGTATCACAAGGATAATCCAAATTGGGATTAGGCAGTTGGATTTGGACAGAGTGTTTCAGTCGCTGTACTTCATAGGAATTCAACAACAACAACTTGCACTTAGCGTCTCAGCGCTTAACGATGCCTGACTCCGAGCCGGGTGGTGGAAGGTGACTGTAAACAAGGTTGAAGAGGAAGGTTTCCAGGTGCGACTTGGAAAAAGGGGAGTGGTGGGTGTGAGGGGGGGATTGAGGGAGGGTATTCCAGAGTTTTGGGGTGTAGTGGCTGAAAGCGTGACCTCCAATGGCTCGAGGAATGAGCAGGAGGCAAACGAAGACGCCAGACAGCGGATTGGGGAGTGAGGAGATCGGAAAGATAGGGAGGTGTCAGGCAGTGAAGGGATTTCAAAACAAATCTCAATTCAGTTACAATGGAGGATTGCAAGCAAAATATTTGGTTTGGTTTGATGATTGGGTGTGTTTCCATCAGACCACACCATTGGCTAGTTAGGATAGGGGCCTAGTTCATGCCTTTGAAACAACAGTCCTAAAAAGACAGGAGCTCTGGTTACATGCCCCAAAAGCCTCTGAGCTTCCAGGTGTGTGACAGCAGCATTGAGCGTCTCTGCCTCTGAAACCCTACTTAATTACAGTACATCCTTTATCCAAAAGCAGCTGTTGTCTTTTGCATCGCAGAAACTAAACGGTCATTTGATTTCAAGCGTTTTCCAAACGCATGGAAGGCAGAAAAATATTATAATTGCGGAGACATTCTTTCCAGTTTACTGCTGATCAACCCAACAGAAAGCAAAACAAACACAAGATGGATGCTTGCATTTTTTTTCTCCTTCGTTTGACTTGAGTCTGCTTCCCAAACAAGGAGATCGTAATTCTTCCACTGTTTAACCCCCCTCTGTCCCCCATCCCCGCCTCAACTGCCTTAGTTCATCGTCATCCGAAGATTGAAACCTGGTGTTACACAAACTTGAGGGGAAAAAAAGACTTTGAAAACAAAGTTTTTTTTTCCCTCAAGTTTGTATAACACGAGGTTATATAGAAACCGAAGAAATTCACAGCACAGAAAAAGTCAACACCAGTAGCTTGTCCAATTGACCGGGCTTCACGGGCATCTGGAGAGTCAGGTCTAATGACTGACAAATCTAACAGTGTGGACTGAGGTGATTGAAATCAGAGCAAAGCTCGTGATATCTGGAGGGCTGTGATTCTAGTTTTCTTGACTAAGCGCTTGTATGAGAAATAGTGTCGACAGGCTATTGACACCTAGGGCGGGGGGGTAAAGCAGTCAAAACCAAACCCTTCCCGCATACTTTGCTTCATGGACAAGGAGTGAGAACCCAGGCTGGATTTCCCTCCATATCTCCTCCATCTTCTCTCTCCCCGAAACATTGAGTCATAGCATTCTGACTCCTTCCCAGGCTGAGGTCAAGTCTCTCAGGACAGACTGGTGATTGACCAGCTGGCTTTTCATATTACCAACGTTGCATTTACCAACAGAGCCACTGGGTGAGCTGTTTTTACATTAAACCCTGGGCGGAATGTATCTTCAGTTGTGTGCTACGGTCAGACTCAGCAGCATAAATATACACTCCCACTGTTCGTCTGCTATTTTTAGGGATTATCTAAGGGCAGAAACGTGTACATCTCAATTATAACGTGGAAGTCAAACGCTCAATTAAGGAGGGCTACATTTTGCATCCAATTTACGCACAGCAA
Source organism: Hydrolagus colliei (assembly GCA_035084275.1). Classification (NCBI taxonomy): domain Eukaryota; kingdom Metazoa; phylum Chordata; class Chondrichthyes; order Chimaeriformes; family Chimaeridae; genus Hydrolagus; species Hydrolagus colliei. The sequence goes on from CM068768.1 coordinate 5,152,570, forward strand.
CATCTCGCCAATTGTCATAAACTGAATGACCAATGTTCTCTGGGGGATTGTTAGGCAGGGCAACGGGAGTAGGAGAAACTCCCTTCTCTTTTCCAATAGCGCCGCAGGATTTTTGACATCAATCTGTACATGAAGAGCTGTTTAATGTCACATCTCGAGTCCTGTAGCTCAGTGGTTAGAGCAAGCGAGGCACCTGGTTTTGATTTGCGGCTGGTCGAAACCTTGGGCAAGTTTCCTTACTCTACATGCCTGATAATAATCCCTCAAGAAAAGAAAACAATAATAATTTGGCTATTCAATCCATGACTGTTTGTGGGACATTGCTGTGTTTCACCCACAATTGTACAGTTTGCCTTATAGTATATTCTGTGAATAACCACAGCAAAATTACGTTTGTAAAGTGACTTTCACGTTGGGAGGACATCCCAAGTGATTGAATAGACAAGAGACGGAGCTTGAGAGAGGGGTGGGGGCAGGAATGGGATGAGATGTCTAGAAGACATGAAAAGCGCTATATCTAATAATGTTCATTCACCCCTTAAAATACACAGTCAGTCCACTTTACCTATATCCTGTGAAGCGCGTTTGAGATACTCCCCCCCCATGTGATCAGGAGCTATACCAAATGCAAAATATATTGTTATGAAGGATAATATTTTAGTGTAATTGTCACTGTTTTTCTCGTTATCAAGTTGGGTCATTTTTCAAGTTGCTCGTCATACTTGCAACTCCATCTCTGTGAGCAGAAACAAACCACTTCACAGCACCATCTGGTGATCGAATAAGCAAAGAAATGTGGAGTTAAGACAAGGCAGCTGAAATTCCAGTATGGAATTTCAAGTTAATCCTTTATAGTTGGGAATGGAGAGGAGTGGGAAGAGGAGAGGTGGAGTTGGAGAGGGGTTGGGAGGAGGTGGGGGAGGTGTGGTGGGGTGGGAGTGTGTCGAGAGAGCTGGGGAGAGGACTATACATCATGGGTCCGTGGACTGTCAGAAACAGAAGAATCGCTGGGAGGAGAGCCTTGCAAATTTTTAATATTGATCTTATTCCTGCAGTGAATTAGCAGATGTCTTGGGTGGTATTTGGCGCTGGGGGCCATGGAGAGGGAGGGAGGGAGAGAGGGAGGGAGGGGGTTAGTGACAGTATGTGTTAGAGAAGCAGACTTCATAGAATTCCTGCACATCATCCATCTCTATGCACCAGGAAATGGAAAACTATTAAAACCGTCCCAAGGAATGTGAGCGTCTTTCCTCTCCTCTCTTCTCCTCTCTCTCCTCTCTCTCTCTCCCTCTCTGGCTCCTCTTGCTGGCTGGCTTCAAGACTCTTCTACTTGGCGTGATTTCAGTTGAAAGACGAATGTGCGGAGCTTGCCAGCGTTGGGGTGGATTTGGCTGAGGGGGAGGTGAAATGGGAGAGAGAGGCAGAGAGAGAGAGAGAGAGATAAAGGCCAACAAATACAGACAGCGCTTGAAAAGTGCACAAAATAATACATCTGCCTCCATCCGATCCTCTAGGTCCGCCAATTATAACAGCTGAATTATATTTCGTTTACAACTGGATTCTCAATCGGGACTGCTCACAGATAGTTATAGCACAGTACAAGGCTGCATGGCTCATTTGTACAGCTCTTTTTAAAGAACTGGACACAGACACAGTGGGCCGAATGGCCTCCTTTTGTACTGTACAATTCTATGAGTCTATCTCAGCTTGTCGAGTTCTCTGCAAGAGCCGTCCTCCGTTCAGCTAATCGATCTCCTGCCTCCCCCCTACACACCTCCCCTCGCAACCCCCCCTTTTATATTTCTCCTCACATTACAGGAGTTATTCAATTGGAATTAAAATGAAGTTAGCCCATATAACAACATTTGCTGCCTCTACAATCTATTGTGCCCGCAAAGCACTGTGGAGCGTTATTAATTGATATAGCGCTTTGCATGTCTTCGAGACGTCTCAAAGCGCTTCATATAATATTCTTTGAAGTGAATTGAGTGCAAAATGTGGCAGCCAATCGCACACAGCTGTGTCTCACAAACATTCGTGGATTGGGGGCGGGAGTAGGGTAGTGAGGTGTGTGGGGGTGGGGGGGTGGGTGGTGGCGGGGGGTGCGGGGTGCAAGAAAGGAGATCACAAAGCTAAAGGAGTGAGTGAAACGGTTGTATTCACTACTGTTTTTCCAATGATTATCTTTTTGGGGGTGGGTGGAATGGTGATAAAACTGCCCTGATCAGAAACCCTACATCCCCTAGTTCCACTTCCATGACTGTTTGTGGGACGTTGCTGTGCGCAATTTGGCTGCCGCGTTTCGCCCACAAGTATACAGTTGGCTTTCCTACTCTCCTTCATCCCGCCCTGACCCCTCCCCTCTGCCCTTGTCCCGACCTAACTGTACAGCGCCTTGGGACGTCCTCTTGACGTGAAAGGCGTTTATAAATGTAAGTTTTGATTGATTGTTTGATTGAAAAATTCGGTACATTTCATTGTCAGAACTATGAGTCCCACTCCTCTTGCCATCCACACCACTCCGCTCACTGATTAGAAGGTCTCAGCTCTCAGGTCCCATTGTTTCGCGATTCCGTTACTCTTTTAAGATTTCCTGTCTGAATCTATTTCACTGACATATCAAACAACTGCATCCCTCTGTCTGGGTCAGACTTCCAATCTGGGCCCCAGAGTTGAAAGGTCGATCCTTCAGACAATTCGTCAAGTATTTTACTCGCACTTTTGCCCCCAACAAGCCCTGAAAGCACAATGTTGATTTAAGCCTTGGGTTTAGCTCGTTCCATTTCCCAGGACTCGATTGTTTTTGTTGGTTTGACGAAAAAGATAAATAAATCAGTCACTTCAATCCACGACTGTTTGTGGGACTCTGTTTTGCGCTATTGGCGGCCGCTTTTCACCCACAAAATATACAGTATATTTTGTGAAGCTCTTTGAGATATCTCGAAGAAGAGATGAGGCACTATATCAAATGCAAGGATTATTACTATTCTATCACTTTTAACATCAGGGTTTCTTAACCCCAAATCCAATTGTTGCTTTGTTACATTGGTTGCTTAGAGAATAGATGAGATCCAAAGTATTCCAACACTATTGGGTGCCTATGCGTTTGATTAGTATCTAACTGTCGATTATTGATGTCACCTTTCCCCTCACCCTGGCTCGGCCTCGGGCTCCGCCACTATGAAGCGCTCTGAAATGCCGCCCATCATGGAAGGCGCTGTCTAAATGCATGTTGTTGTGGTTGTTATTGTGCATGTGTGACCTTTCATTTGAGGTGTATGCAGGCTGAAACCTTAGGAAAGTTTCCTTACTCCACACGGCTGATAATAATCCCTCAAAAAAAACAAGTAATAATAATTTGGTCACTCAATCCACGACTGTTTGTGGGACACTGCCCAGCGCAATTGGCTGCCGTGATTCGCCGACAAATACACAGTCAATTCACTGCAAGGATTATTATTATTATGAGGGAAAAGCCAGGTAAATGGGACTGAATAGATTTGAGAGGGACAAATAGAGTGAATAGATACAAACACAGGCCAAATCAGTCTGTGCCAGGGTTTATGCTCCAAACGAGTGCACCCCAAACACCAAACCCCAACAACTCTTCCCCCATTGCGTCATTCCTCTTCTAAAATGCAATGGACAAGTGGCAGTCTTCTGTGCTGTAAATCTCTATGGCTCCATCTGTTCACTCAATTTGTCATCTCTGGCTGATAAAATCAACCCTGTGATTTTGGAAACTGTCACTTCCCAGATCCAATCACTGCACTTTACCAGTATATCCTTTGAGGTGATCCTCCACGTAATGTGACGTAAAAGGTGCCTGAATCAAAAGCAAGAATTATTCTGGTTTTAATCAGTAATTAAATGGCATTGCATTACAATGATAATCAGAAGCAAGGGTCACCAGGTTGATGAGCATTTGTTTATCTAAGTCCGCCACTAGGGTGGTCCTAGTTGGACAAGCTGCGGGAAAGCTTACCAGGCAGTGCTCTCTTAGAATCCTGTAGCTCAATGATTATTCCACTCACCTTGAAAGTGAGAGGTCCTGGGTTCGATTCTTAGCCCACACACCTCTGTTTTCCAAGCAGTAAGTAGGAACCTGGTTTTTAGTCGATTCTTGGATCACTTTTCTTGGCGGTGATAAGTCCTTTAAAAAAAGGTAATAATTGGCTACATAATCTATGACTGTTTATGGGACACTGCTATGCGCCAATTGGCTGCCGTGTTTCACCCACAAAACATCAATTTGCTTTTCAGTATATTCTGTGAAAGCGCTTTGAGATGCCTAGAAGGTTTGATAAGGCACTATATCACAAGCAAATATTATTATTATTGTCAATGCTGTTTCCATATAAAATGGGTTGCATGGAATTCTAAGTTGGGTTTGGATACTCAAGAGCATGGTGATGGGTTTCGGCATGTGTCAGACATCCCAAAAAGTAATGTCCATAAGCCAAACACAGAGTCAGAAGATTGAAGCTGCGAATGGGAGATTGGTAACAAATTTGGGAAGGATGAAAATAGTCATCACTGGTATAATTCCTACAATGTCAAAATATCTCAAAGAGCATCGCAGCATGAAGAGAATGTCAAATGAATTTAGTGTTGTGATGTGGCCAAAGCTGGACAGGCAACCAGCTTGCCAGAGAGCAATATCAATGGCAAAGCTATACAGGTGTTAGCTGGTAAGACTCCTCAACAGCCTCAACACACCTCGAACACACCTGTGTTGTGATAACTCAATAAAAAAAAATGTAATAATTGATTATTCTTTATTTTGTTTAAGGCTCCCTGCCTTATTTGATGGGAAAATTGACTAGCTTTAATCACGTGAAAGGCCTTTTCCCATTCTGTTGATAATTATAGATCCTTGGTCTTCCGTTGGTGTAGGGTGATGTTATCAACTGGGTTTAATTTCAAGACCATTCACCCTGCTGGAGGCCAAGGGAAAATGGCATAGGGGACTTCAATGAAAATTAAGGTGCAGTCATAACAACGTCCACTTTGAAATGTGATGACTGAAGATAGGTAAGAGCATTGCTTTAGTGTCATTTCTGTTTGGTTAATCTGTTTCTGAGACCAGGCAGGTCTGCTGTATTCCAGGCCACTGCTGATTACTAGCTGCTGCGTTTTGCCCACAAATATACAGTCAATTCACTTTACACTATATTCTGTGAAAGGCTTTGAAACATCTAGAGGACATGAAAAGTGTTATATCAAATGGAAGGATTATGATTATTATTAGCCAATCTGGCTCAATGCAGGATGCAGAGGTGCACATTCTTCAGTGGTTTTCGCTGTCTTTCCAACATGAAAGGAGCTGTATAGATGCAATTTGTTGTTGTTTAACCCTGCAAGCCAAAGCCTTATAATGCGTTAGGTGATGTAAGATGGGCAAGCAGAAAGAAACTTGCCAGAGAGACCTGGTTAAACTTCAGCAATACCTCATCACATACTGTAGTGTCCCCCAAGCTTTGAATCTTTCCAATCTATACCTCATACACTCCAGAATTAGTTCCACAGGGCTCATCTCTCTATGGAGGGAGAGAGAGAGAGAATGTGTATTCCATTTCAGACACAGGAACGTTTCCATGTGCATGTGGCATAAATGTGTGGAACATTCAATCTGGTTTGGACACAAAGTGTTTTTGAGCCCAGTTGGGTCTGCAGTACTCCAAGGCTCTGTTGATGACACAGTCAGTCTAGCTCATTGGCAGGACCTTGGTGTAGCAGACTCTTGAGAAACCATCTCTTAAGATAGGTTTCCAGAAGCGTCAGACATCCAGCTCACCCCCACTCTACAAAAAAAGTGTTTACTGGGCTTACAACAAGAACAACTTGTATTTATATAACAAGGAAGATGACAGTATGCACAGTCAAAGAGGAAGGTCTTCAAATGCGACCTGAAAATGGGGAAAGAGCGGGGCTGAAAGTTTGAGGTGAAGGAATTGAGGGAGAGAGTTCCACAGCTTTGGGGAATAATGGCTGAAAGTTTTCCCAGTTTACCCTGCGTATATTGGACCATTAGAGGTGCAGGCATTCCATTCAACCAGGGTGCAGTGACTTAAATGGACACCACCTTATTCCAACGTTAACATCTGCTGCAGGAATTCAACCTGTATCAGATTTCAAATTGGTGGGAGTTTTTAGTTGGTTATAACAGCGCGAAACCATCTGCCAAACGTAGAACTGGAAACCAAACATATATTTTCCTCAGTGTATTTCAGGCTGAAGTCTCTGAATGAAAACACTATTATCTTAAAGAAAATATGGTATTCAAGCGACAGGGAAACTATACGGTTTCTTGGCCACTAATTGCACACTCCGCCCACCCCCCCTCTCCCCCCCCCCCCCTCCTCCCACCCACTCCCGCCCCACCCCAAGAGAGAAGACTTAACCGCTGCTTACTCCAAACGGTTTGGTCTTTAAATGAAAATCTTACAATCAAAATTTCACTCGGATGTTAGTTAAACAAGGGTTAAATCCTCTGCTGTGTTTTCAAAGAGTCTGCTGCACATTTTCCCTTTATCTCTTCCAGCAATTTAAACTGATGTGAAGCCCAATTTTAATACAGTTTTTTACTTACTCCCTTGAGACTATCTGCTTTTATTATCATACTTACTTGCATCACGAAAAATATGTAGAAACCACCCCTTCCCCTTTGCGCTTTCCCCCCCCTCACCCCCACCATCTCCACCCAATGTTTAGCACTCTTCGGAATTAGGTAAGAGAGTGGCGGATTCCATTCCAATACAATGGGAACTTCCATGTGTAGGTTGGATGCATGAACCTCTTCGTTTGGTTTGGAGTCTCTCTGACCTCCTCACTCCCCAATCCACCACCTAGCGCCTCCGCTCGATTGGCACTGGTCTCCTGATTGTCCCTTGCACCCTCAGCCCCACCCTCGGAGGTTGCGCTTGCAGCCTCTATGCCCTAAAACTATGGAATACTCTCCCTCAATCCCTCAGCCATGCCCCCTTTCTCCCCCTTTTAAAATCCCACCTGAAAACCTTCCTCTTTGACTATCCGTGATTACGGCCATCCATCCACCTGCCTTGGTGTCAGGCTCTGCCACTGTCAAGCGCTCTGAGACGTTAACCAGCATGGAGGGCACTGTGGAAGTGCAAATTGCTGTTTATGTTGTTGTTGATTTTCTTAAGCACGTTAATGGGTTTCTGCGAAAGTCAGATTTCTGTTTGTCCCAACAGAGCAAGAAAAGAGCTCATTAAATCCTTACTTTCCGCAGACCACTGTAAATACCTATTTCAGGTTTGATCCCCACCCAAGTCCATGTTCCCAGGTGAATTCTGAATTACAAGCACAAACCTCAGAAATGCCGCTCTTCCACTGTTCAATCCCAGCTTCCCATCTCCCACATAAATAACTGTCGCACATTGGGACTTTGAGCTCACAGTCTAGGCTGACACTCCAGTGCAGTACCGGGGATCTCTTCATTGTTGGAGGTGTAGTCCTTCAGATGAGCACCTATCACATCAGAAGGACATCTTGAAATGCTTCATAGAATTTACTGTAAAGTGAAGTGGCTATGCATTTTCTAGATAAACTCGGTGCCAGTTTTTGCACAATAATGCCCTTCTCACAGCTGTGAAATGAATGACACATTTTTATCAAGTAAGGAATTGTTGGCCAACTCCTTCAAATAGCACCACAGGCTCTTAATTACCCCCCTGAACAGGCAAACAAGACCTGGCTTATCAGCTAAACGCACAATTTTAGTATTCAGTAAATACACTAACAATAATAATGTGATAAGAATAAGAATAATAATCCTTGCGAATTGATATAGCGTGTTATCACATCAAAGTGCTTCACAGGATATACTGTAAAGTGGATTGACCGTATATTTTGTGGGTGAAATGCAGCAGCCAATTGTGCACACAAAATATTCCATATTTATGTAACATTCTGTGGGATTTTCAGAACGTAGCTGAACAGTTTGTGACTGTTTCTTCCTGTGTGTGCACATTTGATCACACAGGAGTGTCCCAGTGGGATCAATGATTTAAAATGGCAAATCTACTCCCATCCCGCCACACCATTTACATATGTTAAAGGTGATTTCTCCCTTTGTCCTGGTACTCGTAATGGATACCCGTAGAGCAATGTTGAACGAGTCCGTCATTCCAAGTTAATATTTATTTTGGATCTTGTAGAGTAATAATATTTAGGGGAAATCTTGAAACCCAGTTTAAACAGTTGGGGAGCCAAGCCGTGTGGAATGCTACGTTCTTTGGAGATTCAAAGCAGCCAAGAAACATCACTGGGATGTCTACATGAATGTTGCAGGTTCATTAAATATGGTGGAAAATATAACTGGCAGACTATCTGTATAACAATATGGATAATCTGTGCATTCAAAGCAAACCTTCTTTTTATGTCAAGACAATACCACCCAAATGCCTACAACAAGATTTACTGTAACCTATTATTTGGTCGATGAGCGCGGCAGTAAATGTTACACACAGCCAAGTCCCACTAAGTGCCGTGAACCGATTTTACCTGGAGGGGATTATTGGCCAGGACATCGGGGGGAAAAACTCTCTCCTCTTTTTGCAATTGTGCCGGAATCTTCAACGTGCACTAGAAACGACCTTGGTCTGGCCCACAAAATATACGGTCAATTCACTTTACGGTCGACCTGCGAAGCGCTCTGAGACATCTCAAAGACGCGATGAAGCGCTGTATGAAATTCAAGGATTATAGGACTATCATAACCACTCACGAGAAAAAATCAGCACTCTTCCCCCTCCCCCCCACTCCCCCACCCCACTCCCCCACCAGCGCTGTATTGAATGGAGTGATAGTGTAAATCTAGTCCCAGGTGGAATTCCTGCCCCCGGGTGCTCTTGCAAACATGACTCCATGGCGCTGTGGGGAATGTAACTGTGTAAGTGCCCCCTTGATCACAATGAGTCACAAATCCTGATAGTATTTGACAGCTGAATGCAATATAATGCGCGTTAAATGAACAAGATTCTCATTATATATTTTTTTGACTTGCCCTGCGGCAATCCGATGCTTATTTGACTCGTGGATATTAAAGTTACCCCTGTTTAATGACACTGGATGAGAGAAGGTTGATTTGGAGCTTGAAGTCGAACTTATGTTTCCTGCTTGCATAGGCTATTTACTTGTGCAGCTAAGCAGTGTGTGTTTTCTTTTAAAACAACCCTCCAAAAGATTGACTAATAATAATAATAATACTAATAATCCTTGCACTTCATATAACGCCTTATCATTGAGATGTCATGACATCTCACCCACAAAATATAGTCAATTCACTTTACAGCCTATTCTGTGAAGTGCTTTGAGACATCTCAAAGATGTGATAAGCTGTTATATCAAATCAAGGATTATTATTATCGTTATTATTATGCCTCAAAGTCCCACACAGCATATATTGTAAAGTGGATTGATTATTTTGTGGGCGAACGTGGCAGCCAATTGCATACAGCAATGTCCCATAAACAGCTAGGATGTTAATGACCAATTTTTCTAGGGAGTTTATTGGTCAGGACAATGGAGGAACTCCCTTCCCTTTTTAAACAGTGCCATGGAATCCTTAAGTGTCCATCTGAACAGGCAGCAAGCACCTTGGTTTAACATTTTGTCTGCAGGATGGTACCTCCGGCAATGCAAACCAGCCCTGCATCAGAGTGTCAGCTTAGTCTGTGTGCGTTCAAGTCCGTACTTGGGATTTGAACCCACAACCTTCTGACTCAGAGGCGATCACTACAGCCAAGCTGACACATGAAAATTCAAGATCTTCACTTTCAAATACCTCTGTTGCTCCCACCCACCAATTTTGCTAGCTCCTCACTGTTCCCCTTCCATTTAGTTGAATGCTGGCTTGCTTTACGTCTGCCACCTTTTCCACCCCGCCATCAGTAGGCAAGCTTCAAACATTCTGCCTTTCCCTCTATGGAACTCCATCTTTGAGTCTTGCTGCCTCACCCCTTATCCTTCTGCCTTGAAACCCCAGGGTCTATCTTTCCCACTGCATTTTTGCCCACCTTGCGAAACAAAAGTCATAGAGAATCATCCTTTCGATCTTTAATTCAATCTTCATTTTGCCCACAAAATGTAGTCGATTCACTTCACAGATAAGGCACTACATCAAATGCAAAGATTATTATTATCCTGTTTGAAGAACAGCAGGAAAAACTGAGTATAAATTTAAAAAATTCACCTCAGATTCATTTTGAATTATATAACAGTTTTGTCCCAGAAAGAGGTGGAATTTGGGGGCCATTAAGAAAGGGTGATGACACATCTGGGGTGAATAATTCCACCTGGGTCCATATCTACTCCAGTCGTGTAACACTTTGGAAGGTCCATAAACTGACAGGTTGACAAATTCAGTCTTACCTCTGCAATCAGCGTTTCTGTCATTCTTGAAGGAGAAATTCACAGAAAAACAGCTTCAAAATTCAGAGTTGTATTTACGAATTTGCCCAATTCTGAAATGCTGCATGAGTAGAGAAGATCTGACAGTAGGTGGCATTTCCTCCAATAAGTACCTTTCCTGACCTTACCTTCCTTACCTTAGAGGTCTAATAGGAATAGCACTGCTCTTTAATCAAGAATAAAAACACCATCAAAGATGTTTTGGCTTCCTGTGTGACATAAAAAGATTTGACTCCGAGGAACTTGGGTTACTTCTTCAAATCATTGTTTTTTTTCTTCCCTGGCTGCTTTCTTTCGATATTCTTCTTGAAAATAAAACCTCTTTTGTATTTACAAATTGTTTAAGGTAAAAAACTTTACTTCATCAAGTAGCCTTATCGAGAATTCTCTGTTGGTCTTTTTTACCCATTGGCCTTTTGAGCTTGGGAAATGGCTGCTGAGCTCCGCGGGTCAAGTTCCTGCCTTTCCTCAGTCAGAAGATGTCCAGCTTGAAGCTCAAAGCTGCTACTCCCGAGCTCTCGCTTTGCAATCTTTCATCACGCTGCCCACTTTCTCCCCATGATCCGTGAATCATCAGCCGTTTCTTCTTTGCGAATCCCGCCGCTAAAGTCCGAACATTCATTTTTGTAGAACGACACGTTGCGCTGAAGGTGGAGGTTAAAGGAACCTGCGCTTAGCACTCTTCTGAGCCACGACTCCTTGGCAGAATCCTTGACTAACTAAGAGTGAAAGTACTCTTGGCATCATTGTGGAATGGCGACAACTTCCTCATTGTTTCTCATTGGGTTTCTTAACACCCTCATTGAAATAGTTTTGGGGCGAGGCACGTCTTAATTGTTATTGGGCTTTAATGACTCTTTTCAAGCTGTCGACTTCAGTGACGTGTAGCTTTTCCATATGGTCAGGCTCATTTAGTGTTTTTCTCTTTAAAGGAACTTTGGGTGGTGGGTGGAATATGGTGCAAAGAGAGGTCTTTAACGCTCCCACTCCTTCAACTTTACCTTGATAACCAAGACATTTTCCACCTCCATTCTGCGGCTCTGTACAGAATTTAATGGTTTTCAATACCAAATGGAGTCATTTTTAGCCCCAGTGCGAATAGAGAGATTGTTGAATTTTTATTTTGAACCCCGTGTTTATCAATTTATCTCATATTTACCTTCATCTTAAGAAAATGCTGGAGTTGTTTTGTGGATTTATTTACCTGGCTCCCTCCATGTGCAGTTAGTTAATTTGGGCTTTGATCGTTTGGATATATGTTTTCTAAAGCGCTCGTAAACAGCTTCTGTTAACGCTTTACCCTCTGAACAGTTCGATCTTACATTTGGTACAGCGTCTTTCACTTCAGGAACACGCACCAAAGTACTTCACTGTAAAGTGTAGCGACTGTATTTTGTAGGAGGTCACGGCATTCATTTTTCACACAGCAATGACCCATGGGCAGCTGTAAACCAATTGATCAATTTTGAATTGGGGGATTTGAATTGGGCCAGGACATCAGGAGATACCCTCTTCTCTTGTCTGATAAACGTCATAGGATTTTTAACATCCACCTGAACGATTTGATCCAACTGTTGTCAGTTTATAACTTTGTTCTACATTCAATAACTTGGAACATTCCTACTTGGAATGACATAGAAATCAACAGCACAGAAATAGATCATTTGGCCTAACAAGTACGTCCCAATGTTTATCCTCCATACAAACTCCATTCTTCCTAATCCACTTTCCCTTACCCTTTCATTTCCTTCCTTTCTCATGCACACATTAGGTTTCCTCTTAAATAACACAGGTGGTTGAACTACAATGTGAGTAGGATGAGCTTTGAGGAGCGATTAGAGAATTCACAGTTTACTATAGGTGAGGGTGAGGAAAGGCATGTGTTGTGGTTCGGGGAAGATCAACACCACCAACAACAATTTACATTTTTATAGCGCAGTATATTCAATGAAGAGTTTGAGATGTCTAGAAGATATCTTAACTGCATCCCAGGCAGACGTTAACTGGGGCGAATTTGAGATATTCCAAAGATGGATTCCAAAGCGCTAATTGGGGCAATGGCATTTTGGTTTCAGATCCTTTCCCGCAGTTTTATAAATCTATGAACTGCTTTAAGATATCTAGTAGACATGATAAGGCACGAAACCAAATGCAAGGATTATTATTATTATTATCTCATCTGTTTGTAACTGTTACAGATTATGCAACTTCCAGCATTTGAAAATGGAAGCCACAGTAATGTAGCTCTTCGATTCCCATTAAGTGCTCCGAGACCCTGCCCCATGTGAAGGGTGTCATATAAATGCAAGTTGTTGTTGTTTGCAAATATTGGAATTAAGCCTTGAAGGTCTCTTTCTCTCAGATGTTCTTTGGAAAGTAGGAATTGGAGGAACCACTAGGGGGACTAGGAGAGATCTGAGAGTAAACCACTCATGAAATCGTTTAGTATTAACACAGTGATTGAAGGGCTAGAAATCTGTCGTCTCCCTCATTGTGCTCCAGGACTCTATCCCGTTCAAGTTGCCTTTGTTGTTGTAATGACATAAGCTATAGGACTGACATGCCATCCATTCTTAGCTCGTAAGACTATCAGGCCTTGACATTAAGGATCTCACACAATTGGGAGAAGTTCGTACCATTCAGTCCGAATTCATATGGTGAATTTTTCTCAAATCTTGAAGAGAAACAGGCTTCCAAAATTAGACTGACTTGATTGACTTTTTACAATTCTGCTCCGTCTTAAATTTCAGTGGTCTTTCAAAATCTCAGACTAAGATTCAGACTATCGAGTTCCTGTCAACTCCTTAGCATCTAGCAGTTGTCAGGACTGAGCTGTTTGTTGGCACTGTTTGTTCAGCAAGGCAAGGCAACAGCGTATCAAAACCCTTCAAACCCAAGTTCGGATGCTCGGCTGGGCGTTTGCTTCGAGACAGCCTCCCGAAGCGAACGGCGCTGTGTAAATGTCAATTATATTGTCTTGTGCGCATTGTAATAGTTGGTCAGCGTGTGGAGACTTTTTATTAACCATGGATTTTAAAAGAAAAGGGAGAAACAATGTATTTACAAGCGCTCTGGGACTTTAACCCGTGTGAAAGGTGCTAGATAAATGCAACTTGTTGTTGCTTACTTTCTACATATAAAAAAACAACAGAGTTCATCTTCCTCAATGGGTCTTGTGGAAATAGCTTTTAGCTTTAGACCCACTGCTTTATCTCCGAGCTCTCTGTCAGTCTTCCCTTTCGCATACTTTGGCTTCTCTCTTGCCAGAACGCTCCATTCCCCCACCCCCCCTGCTCTGCTGATGTGGCTGCCGTATCTGTTACGATTGACATTGTATTTCAAACAGATTGCTGTTCCAAATGAAAAAAAAGAATGACTTCTATACACAATGACCCTTCCCACCCCCCCCTTTTTTATTCTTTGCCAGAAAAGTAAAGGATTTTTTTGGGTGTGCCCATCCCATCCCAATCAACTTTCCTGCATTACTTTGTAAATGCTGATCATTTCTTTCTGAAGAGAGAAAAGCGCTCAACTGGCATCTGATCGAGTTTAAAAGTTGCAGTGAGTTATACTTTGACGTCTTCCACAGCAATGTGGTCTAATTACAGAGTATATGGACTTCACATTTTTTAAATCAGATAGGCTTCATTTGTCTGTGTGTGTGTGTGTGTCTGTCTGTCTGTCCGTCCGTCTGCCTGCCTGTCTGTTGCATGCATCTATCTAACTGTCTGTGTGTGCATGTTCATATGAATGATCTATCCATAGCACGTCAATGCAAATAGTCTGGGAAGACAGAAATGTAAAATGGAGCCGTTTTATTCGCATTCATTTTCTTGCCAATAGTGCATTGGATATTGAACTCCGAAATAACTCTAGCAATTGATGGATCATCACAGACAAATGACAGGCATTTATGGCTTGGGTGTTTGTTAAACAGACACTGTACAGAAAAGCCACGACTGCATATAACTTCAGGACACATCTGTAACTTATTCTCTGACCATATGATATTTTGTACGGAGCAGATAAAGCATTTCCATTCCTGATTTTCAGAATTCAAAGACCCAAGTTAAATGAAGGAATGAGGAAGCATGGGTCCACCATTTTGGAGATAGATGTGGCCAAATGTTTGGGAAAATCCGAGAGTTGAAGAAGAGAAAGAAATGAGAAATATGAATCTGTTGACTGCCAGATCTTTGGAAAGACATTCTGAATAGATTTAACTAGTTTCTTTCCCTTGGTGTCCTGACCAACAACCTCCACCCACCCTCTACACCACCCCCCCTACCCCTGCCCCCTCCCCCCCCTGGCCCCTGCCCACCCCTCAGATAAAATTGATCTCTCACTTTATAGCTGTTTGTGGGACACTATATATTGCTTGGAATTGACATCTGCGTTGGGCACAATACACAGTCCTTAAACTATGTCGGGATAGGGGGAAGGAGAGTAGGAGAGGTGGGAGAGTTAGGAGGGGAGAAGAAGATACGGTCGAAGAGGAAGGTCTTGAGTCCGGCCTTGAAGGAGGAAAGGGAGGAAGCGAGGTGAAGGGATTGCGGGATGGAGTTCCAGAGTGTGGGGGCAGAGAGGCTGAAAGCCGTGTATCAAGTGCAAGGATTATTATTATTGCTGCTGAATCAGAATATGACAGGAGTGATGGATTATGAGATGTAAATTTACTATATTTGAATTGGGAGACAACTTACTTTATTGAGCTGACAAATTTTTGAGGCGAATATTGAGCAGATGTTAATTTAGGAATTTGATATTTAGTATAAATTGATATTAGATGAATTTGTATCAATCCAATTGGTGGTTACAAAGCACTGGTGTCACGTTGAATGTTCATGCTGTGATTCCCAAATTCAAAGGATGATTTAGTCAATAGTCAAAATAACAATAAAAATTATCCTTGCATTTGATATAATGCCTTATTACGTCTTCGAGATGTCTCAAAGCACTTCACAGAATATACTGTAAAGTGAATTGTCTGCATATTTTGTGGGCGAAACATGGCACCCAATTGCACACAGCAGCGTGTCTCACAAAGAGTCATGGATTAAGTGACCAATTTTGTTTTCAGTAATTATTATTCACAGAAAAGCGATCCGTCAATCATCTAACAACCAGGTTCCTCTTACTGCTAGGTAAACAGAGGTGTGTGGAGCAAGGAAACTTGCCCAGCGTTTTGCTCTGCTGAGAATCAAACCCTGCGCTCTCACTTATGAGGTGAGTGCTCTAACCACTGAGCTGCAGGACTCCGAATGGTCTGAAAATCAATAACCAGGTTACATTGAAAGTAGCCCATGCTGAAATAGTTGATGCTGATTGGCAATCCTTTCTCACTCATATTTGGTACTGACCAGCTCTGCCACAGCCATCCCTCTCTTCCTCTACCCCTCCATCTCACCACATCTTTATAAGCGCTTTCAGCCACTATGCCCCCAAACTCTGGAACTCCCTGCTTCTTTCCCTCCTTCTTGTCTCCTTTTCAAATCGCTTTCGTTTTCCAATTTACCCTTCGATCACCTACCCTCTCTTCTCAGCTCTGCATCAAACCACATGGCCTCGTAAGTGCTCTGAGACACTGATTGCGTGAAGGGTGCTAAAATGTTGTTGTTGACGTTTATTGCTGTTCAGTTCCATCTTAAAACCGACCTTGTTAATCTCCCTCCCTTTGATCATTTCCCTCTTTCCTTCCTCTCCCTCATTCTCCACTGCACGGCATTCCATCCTTGTCTTTGTGATGCACTTTGAGATGTTACTCTAGGTGAAGGATGTTATAGGAGTGCAACTTACTGTTGTAGATGCCTTGATGTCAAAGAAAGTAAATATGCCAATGATATGCTCAAAGACGAAAGGATTATTCAATTCAGTGCATGACACATTTTATTGTAGCTTTCTAACAACTCTGCCACTAGAAGTGACCCACGCGCATCTCTTGATGAGAGAGGGAACTTGGCTTTCTAATTTCTCTTGGGAAAACCTCCAGTTTAGCTTGTCCTTAAAAAAAACCCGCAGGAATGAGGAAGGGAGAGACCACAAGAATCGCAAGGAGGATTTTATGGGGGATTTTAAAATCGTTCACAAAGTCCAATCATTTTAATTGTTCTCAACCATCCAAAAAGGGTAGACATATCAATTTTTTTCCCAGCACCTTGGGTTGACCTACTGACATAAAAGGCACTATCACACTTAATTTGTTGCTGTTGTTGCATGTCAGTGGGTTGAAATAAACTGTATTAACTAACGGCAAATACTGTGATTGCTTGAACGAGATAAGTTGTGAGGTTATTTTAATTTTCCAGGAAATCTAAACAAATACCAAGCCTGCCAAAATGCCGTTACAGCCATGCACTTTGGCACAAATCACTATCAGTAATTCCTTTTTTTTGTGTGTGTGTACCTTCTCAGCTTTCAGGTTCTGTTCTGGGCGTGAATTGCCTATCAACAAAGTCTCAAATAATCTGCTTTTGCAAGTCAATGCTCTTGTCGGTTTGAAAGGTGGGTAGGAGGAGTTCTGAGTACCTGTCACCCTGTCCATTGGTGCTTCTTGCATATTTGGTGGCTAAAATTTGTTATCAGCTATATTCTATTCTCAATGCCAGCTGTCATAACACTCCTGACTGTGTGCGATTCCTACCTCGACTCACTGCTTGAAGCAACGGCTAAACCCTCCTACCAACTGTTGGAAAATCATTGGCCTTGCTCTGAAAAGCATCATATTATGCACAAAGCTTCCTCAGACAGAAAGCATTCTCCTTCCAAATGGATGGAAGTGAGACGACCACACAGAGTACTCTGATATTCTGAGGCACATTAGCCTGTGTCAGTAGAAAGTACATGGGCACATTTCCACAAGCACTTAAATAGCAGAAGCCCCAAAGGGCATTCAGAGCCCTCACATCACTCAGAACACCTTTTGACTGTTTGTTGACATGTGAAAGGTTTCATGATGCACTGCTTCTCTCTCACAGGCAATTTAAGAGCCAATATGTTTCCCAGATTAGAACATACAATGTAATTTTCTAAGGATAATTCCTCCATGATATATATATAAAAAAAGACGAGACAGTTTGAAACTTTTCCCTCATTGTAAAACAGTCCAGTTGTCTCTAACACTGAATTTTACATAAACACTGGCATGGTCAGTGTTAAATACCAAAATAAGCTCTTGCCAAGTGGCCTGCAGCTATAGATTGCATGCAATCTATAGCTGCAGGCCACTTGGCAAGAGCTTTTTCCCCTAATAAAGATCCCTGAAGCTGAGTACACATGCAATCCATATGCAGTTTCATAGCTTGGCTTTCTGCCTTCTCCTTTGTGGGTTCTTTGAAGGTCTGTGTGTGCAAACCTTGGTTATTATGGCTTTTCTCCCGGTTCCTCTCTCCTGCAGAAACACTATTCAGAAGGTAACAGTGGATGGGACGGCCATCTCTTTTCCCCTCATTGTACTTCTTTTAGGAATTGGGGTCCAGATGTGCCACGGATTAGGCATCCAGGGAAGCATATTGTGGGTGCACAGATTCAAGAGGGGATCAGGCAGCTATTTGTTGAAGCAGGCATTGCAGAATGCACAGTCACTAAACTCCTCAGTAAATTCCGTGAAGCGTGTTGAGGCATCCTCCCGATAGGGAAGGTGCTGTGTCAAATGTGAGGATTATTCTTATGGTTATTGTTTGAAGGGTAGAATAATGTGGGTTATTATGTCAGGACCAGAGTAGGAAGCTTTTCCAAGTCTGCGTGTTTCGATGTTGAAAATGCTTTGAACGAGTAACACAAAAGTGTTTTTTTCGTTGTATTTGACTTAGTTTCGGCCAATAACATGACAACTTGCTGCATGGACATCACACCAGCCATGATCAGTATCAGTCCCATTGTCCAGCTGGATCTACATTACTGTTGGGTGGGATATGGTTCTAGTCTCCAGCTAACGAGGCTTGACAAACAATAATGTGAGTTTGGATATTAATAATCCGTGCATTTGATACAGTGCCTTACCACATCTTTGAGGTGTCGCAAAATGCTTCACAAAATATACAGGTACCCCGCCCCAACTGCGGCCTCGTCAACCACGAAACTCACGCATCCACGGTTTGCTAAATGCGACAACCCTTGCTAACCACGACTTACAACCCTTCTGATGAAGGGTTGTAGACACAAAATGTTGACTCCTTTTCCTTTCTTCATGGATGCTGCCTGACCTGCTGAGTTTCCCCAGCAACTTCTGTTTTTCTTATAACTCTTGCTTATCCACGGGTTTTAACACTCACTAGCGTTTAGCGCTAAGACCTAGTTGCATCAACCAGCTTCGCGCTAGCATCTGGTGCTAGGACCCAGTTGCGATGTCGCAATCAACCAGCGAGATGTCGCTTCTCTTTTAGGATCAAGGTAAATCTCCGTTGATTTCTCTCTCTCTCTCTCTCTGTGTCTCTCTGTGTCTGCAGATCCTGGCAGCCAATGTTCCCAAATGTATTCCCCCTATCAGCATGTCACCCACCACACCACCTTCTGCACACCCCCCCCACCCTGTACTGTAAAATTCAGGGAGTATATATTTTGCGGCCGAAACTTGGCAGCCAATTGCACACAGCAATGTTCCACAAACAGCCGTGATTGAGTGAACCAGTCTTTTTGCTGTTGAAGAGATGATTAACCCTGAAAAACCTATCCGCCAACCGACTAATAACTGGGTTCCCACTGACTGCTACGTAAACAGAGAAGTGTAGAGAAGGAAATTTGCCTATTCTTTTGCTCTGCTGGGCAATCAAACCCAGGTCCTCTCTCTTGCGAGGTGAGTTCTCTATAAGCTACAGGAGCCCACGGGATGCTACAACTCCAAACAATGGATTTCCCTTACTGTATTCTTGCCTGAGAATTTGTATCAAACGGTTTATCCAACTACAATATAAATTATAGCTGTATATTTGTGGAGCTGTGCGCAAATTGGATGCCAGATTTGCCTTCACCGTGCACAGTCACTACACTTTCAAGTATATCCTTCAAAGCACTTTGAGGCATCTCCTGATGTGAAAAGCGCTGTATCAAGTGCAAGGATTATTATTATTTTGAATAATAATTTCTGTAACTAAATAGTAACGCCTAAGTGATCCCAGAAATATGTCTGATAATTTATGAATTAACATTCTAGTTATTATTAATTGCATTGCATTTTACAAAGTCCCTTATCAGATAATCAAAGCTTCTCAAAGCCCATTAACTGAATATTAAATGTATATGTAAACAAGAGCGCTCAACAATTTCCTTAAACAGCCATGAATTTTTTAACAGGTGTCACAGGTTGCTTGTCGTTCAATGAAACAGGCAGGCAGGAACTTGGGTTAATGTCTCATCTGAAGGACAGAGTCTCTGATAATTGGGTGCTACATTTGAGCGTAAACCTAAATTGGGCTTAAACGCACAGAATTGGAAAGTGTCCTGCCAGTCACCATTAGTGCACCATTCCCAAACACCAGATCAACAGTTACATTGGTACTGGCCTGGAAGCATCTCAATTAATGGAGTCATATAACTCAGTGGTTAACGCATTCACCTTGCAAGGAACCTTGGTTTAACTTCCACCCTAATCCCTGCAGCCCCAGCTAAATCCAGCAAACTGTAACTCTAATAATAATAATAATAATCCTTGCATTTGATATAGCGCTTTCCACATCTTATCAACGTCCCAAAGCGCTTCACAGAATATACTGTAAAGTGAATTGACTGTATATATTTGTGGGCGAATTGCGGCAGCCAATTGCGCACAGCAGAGTCCCACACACAGTCGTGGATTGAAATGACCAATTTTATTATTGTGGTTTTTTTGGAGGGATTATTATTAGGCATGTGGAGTAAGGAAACTTGCCCAAGGTTTCGCCCTGACCTGCCTGGATTCGAACACAGGTCTCCCCAGCTTGGTCTCCCCAGCTTGCAAGACAAGTGCTCTAACCACTGAGCCACAGGAGCTCCACTCTGTCTGCTACACCAGCATAGGCCATTTTCATAGCCATCTGTGGGAAAAAATGTGCCTACATATTGGGATGAATTTCAGACAGATTCTAGATGTTGGGCAACTGATAAATACAACAGCTCAGGTGGTTTTGGAGTGTTTATTTTACTGACATCCTTTGCCACCAATAACTTTTTCAACTTTTTGTTTAAAATACTGTCAAGCGTTCAACTTTACCGTTAATGGAAAACTCCGCCCCCGACAATTTAATTTTAAAATTGCTTGTCCTCAAAAAACACTGCCATTTGGGTTCGCAGTAGTAACAAAAATAATAATCCTTACATTTGATATAGTACTGCATCACATCGTCAAGCTATTCTCAAAGCTCTTCACAGAATATACTGTAACGTGAATTAACTGTGTATTCTGTGAGCAACACTCGACAGCCAATTGCGCACAGCAATGTCCCAGAAACAGTCATGGATTGAATAATAATAATCCTTGCATTTCATAAAGTTCCTTATCATATCGTTGAGACATATCAAAGTGCTTCACAGAATACACTGCAAAGTGAATTGACTGTATACCTTGTGGGTAAAACACAGCAGCCAATTGCACCAATTGGGATTGGGTTGGACATTGAGCAATTAGAAGAGGGGGGGAAGGGTAGGTAGCCATAAAAATGCCTTCACAGAGGTAAGATTTGAACTAAAGGCAGAAAAGATGAAACTGAGGGATTTCCAGAGGTTAGGGCTGTAGGAACTAAAACTCGATCTCGCAAAGAGGGTGCGGGACACACGGCAAGTTGCTGTTAGCTGAGTGGAGCGGGCGAGTAGAGTCAGAGAAAAAATTAAAATCTAAAAAAAACTTTATGAAGTGTTTCAAGCCATGATTTATTGTATATTGTGCAGGTTTGTGATACCATTACAATGTCTAATACACCTTAAATAAATTATATACATATATATGTTAGACGAAAGGATAGTTATCATATCAATTTGGTCACACTCTATATAAGTAGAGTTTATCATACATTTTGTATATTATAAACCAAGTTTTTAAGATACAAAGATTAATTGTCTGTCCGCTGAATTTAAGGTCATTGAACCCAAGGGAAAACAAAGTGGTTTGAAATGTGATTTTTTGTTTTTGTGAATTTGAATAGTTATTTTTGTCTTGTTTGAAGAAATATAACTTGAAATGAACCACCTACCTACATCTGCTACCAATTACATTAATATTTTGGTCCACGGGGCATTTTTATGATAATTCACATCAAAGGATTTGTTACTTCATTATTAAAAGTTGGACCGAATTTAATAGGAGTGATAATTTGGCATCCTATAGCAACACAGAGAACTCACACTGAGGTGTGTTCAGGTGTTGGGGGCTATTGCGCACTTTCCACAAAAAAGGTGTTATTTCGGGCCCAGGAAATGTTCTCATTTAACATCAAGAGGGATCTGAGGAGTTACAGAGGAGCTCCTACTGTTTAATGGTCCCTCCAGATTTCGGTGAAGACCTGATGCCTAGCTGACTAGTTGGACTACTCCGGTGTAATTGAGCTGTGACTGGGGAAGAGCCTCAGGAATAAGTTCAGGCACTCCAAAGACTCATTGGTGGTTAATCATCTGGAAGAAACACCAGACCCACAAATGCTGCTAGAGGCGATCTTCTGGCTGCAGTGGGATAATCTTGGTTTACCTTGGCATTCCCTCCATCAGTCAGGCTGTGTTTTACCCACTTCCATTGTGGCAAACTTGTTTAATTTTCCCAAATCTGTGAAATTCCTCTGTGACCCTCTGAATCTTAGTTCTTCTCATCCCTTGTTTGGGTCGCCCAATGTGATGTGCTGTGCAGCTAACTTTTTCCTTGATCTCTCCAATTCTGTGTGTTCGCCAGAGGAGTGTGCTAG
Organism: Hydrolagus colliei; assembly: GCA_035084275.1. Lineage (NCBI taxonomy): Eukaryota > Metazoa > Chordata > Chondrichthyes > Chimaeriformes > Chimaeridae > Hydrolagus > Hydrolagus colliei. Next base: position 5,174,865 of record CM068768.1, read on the forward strand.
ACTGACCTCGAGTCTCCCCCACTTCCCCTCCTCTCCCAGTGCATGGTGCATGGTGAGGCCAAACTTGGCAGCCAGTTTTGCTCACAGTAATGTCCCACAGGCAGCCATGAAGTGAATGACCAATTTTATCTGTGGGGATTGTTGGCCAGGACACCAGAAGAGAGAAACTCCCTTTTCTTCTTCATACGTTGCCATGGGATCTTTAACATCCAACCGAAAAGGTAGTTGGAACCTCAGTTTTTAACATCTCATCCAAAGGACGGCATGTCTGATAATGGAGCACTGTGTGTTCTAAGTGTCAGCCTCGACCATGAGTTCAAAGTCCCTGTCGTGACTCTTGAACCCACATCTTTCTGAATTAGAGGGAGAAGGGCTACCAACTGAACCAAGCTGATATTCTACATCTGTTGCCTCTTTGCTCAGAAAGTCACCAAAAGTAATGTGTACTGCCAAAGCACCAACAGATCATTACTGAGATACAATTCCCAATTATAATACGCATAATAATCCTTGCATTTGATAACACTTTTCATGCCTTCCAGACAGCTCAAATAGCTTCACAGAATACACTGTAAACTGATTTGACTGTACATTTGCCGTCAAAACACGGTAGCCAATTGTGCACAGCACTGTTCCACAAACAGTTGTGGATTGAATTGATCAATTTTTTATTGTTTTTTTGAGAGATCGCAGTATTATTAGGCTTGTGGAGTAAGGCAACTTGCCCAAGGTTCCACCTTGCCTGGAATTGAATCTAGGTCTCCTCGTTTGTAAGGCGAGTGCTCTAACCACTGAGCTACAGGACTCCACGGGCTTCCAATTACTGTGACATCCAGTGTAAAAACATCCAGTGTCAAAAAGGGATGATTTTGAGGAAGTTGAACTTGGTCTAAACATCCCCCCTAGACCTTCATTAGATGATGCTTCATTAGATGAGTCATTATTGCTAAGCAGGAATTAATAACAGAGACAATATTTGCGTTTCCCACTCCACCAACTTCTCGCCCCTGAGAGTGAGGGTACCAGACACATGTGAAAAAAAACAGTTGACATTAGTTACAAGTCTTGGTCACTTGGCTCCTAGTGCACGGTCACTTCATTTCACTGGAAAATTGTGGGAAGTGCTTTCAGACATGTCGTTGAGGCCATCAGGAGCCATGTCAAATGCACAACTTATTTATGATTTGTGTCATGACTTATGAGTAACTATGTTAACTGCTTTTGGGTTTATTTCTTGCAGCGGTGGTGGAAGATTTTTTACTTCTTATATGTGGCTTCTGAGGAAAATTGCCCCTTAGTAACTATCAGTCTATTCTTGCCTGCTGGAAATTGGGTTGAAAGTATTCAATTGCATTCAGGCTCCGTCCTGAGGTGTCCTAAACAATTGCACAGGCGAAAGCGCCAAGTTAATATTAATTCCAGCAGTTTCCAAGGGTTGTTTCGTGCGTTCATTCAATTGGATTGTTTAAGGTCGCGGTGATTGCTGATTTACATATTATGTTACACGATTGTTCATCAACAGAAAGGGATTAAAATGTTGATGATTCCTAATGAACTTAAGGCAACAGCCTGCCTGCTGCCTGCCTAGTTAGTTGCCTGTCGCTAACACCTCTGCTTCTTCCACCTTTGATACCATTAAACTCCTTGATGCCTCAAACGCTGAGTAATGTGATGTGCAACCTCAGCACTCTGTTACAAACCCACTGCACCTGATTCATTGCCAGAACTGCCGCCCGCCATCTTTTGGACCATTACCTGACTAGACTCCCACCTCACCCCCGCCACGGTTGAAACACTCATCCACGCCTTTCAGACCTCAAGGATCCATCTCTCCGATGCACTGGTTGCTCGTCTTCCAAGCTCCACCTTTCGCCAGGTTTAACTTGTCTAAAATCCGCGGCCAGAGCTTTCTGTGCACAAGGTTAAGTTACCCCCATCAACTCCATCCTTGTCAAGCTCCACGACCTTAATTTTCTAGATTCTCTTCTCTCTCTCGACTCTTCCAACAATACGCTCTCCAGGTCTAGCTCTTCCCGCTGTGTTGACTTGTTTCCCATTGCCTCTTCTCTATCCTCTTCACCCCAGCCTTTAATAACCAGTAGTAGCTCTTCTAAAAGTGCTGTCCAAACATCTTGTTATTAAATCTTGATTTCAAAAAACCTAACCCTTAAATATCTGCCATTCCCTTTGCAAATTACCTTGATACAAATTACCTTGATGCTCTTCCTTTATACTGAAGGCATCTTACATATGTGTATATGAAATATATAGGCAAGTTGTTATATAACACTGCTGTGGATTGATCATACCACTAAAAAGGAAGTTCGTCTGGAATGACAATGAAATTACATTTAGAAAGTAAAGCGGCTTCCATGCCCGGAGGACGTCCCGAGATGCTGAACAGTCAGAGATCAGGACCTGAGCGTGGTGGTGGTGAGGGGTGGGGCAGGGTTGGGATGATAGAGGGCAGAGGGGCTAGGAGGACAGCTGAAGACACGGTCAAAAAGGAGGGCTCACTGCTCACAACTCCGCTAAATCTTCCCGCCTTTGTCTAAACATCGAAACACGCCAGCCCAGGAGAATTCGCAGATGCCAGTTAATAATAACTTGCCGTCGCTTTTGATATTTTGTCACTGAAATGTCTCAAAGCACTCGGCGGGGTTTACAGTGAAGTGTAGTGACTGTTTGGTTGTCGGCAAATGAGATATGGATGTGAATGAGTCTCTCACGTTGCTCCTGTCTTGGCCTCTCCACCTTTTCCCTTGGTCCAGCAATAAATGGATTGTTGCAGACCTACGCAGATTATTAACCTGACTGTTTAATCAGAATAATTGTTCCATTGAACTGCACCCTACGGTGAGACAGGCTGAAAACATCAATAAAATCATCATAAAACATTGTGGTTTAATAGACGCCATAAGCCATACAGACTTAAAAGAATATTGAGCATGCTGTTATTTTCATTGCTGTATGAACTTTGAAGCCAATTGTGCTGCAATTAAGATCACTAACAGGTAATAGTGCCTACTCCTGGTGCAGGAATAATACATATAGTTTCCTCTAATGAAAATAGTAATGCTTGTGTTTTCCACATTAAATGTTTCAGGTTGCTTAATAACAATGGGATTGCGCTCCGCACCATCTGTGTATCAGCCTGGTTCAGTTGATAACACTGTGTCGGAAGTTGTGGGTTCAAGCCCCAACTCGATCCTTTGAACACTTTCAGCCTAGGCTGAAACGTCAATAAAATAAGCCTTGCAGGTGACTCAATGTCCTGCCCTCAATCACCCTTCCTGATAGCGGGACATCTAGAAGATGTGACAAGTGCTATATCAAATGCAAGGATTATTATTATTATTAAGGCTCTTCTTTCATTCAAACTAATTCTGTGAAGCTGTTCCAGGCATCAATCTTCCAGGTAAAGAAATTCTTCCACGAGTCTGTCCTGAACTCACGACTTTTGACTTAAGCAACGACAGTCTCACCACTCGCGTTGTTCATAAATGAAGGCAAGAATCTTTGTATCTGTGCAATAGTATAAAATGGGGCCCTATATTGGTCTTGTTGAAAATCTCTATGAGTTTTACATTCCAGTGTTTTCTATATCAGTAAAATATTACAGTAACATTTTGACCATAGGCATTCTGTCTGTTCCTCATCATACTTTCTTTCCATTGATCCCATTTGCTCAAACCCACTACTGTACTTTGTTTATTCTTCCAGAGGAACGAGGACTGCTGACATCTGAAAATGTGTAAGAGCAGAGCACCGTAAAAGAGGCAATGGTCTGCATTGTCAATGACGCTTGCGTTCACTAAACCTCTCAAAATCGTTGGGGCAGACAGTATGGTCACCACTTCAGATGGGTTATGGGTAGGCAGTGTGGGGGTACTGTCTACATTCATTATAAATGTACACGTACAACTTATGTGTGGAGAGGCAATGCTTATTAAACAGGGAACAGTAAATTGGCAAAGGTTAGAACTTCTCTGTGCTTGAATCTGAACTGAGCGCATTGGATTTAAAGTAGATGCAAAGCATTAAAATTGTTTTTTCTTGATTTATTTTTCAAGGGAAAACACACTCAAGTCAAAATATGGCTGGTCTGTGAGTTTGTTGTCTGGAAAAAAGTGCAGTATTATTCCATGGCACTGAAATTCAAGATTATGCATGTCTGAACTCATTCGAACTCACGGTGCGAGGAGTTTTCTTTCATGTAAAATGTACAGCTTGATATAAAATGTCTTGAGTGCGAAGCCCTGACTGTCTAGCGCCTTGGGACGTCCTATTGACATGAAAGGCACTATACAAATGTAATTTGTTTTTGTAATAAAGTGTTGCATTCCCCCTGAGGGAGAGGGGAATAAAAATGATTGAAGGTAGAGTAAGGAATGGGTGGAACCTCAACACTAGCATGGTCTGATTGGATCAAATGGCCTATGCCATATAAATCTATGTAAATAAAATATCTTTAATAATAATCTCTGCACTTCATACAGACGTCTCAAGACGCTTCACATAATCTACTGTAAAGTGAATTGACTGTACACCTGTGGGCATAACGCAGCAGCCAATTATGCACAGCAGGGTCCCACAAACAGTCATGGATTGAAATAACCAATTTTATTATTGTTACTTTTTCTTTAGTGATTATTAAGTGTGCGGAGCAAGGACACTTGCTCATGTGCTTTTCAAGATTTTACTACAAAGTGTCATCATAGAATCATAGAATTTTTCAGCACAAAAGGAGGCCATTCAGCCCATCGAGTCTGTGCCGAAAAGAGTTATTTAAAGTCAATCACGCTACCCAGCTCTCTCTCCCCATAACCCTGCAAGGGAGGGTGAGGGAGAAAAGCGATTGAAAGCGCGGTCGGATGGACCAGATCTTAAGGCAGCCTTTAAAGGTAGGGAGTGGAGGGGGCAAATTATGACAATGGGTGTTTGTGGTGGGTGGGGGGGTTGAGAAATGGGTGTATGAATGGGGAATAGGCAAAAGATGCAATTATGTCAATTGAAACCGATCAAATGGCAAAAGCCAATTAAAAACCAGGCAACCTTATAGGCTGAGACGAAGTGATATTTCGGGCCGAAAGTGAGGTGAGATTGTCTGTATGTTTCCTAGCTCTGTCCCTTTGACCAATTGAACTGACTGTGGCTTTCAACATGGCTGACCATCTATCTCCTCATCCATTTAAAGTAGCCTCTCGTGTGCTGAACTAAAACAAGTCCTGTAGTTCCTGTTGGCGTTTCTCTTTGTTCTGAAACCACATTGACATTCCACTGAAATTGACCTTGGTTAAATACATCCGAGGGACTGCAAAATCTCAAACACTTACCTACTCGTCCCATCTTAAATTGCTTTAAACTTCAGAGCCCTCTCCACCCCTGCACCCCACCCTAATCGACAACTACTATATTCACTCAGACACGATAGCTCAGAAACTTAACAGTATGAATCATGCTGACCCACTGTTAATCGTAACTCTTTGTAAACCACCAGAACAAACCACACACAACCAGATGCTGACAGGGTTGAGGATGTATTGCATGCAGAGAGCATTTGTACAGTGCACTCCAAGCCGGATGGCATTTCAGAACGCATCACAGTGCCAGAGCCAAAGGCCAAGCCAGGGAGAGGGGGAAGGTGAGCGTAAGGGGTGGTCAAAGAGTAAGATCTTGAGGAGCGACCTGAAGATGGGAAAGGAGGGGGCAAGACGAGGGGGTTGAGGGAGGGAGTTCCCTAATGGTGGAGCAAAGGATTCTGCGGGAAAAGGAGGAGGCTGGACCCAGTTGACCTAATTTTCTAGACATCTCAAAATGCTTCACAGAATATACTGTAAAGTGTAGTGACTTTATATTTTGTGGGCGAAACGCGGCAGCCAATTCTACACAGTGGTGTTGCATAAACAGTCGTGGATTGAAGTGACCAAATTAATTTTATTGAGGAATTATTAGCCCCAGAAAAGCGATCCAGTAATTTACTAACAACTGGATTTCTACTTACTGCTAGGTAAACAGAAGCGTGTGGAGTAAGAAAACATGCCCAACACTTTGGCACAGCCGGAAATTGAACCCAGGTCTTTCGCTTGTGAGGTGGGTGCTCTTACCACTGAGCCATGGGACTCCACATGGAATAGAGCAGCACATAGCATGGAAACAAGCCCATTTCAATCCAACAAGTCTGAGATGGTGCTTCTTCTTTTAACTGTCCAGGGACCATTTCACAATGCAGTGAATGTGTGAGTGAATGACTGGCGATCAAAACATTATCATGAGGATTTCTGATAGAAGCATCTGTTTGGCATATTGTGCTGAATCCCTTTAGCTTTCACCTCTGGCATTTGATTGAGCAAAGAGGTGATAGATCCCTGCTCTCTGATGGTTTCAAAGACCCTTCGTGAAATGATGTAAACCGTCACAACCCAGTTGGCAGGGACTATGGTTTGAGTATGCGTTTTTTGTTCTATTGATGTTGTAAGCAGAACTAAACATATACACAAGCTATAGTCAACCTCACCTGGGAAATTAAGAACGTGAAGAGTGGAAATTAATTCCATTTACGCGCAAATGTAAGGATTACAGACATAAATACATGATAATAATGTTATCATTGTAAGGGTTTATGAAACATCAATAATTTAAGAAATAAACAGACAGAGGAAAAAAACAGAGAGAAAGAAACAGAGAGAGAAAAACAGAGAATAGACGAGAGAAAGTGAGAGAGCGAGAGAGGGAGAGAGAAAAAAAGCAAGGGAGAGAGAAAGAAAGAGAGAGAAAGAAATAGTTTGCATTATACACAAATATTATCAGGCACACTTACACTATTTAATGACACATTATGTTACATTTTCCCCTGGAACCTAGTGACACGTCCAGAAATTCTCAATGCATCAAACTTATTCCTGATTAGCTGTGAAGTTCGGGAAGATGGGAACGTTTCTTTGACCAATGCTGTCTCAGTCAGCAAGCCTCTAGCTTGAACTGGAGCTCCAGTGTAGCTTCTTATCCAGTGGGATCACAACTTCAGTGGAATGTTTTAGTTTTACTTTCCCTCTGGTATTGGTGTTATATCTCAGCTGATTGAGTCCAGACTGCAAGGTTTCCACCCTTGCACAGCCTCTCGCACACATCAGCATTCAACAATGCCTCTCAGTCCTTGCAGGTTTAGTCTTGATCATTGTAATCTCGATCCCCATTAACAGTTTTCAGTCCGTTGAAGGTATGTGAGCTGGGAAAAAAGACAATTATACGCTTATAAGGCATACTTTCCAATCAATTGACAGAGATATACAGGGTGACAAAAAGGTTGTGATACCATTACAATGTCTAATAAGTTTTAAAGGAATTATATTAATAATAATATAATGCATTTAATATAGCGCTTTTCACATCTTCCAGACATCTTAAAGCGCTTCACAGAACATGCTGTAAAGTGAATTGACTGTATATTTGTGGGTGAAACCCAGCTGCCAATTGTGCACAGCAGTTTCCCGCAAACAGTCGTGGATTGAAATGATCAGTATTATTTTTTTCTTGAGGGATTATTATCAGACGTGTGGATTAAGGAAACTTGCCCAAGTCCTGCCTGGAATCAAACCCAGGTCTCTCGCTTGAAAGGCGAGTGCTCTAACCACTGAGCTACAGGACTCCATTTGATGATATAGCTTCCTGACTTTTTGGTCATCCTGTATCTGTAAGGGTAATCTAAGTTTCGATTGAATCTATTTTCTGAGCATTTCTGAGCATCCAGAAATTTGTCAAGTTCTTGATCATAGCCTTACGTTTGAAGCTGTTTTCTGCTAGTTTCTTTCAAGAACTGCAGAAAAAAATGACTTAAAAGTTAGAATGAATTCAACAATTCTGTGGATTCTGAAATGTTAGAGAATTGTAGCAGATCTGGCCCTAAGTGGAATTTCTCTCCCATAGCAGCTCGATTTGAGACATTTCTTTACTATCTAATTTTATCAAAATTTATCTCATCCACTGTAAAATCTTGCAAATTTTACCCATAATTACCATATACAGTATTTAGTTAGTTGCACAGAATAATTCAGCATTTGATTAAACAGGCCTAAAGGCAATGTATCCCAGCCAAAGCTGAGTTTGCCAATTTTTGTCAACTTGTTTCACAACTAAAAATTTGAACATTAGATCCCATAAAACTATTTAACAACATCCAAATTACATCTATGGGTAAAGTGGATGTGAATAAGTGCAACAAAGTGTTTACGACTGTTTATAAAAAATGAGTAACTATATTTTTCCACATGTATGTACATAATAATAATCCTTGCAATTGATATATTTGATATATTTGAGACATCTCAAAGCACTTTTCACTTCACTGTAAAAGTGTATTGATTGTGTATTTTGTGGGCAAAACGCAGCAGCCAACTGCACACAGCAGTGTCATGGATTGAGTGACCAAATTTTAGCGACTGGATTGTTTGCCTAGGTCCTTCCTAAGAAATACGATTTTTGTTTGACTATTGTCGGAAGGGTCATTGGTTCGTATTGGAAGTCGCTACTATCCTATCATGGAGTCCTGTAGTTTAGTGGTTGGAGCGCTCGCCTCGCAAGTGAGAAGATCTGGATTCGATGGGCAGAGTGATAAGTTTGGCAAGTTTCCTTACTCCACACACACACACACACACATGCCTTTGTTTTCCGAGCAGTAAGTAGGAAATCGGTTGTTAGTCAATTGGCAGATTGGTTTTCCGAGGGTAATAATTCCTTAAAAATAAATCATAATTTGGTTGCTCAATCCATGACTGTTTGTGAAACACTGTTGTGCCCAATTGGTTGCCGTGATTTTCCCACAAAATTTAATTTATAGACGCTTTGAGACACCTTGAAGACATTATAGAGTAATTTAGAGAGTAATAATAATATTAATAATAATCCTACATCAAATGTAAGGATTATTATTAATATTATTATTACTCTCTAAATTGCAGTGTTATGTGACGCTATTCAACAGATGTACTGTGGTGGCTCCTTTGGTCATTTGGGCAAAAACACCAGTTGAATCAATTTACAGCCCCACAGAGATAATTTCATAAGAAACATTAGGTTTCTTATGAAAGGTGCAATTTAAAATATAATATTAATAATGCTTGCTATAGGTGTAATACCACTGTTGAGTCACCTCAATACACTTTGCAAGATTTCAATGCAAAGTGCAGTGACTGTGTATTTTTTTAGACAAACGTTGCAGACAATTTGTGCACAGGAATCTCCGCAATTAGAAAATGAATGACCAATTTTATCTGGGGGCGACTGTTGTACCTATTTCCATATATTCTAACAGGACCTTCTATACGGTTTGTACATGTGAAATCAGGCCTTTTGGAGAGACATGTGGTAGAAAATTCAACATAAAGTCCCCTGTAATGTATCAATCTAATTATTTGACAAACACTCCAAATCTATTCCTGTGTTAAGGGGTAGTATTTGTTAGGTCATGGTATTAAGGGATGACGGGTTAAGGTGGTAACTGGGTTTTGGACAGATCAGCTATGATTCTATAGAATGGTGGAACAGGCTTGAGGGTTGTGAATGGCCTACTCGTGTTTCTTTGTTTCTAAGGGCACTATGTAAACGTAAATTGTTGTTATCCAAACCTGTGCCTTAATATGGAACGAAGAAATGCTATAGAGGAGAGAAAGCACCAAACCAAATAGTCACACAAATGAATCTTGTGTTTTTCGACAGTAAAAACAACGGTAGATACCGCGCCATTTTGATAGGACAGAATTTCAAACGCTCCTGGATGCGACCCCACGTCTGGGGCGCTATATAAATGCAAGTTGTTGTTGCTGTAATGTGGGGTTGACTGCCTCAGGCAGCTGATAGAGACCAATGCGAGTCTGACTGAGACCTGGTAGTTCAATCAATTGATCGTGGCGTGCTCCACACAGGAAAATCCGATTATTGCTGGGAAAAATTCAGTCGCCCATTGGAAACTTACGGTATCAACACATACAGTCTGCACTTGTCGGTACACGCAGGGTATGATGTAAGTGCAAGTTGTTGCTATCGTTATTGTTAGATCTGGCAACTCTTTTGTTCCTCCGCACACTTTGTTTCCTCAGTACAACGGCTCACGAGGTAACGTGAATCTTTTTTTTCGTACCAGTCGACCAAACGTCTGGTGGCCCAATAGTGCAGGCCTTCAAGTGAGTAAGTAAGCGAGCAAGTAAGTTAGATGCTGTGACAAGGATTCTCAGGCACCGCACAGAAATATTTCAGGCCAAACACAACACTTTAGAAGTGAAAACGAAGGACCCCGCTAAGACTTCCCATCCCACATTTTCAGCTACAAGCCTCAAACCCTTTCCATTCTGATTGACTGCCAACAGCAACAAGCCTGAGGTAAAGCAGACTCACCATCAGACGGCCCTAAATGTCTGCCTCTGCCTGATGCTGACCTGGCGCAAATCCAGTCTTGAGCCAGGATTGCAACAGTGGTAATTTCATGTTTATTTCCAGTACAGCAAGCTGCTCGTTTTCGAACCCGTCAGTTGTCAGACGGACGGAGGGGAGACTGATGTTTAAGACGTTCGTGGCCTGTATTTTCCATTTGTAAGGCTTGGCTTTCCCTCTCTTTTAACTCTTTATTTTACAGTGAAAATGTGGACGTCACCATCCATTGAAGCTGGGCTTGAAAATAAGACCAAAACATTACCAAAGAAACACACAGGGGAGAAGGAGGTTAGGAGAATTTCTTGCACACAGGATTTGCGAAACCCTGACCCAAACCAATGGGCAAAATCGAGTATCAATAATACAAAGGACCCAGACAAACATTTGCATAGGAAATAGCTGCAACAACAACAAACGTATGAGGAAAAGGCAAGGGAGGAGGAGTAAATGGGAATAATTCTACACAGAGTTGGCAAAGGTCTAGAAACATAAAAACTGGAGTAGGCCATTCAACCCCTTCGAGCCTGTTAATATTAATATTAATAATCCATGCATTTGATTGAATTGCAATTTGCATTTATTCCACCATTCTATAAGATCATGGCTGATCTGTACCTCAAGTCTAATTACCTGCCCGTGACCCATATCCCTTAACACCCTGATGGGCTGAATGAATGGGTATTTTCGGGGCTACAAAATGTGATGAATTGTTGTGCCCAGATGTGCAATGACCCGTCTTCTCCCCTCTCAGTCAGAACACAGTTTGTTCAAACCCCACGTCGAGAGTCCAAACTCACATGGCTCCAGTGCAGGGCTGGGAGGCGCTGCATTGTTGGGACCTACCCTCCACCAGTCCTTGCCAGAGTTTATACTCCACAGCCCCCCACCTCAACCTGTCTCCTATAACCCCTCTATTTCTCTTCCCCCTCGTGTGTATCTCACGTTTCCAATTAAACAAATTGATGATTTTTGCTTCAATTATGTTTGGGGTGTGGGAATCAGCCCCAACACATGACACATGCAGAAACCCATCACCAGGTTTAAGAGTATCCAAACTAAATTGTGAATTTCTTGCATCCCAGCAACACATGAAAATTCCAGAGATTGATTGTTGGAACTGAATGTGCGCATTAAACACAGACTAAGAACATAAGAAATAGGAGGAGGAATAGGCCATTCGGCCCCTCGAGCCTGCCCGCCATTTAATAAGATCATGGCTGATCTTCTAACCTATTTCCATTTACCCGCCCTATCCCCATAATCCATAAAACCCTAGTTTGCAGGCCATCAGGTCAATGGGATTTATCAGTTTTTAATCCCATCAGTTTCCCTAGTACTGTATTATTTCTTTATTGATGTTAATTTCTTCAAGTTCTTCGCTAACATTAGCCTCTTGGTTACCCTCTATTTTTGTTTTTCAATGTCTTCTAACGTGAAGACAGAAACAAAATATTTATTTAATGACTCTACTATTTCTTTATTCCCCATAATTAAGTAGGTGTTCCCTTAAGAAAAAAATTGGTCACTTCAATGTATGACTGTTTGTGGAACACTGCGCTGTATGCAATTGGCTCACATAAGTGTACAGTGAATTTACAGTATATTCTGTGAAGTGCTTAGAGACGTCTAGAAGATGTGATAAGGCGCTATATCAAATGCAAGGATTATTATTATATGTGGAATTGATGTGGCACAAATCCATTCTGTAGGGATATTAATAATCCTTTAATTTTGATATCGCATTTTTCACATCTTTCACACAGAATATACATTTGCATTGTCTGTATATTTGTGGGAGAAACGTGGCAGCCAATTGTGCATAGCAGTGTCCCACAAACAGTCATGGATTGAAATGACCAATTTTTTATTATCATGTTTTTTTTGAGGGATTATTATTAGGCGTGTCCTGGAGTAAGGAAACTTTCCCAAGGTTTCGCCCTGACCTGCCGGGATTTGAACACAGGTCTCACACTTGTAACGAGAGTGCTCTAAAACCACTGAGCTACAGGACTCCAGTTAGACTGAATTGAAGAGTTTCTTCACAATCCTTACTATTTTAAGACAAATTTGGCCTCCCGAGCTAAAACTGGGTGGAATATTATCCCTTGCTCTGTGCTGCTTTTAGACACAGTAAATAACCCTAAAATGAGGACAGGAAATCTTTATAACAAGCATGTTCATTGCATTACATGGGGCGACAGTTCAGCAGATTAAAGAATTAGAATGGGGGCTGTTTGTGTTTAATTGCTGGCTCAAGGAACCACTGGATGCGAGGGGAATGCCGGCAATTATGAGTTTTCAGCATTCCCTTGAGTTGTCCTTTAATTGTGGGATTAACGTTTTGTTAGCACCACAGAGCATTTGAGATCATCTCTCCCTCACCACACATAAGATCACAAAGCTGGTGTCCAATTTTCTTACCCAACTTACCCAACAAATGTATTTTCAATAGCAAGCAATGTCCTAGTGGTGACTTTCCCTAATGGTCGTACAGTGACTTACATGGAGATAACGTTTTTTCCACAAGGTGGTCACCTGTTGAGGGCTTCACAGAGGTGACTGGGGAGCAATGAAGAGCGGATTGCTACAGGTTGACCGAAGTACGGTCAAAGAAGGACGATTTTAAGGTCTCGCCCCCTCCCTTTACTCCCCAAGCCCCATCTCAAGACCCTCCTCTTCGACCATACCTTTGGTCACCCTCCTATTCTCCCTGCCTTCCCCTGCCCTCCTACCCTTTACCCTCCCCACCCTCCATCCTATCTGAGCCCAACCACCAGCTCAGATGTGGATCCCTGACTGTCCAGTGGTTTGGGGACGACCTACCAATGTGAGAGCACTGTACAAATGTAACTTCTTGTTGTTGTTGTGGTTGTTTTATGTTGCATGTACTGAGATCAATATGATATGGATATTATCTTGAAACACAAAGTTATTACACTTGATAGAAACATTGTGAAGTGCTTTGAGACTCTGTGATGTGACAAGCGCCGTGTCAAATACAAAAATCGATTTGCAAATCCGAATCTTAGCCCCTCCATCCCTCCGACTCGGTGGCTCGGTAACTGTCTTCAAGTCCCGCGGAGAAACCTACCACCTTGACTGCAGCTTCCACAGTCACCTCCCACCCTCCCGCTTCCACCTCCTCCCTGGCTTGGAACCCGGTGATGGAGCCTGCAAAGCGCTCCGAGACGCCATCCCACGCGCTGTATAAATGTTGTTGCCGCTGTGATACCAGGCAGATGAAGGGAGACTGAAGAAATCGAAGTTTAGATTCATAGAATTTTTTCATAGAATTTTACGGCACAAAAGGAGGCCATTCGGCCCATCTAGTCTGTGCCGGCTCTTTGAAAAGAGCAATTCAATCCCACTGCCCTGCCCGCTCCCCATAGCCTAATAGACCTGTTCTCCCTAAATAAAGATCTAATTCCCTTTTAAAAGTTGTTATCGAATCAGCCTCCACCACCTTTTCAGGCAATGCATTCCAGATTCGAACAACTCGCTGAGTGAAAACATTTCTCCTCAGCTCCCCTCTACTTTGCCTTGAAACTATTTTAAATCTGTGACCACAAGTCACAGATTCGCCCACGAGTGGAAATAGTTTTTCTCTATTTGCCCTGTCGAAACCCCTCATGATCTTATAAACCTCTATTAGGTCTCCCCTCAATCTTCTCTGCTCCAGAGAGAATAACCCTAGCCTATCTAGCCTCTCCTCATAGAGAGTTAGAACGTGGAAAAAAAAATCCTTTCAGTACAAATGGAATACAATTGAAACAATGTGTTGAGTTCTGCAGATGGATTATTCTTGACCACGTTGCCAGCCAGACATTTGTTTCTGGTTTTCCCAAATTTGCAAATGCTGCATTTTTAAGGGAATCCAATGCTTTGTGCAAAACTGTCACTCCTTGAAGGCTCGCAGTTAAATCGTTACTGTCCAGCTACTCTCTGATATTTTAATCATAATAATTATCATATTAATAATAATCCTTGCATTTGATATAGCCCCTCATCATGTCGTTAAGACGTCTCAAAACGCTTCAAAGGATTTATTGTAAAATGGATAGACTGTGGATTCCATTTGTGTAGGCAAAACAGAAAAGAAACGTTACAAACGTTTGCTCACAAAGTTTCAACATTCAGCAGTTATATATGTCATCTGCTATCATTGGTTAAAGTATTTTGCTTTTTGGTTTATCATAGAGTTCATTTTCCTTTGGGTACATTCTGTTCCTTGATGTTATTTCACCCGTTTGAGATCAGGGAGCCAGTCTACGTTTACAAACCTCTGTGAGATTTTAATGACAGAATGTCTTTAAAAACATACACTGGAATAGACTATTTCAATTCGACCCAACACTTGTAAATAGAGGGTGTTGCTGTTGGCTTTGAAATTTCCGTATGCCTTCATAACAGTGGCCTCTACTGGGACAGTAGAGGAGCCTTTTATTCCCAAGTCTAGAGCAAAGATAGCTTACATTCCAAGGAGGAATACCACAAACTAATCTACTTGAATTGTGGCAAAAAAAAGATAATATAGATGGAAAAGAGATCTAAGTGCAAGGGTCAATGCTTAGTCAACCTTTCGAATGGACTCTATCTACACATGCAAGACACAGATGCCAGCGTCAGGCTTATTTCTAACCCATCTTAAAAGATTGTAGGGTTTTATGCCCTTGGGTCAAGTTTACCTTGTGAAACATATGGATTGAATGATTATGTATTTTGCATTCTTGAGACATCTGTGGTCAATGCGGTGGCTAATTTTGCACACAGCAATGCCACACAAGCAGCCATGAATTGAATGGGTAATTTTATCATGTTGGCCAAGAACCAGAGGAAAAACCATTCGCTTTATGATTAGTGCCACAGGACCTTTTGCATCAAACAGAACAGGCAGACAGGCGGAGTTTGTTGTGTAAATCACGTCTGAAGTGAATCAAATTGAGACACTGTATAGATTTGCTTTCACGAAGATCCTTAGTGGCACTTACAGAGAGGAAACCGGATATTAATAATAATTATCCTGGCATTTGATATAACACCTTACAAGCAGTCAAGACTTCTCAAAGTGCTTCACAGGATTTATTATGATGGATTGACTACATATTTTGCAAGCGAAATGCGGGAGCCAGTTGAGCACAGCAATGTCCTACAAACAGTCATGAATTGAATGGCCAATTTTAACTGAGGATTAGGGCAATCAGGCCACCGGGAGAAACCCCCTTCTTTTTTCGAATAGTTCTGCAGAATCTTTAAACTCCACCTGAGACATTAAACCGAGTACCTCGGTTTAATGTCTCATTTGAAGGACAGGCTGGGCTCTGTCTTGGCTGAGTTTGAGAGTAGCATCTACAAAGCAAAGGACAATTTTCTTCCAACTCCCGGTTACTTCCCTGTTGTCCTTTAATTGTTGTTTATGATTTCACATGGATGTCAATTATATATATAAAAAAACATTTATCGAATAAAAGTGAACATAAATATAAAAGAACCAGCAGCAGATTTATTCTTATTGATTAAAAGAAAAGGAACATTTTAACATAGAGGGTGATGAGTATGCAGAACTCATTGCCAGAACTGCGTTAAAAGGCTACTCAGTTCATAGATGAGGGAGAAGGGAATAGAAGGGTCTAAGAGTTGGGTGGGAGCTCATCATTGGGGTATAAACACCGGCACTCCCAAACACAAATACTGTATAATGCAACCGGGTGAAAATCTTAAGCTTGATTAAGACTGCATTTCTCTGAAACTCACCCGTGTCGTCTTCTGTACATTGCACAGTCCTTCATTCCAAACTTGGGTCTACACCCAGTGCAATGTGTTGAGAATAACATGTATTAAGGATTTTAATCATAGTCATTTGGTGTGGACTTCAGAAGACCTTGATTCCTGGTTCCCAATTCACCACCACCAACAACAACAACAAAATTAAATTTTGTATAGCGTCAGGGAGGACATCCCAATGCACCAACAATAACTGAATCCATTCGGTTTAGAATCTATTTGAAATGACTTGTTGAGTCGAATTTGCTGATGAAAGTTACAGGTTAAATCATTCCCTCATACCTCACTTTACATTGTTCCCTTAGACGTTACCAACATGAGGGTTGCTCAAGAGTTTAAAAATCAGAGGATAAAGATCTCGGGGCACTATTCAAAAAGGATTTTTCAGTGTCTAGAAGGAGCTCCACACTCTTCCCCCAAATAAAAATAAAAATGGGGTCATTCACTTCACAGCTGTTTGTCAGTCATTGTTGTGTGCAACTGATTTCAGTGCTCGCTCAAAAAAATACGTGTTTGCTGTACATTAGTAAATTCTGTGAAGCACTTTGAGATGCTAAATCAAATGGAAGGATTATTATTATGATTATTCTTGTGAGTATTTCTTTACGGGCGAGAAACCCGAAGAACGGCACCTCTGACAATGTGGGCTGGCTCCTCCCAACACTGCACTGGAACGTCAGCCTAGTCTTGTGAGCTCTAACTCTTAAACCAATACTCTATGGAACGAATGGCATTTTATTAAACTATTTGCTTCTAATGCTTGGAGCTTCCCTTATAATTTACATTTAAAGCCTGCGTATTTATGTTCCAGTGAATAGGAGATAATTTGTCAACTTATATTGTGGGCATACAGCAGTTTAGTAAAGCATCAATCCTTATGGTAATTATATGGACTTACTGCTTACTGAATCAGACAAGAATGTTCAGCATACAGTATTCATATGTTCCAGAGATCGCACTTGTCATTTTAGAACAAAAAAGAAACACAAAATAAAAATGGTGCTATTGAAACGCAATGAAATGTCTTTGTTTAGGTTTCGGACTGGTCAGAATTATAGAATGCAATGCAGCTGAATAATAATAATAATAATAGTAATCCTTGCATTTGATACAATGCCTTTCCACTTCCCAATGTCTGTCTTGAAATTTCCCCTTGCAGCTCTAAACCTGTGTCCTCTTACTCCACTATTTCGGTCCGTCTGAAAGTATTGTTCTGGGCTGACTTTCTCCAATAACTGTTCAAATCCTGTAGCTCAGTGGTTAGAGCATGCCCCTTGCAAGCGAGAGACCCGGGTTCGAGTCCAGGCAGGGTAAAACCTTGGGAAAGTTTCCTTACTCCACACAGCTAATAATAATCTCTCGAAAAAAACAATGAAGAATTTTGTCATTTCAATCCTCAACTGTTGGTGGGATCCCTGGAACATGTGAATATATTGACAATTGGCTGTCGCGTTTCGCCCACAAATACACAGTCAATACAATTTACAGTACATTCTGTGAAGCGCTTTGAGACGTCTAGAAGACGTGAAAAAAGCCATATCAAATACAAGGATTATTATTATTATCTAAATGCCGTGCACCTCCATTAGGTCACTGTGAGATGTCTCCTCTCTCGACTAAAGAGCCCCCAGTTTATGCAAAGCCTTGTTGAAACTTACAGGTTTTTTGGAATCGTATGCTATGTGCTTTTTATTTTTCTGTCTCCAAAAGAATATATCACGCAGTTCCCCTCATTCCACATGGATTGAATTATTCTATGAAGTAAATTTTTCCCATTTGTCCAATGCCATTTGCCAGATAGATTGCTTCTTCCAATTCTCGAAGGAAATACACAGTGTTAACCCTGTGTAAGTCATGTAGGCTTTACTTTTCCTCTTTCTACATGCATTATTTCGCTATTGTAAGTGTGCAGAAATGATCATAGATGACATCCTTAAGTTGAGATGTTAAATTGAGGTCCCGTCTGCTTGTGCAAGTGCATATTAAAGGTTTATTTGAAGTTTGAAAAATTGAGGGAGTTTCTCCCGGTGTCCTGACCAACAATCCTCCAGTGAAAATTAACCATTCACTTCATGGCTGTTTGTGGGACGCTGGTTGCGTACACGTTGGCTGCCAGTTTGCCTACGAAATACAAGTTGCCACACTTCACAGTAAATCTTGTGAGGCTTTGAGATATCTGGTTAATATGAAAAAGTGCAATGTAAAACGCGAAGATTGATTATTATTTGTGATTTTAACCTTACAAGTGATTGTGAAATGTCTATTCCTCTCACATTGACCAGTTCTGGGTGTGTGCACGATACCACAATTAGATCTTCCTAGCTAGGATAGCGCCTGGTTTGAGTTAAGAGCTGGATCGAAGGAGTGTTCATTCAGGTTAAATAAGGAGAAGCAGAGGGTGGACCAAGAGATTGGAAGAATGGGGGATGGTGGTAGGAACAGCCTCTAAAATGTGATGATGTGGAATTGGTTCATTCCAAATGCTCTGCTGTAGACACCAGTGCTCGTAGAATTGGACAAAGTCCAATGTGGCCCAGGGTTTAATGTTTGTTCTCAAATTTATGAAGGTTTGAATAATAATGATGGATAATTATGTGCGTTTGATACACATCAATGTGTATTGATGTGTATCAATACACATTATTGTGTATAATGTGTATTATACACAATTGTTGAAATATCAACATTGATATTAATGAAAATCAACATCTCTAAGCACTTTTCAAGGTTTTTCACTGTAACGTTCAGTGACTGAACATTTTCTAGGCAAATGTATCAGCCAATTTACAAGTGACGATCAATCCATCAATAGCTGATTTCTCTTCATGCAAGCAGCTACAGTATTGTTAAACGAGAGCTTTAGAACATTGGTGGATTTTTTTTCTGCGGCCGCGTAGCTTTCATGAGAAGATATCTGTGTTATTTATAACACAAATTCAAAGAGGATAGGGGGGGGGAGGGGTGGGCGAAGGGTGAAGAGGAACCAGTGGGCAACAGAGTGAGGAGTGAAACCTTTCCAAGGTGATGAAGGTTAGCAAAGAAAAATTAGCATCGCAGGGAGCTTAGGAACTCAGAACTGCCAGACGCTTGTCAACTGAGTTCTTGCCTAGAGTTGACCCAGAAATAAATTGGCAGCAAGCTTGCCGTTTAAAATAGTTTAGCAAAAGCCTGCCACGTGTTCCGAATTCAGTCTGCAAGCAGCTCGCAGCACTGCTAAGTGGTGCACACACACACAGCCAGAAAGCCTCGCCTGATCACAGGCATCGCAAAACCTTCATCCGCGGAAGTTAATTGCGAATTGGATGAATGTATTACCGACTCTGAGTTCATCAGTCCCCCCCTTAGACACAGGCTCTTCTTCGGAGACTCCAGTGCTGGAAGGAATCTGGCTGCTGCTCTTGCCTACAAACGGATAAGCAGGCAGACCCAGCATTGACAGCAATGGCACGCGAAACCACTTTGAGATACTTTGACGCGACAAGCACGACAGCAAGATCTTATTCACGTGTTATTTATAGCACGTTTCTTGCAAGGCAGTGCCTCAAAGCGCTTCAAAGTAAAGCAGCTGAGAGCTGAAGAGTGGTGGGGAGGTAGGGATGGTGGGGAGGGATGGAGAGAGATTTGGCTGGTCAACGAAGGCAATTTGAAAAGTATTTTTTTTAGAAAGGGAGGGCGATGGGTGGCATTGGGGGTTGGGGATAGGGTACCAGCGAGCAAGGGCTGTGGAAGGATGAGACAGATGGGAACATCAAATTGCTTGCCAACTCTGTGCGCTTGAGAGAATAGCTCGGAGGTTTAATGCAGAGGTGCAAGGACTATTTCAGGGTAACTTTGCCAATTTCAGTGGAGTCAGTCGTTAAATGCTTGAGGCGTTTTCCTGGAACGGTAAGCAAAATTGAGATGAATTCATAACTGCTAGATTTTCCTGCTAAAGTTCTGGATAAAACCGTTGAGTTGGTTTGAGGTCATTTGTTCCCTATTAATGAAACCAGCAGCCAAATCTCTCATTGTTTGTACAGAAACGAATGGAGACCATGGTAAAAAAAGAATAAACGTTCAGCATTACACAAAAAAGAGAGCGTTTAAGCTACGATACCCTTATCGAAAGATTCATCTGGTTGGGAATATATTTTTTGCCTTATTCAGGGACGTGGATCATTCAGTATCAAGACATGAGCTCATGTTGACAACAACAAAATTTGTATAGCGCCTTACATTGGGAGGACAGCCCAAGGTACTGGACAGACAGTGTTTCGGACCCGAGATAGAATCGGGATACGGGGAGGGTGGAAGTAAGGGAGGGGAAGGAGGTTCCTGTTTAGCTGGTGAGGTGGAGTGTGCAACCGTGGAGGTTAATGCTGCCAGTGCTTGAGATGCAGAGGTGCTGTTGTGAGGCAATCAGAAGGTCCTCGACAATCAGAAGGGCCTTGACATTCAACTGTAGAAAGTTAGCTCTCATCCAGGACTTGATGTCCGACAGGTAGTCTGTCAGGACAGTAGTGGTACTGGAGTGATGAAGGCAGAAAGATAGAGTTGGGTGTCATCCGCATACATGTGGAAGTTGACCCCATATCTGCAGATGATGTCAACTAGTGGGAGCATATAGATGTTCAAAAGGAGACAGAACCCTGGAGATGTTGCGGGAGCTGGAGGAGAAGCCATTGGTGGTGACAAACTGTAGGCATTGGGAGGGGTAAGATTTGAAGTAGGCAAGGGCAGGTCCACAAAGACTGAGCTGACAAGAGAGGCAGTGTAGGAGGATGGAGTGGTCGACAGTGTCAAAGACAGCAAAGAGGTTGAGGAGGACAAGGAGGCAGGGAGAGCCCTGATCGCAGATAATTAGAATGTCATTAGAGTCTCTGACCAAGACTTTCTGTGCTATGGATGCTGGATTGGAGGAGTTCAAAGAGGGAATGGAGGGAAAGAAAAAAATGAAGCTTGGACATGACAACTCGTTCCAGGGTCTTGGAGAGAAAAAACAACAACAGCAACAACAAAATTATATTTCTAGAGCGCCTTTCACGTCGGGAGGACGTCCCAGGGTGCTGAACAGTCAGGTCGGGACCCAAGCAAAGAGGAGGGGTAGGGTAGGGGAGAGGGGTTGAGAGAGTTAGGAAGGGAGGGGGAGAATTGGGAGTGCAACAGAAGGCACGATCAAAGAGGAGGGCCTTGAGACTGGCCTTGAAGAAGGCAAGGGAGGAAGTGAGGCATAGGGACTGTGGGATGGAGCTCCAGAGCGTGGGGAAAGAGAGGCTGAAAGCCTGTCCACGGATGGTAGGGCGGGTTGGGCAGGGGACATGGAGTAGACCGGAGTACGCTGAACAGAGTGGGTGGGCAAGTTCATAGGGGGCCCAGCAGGTCAGAGAGATAGGAGGGGGCAAGGCCGTGAATGGCCTTGAAAGCGGTGGTAGCTGGAGAGTAGGGATGAGTCTAGCGAAGGTTTTTTTTCAGGATAGCACTGTTATTCAAGTTAGCTAGAATCAGGTTTAACATTACAGTTACATTCCAGGTCTATAAGTCAGCCTTTTTTGCTTTTGGCGCCCGATGTGATTTAACCAAGGCATTTAATTTGATTTAATCTGTGGTCACTTTGCAACGTTTTGCCTCCAGTCACTCCACTCCTTCTAGTAATGCTACAAAGTGCTTTGAGACGCCAAAGGCGCTGTATCAAATGCAAGAGCTCCTATTATTATTTTTACAAGTGCTGGATTTTAAATACATAACACACGGTATATTTTAATTTAACGTTACATCGTTATCATTTGCCACTAATGTATTCCGAGGATCACAAAGGGAGACTTGGTGAAGTTTGTGCTCAGACTGTTTTGACTTTAACATTCAACGGATTATCTCTCTGCCAGTGTGGATTACAGTGTAGAAACTAAGAGGAGCACCCAAGGATTCGTTTCTTCAGGAAAAAATAGTTATTATTATTGCAATTTTAAAACAATTAATAATCAATTTTTTAAAAGGTGGTCAGTCAATCCACGACTGTTGGTGGGAGGCTGCTGTGCGCAATTGGCTGCCACGCTTTGCCCATAAAATACATAGTCACTACACTGTATGGTAAATTCTGTGAAGAGGGTTGAGAGGTCTTGAAGACGTGATAAGGCGCTGTTTCAAATACAAGGAATTTTATTATTATTAAGTTGTGGCGTGGGTACATTTGATGGACAGAGAGTGTTCCCTTTGAATAAATAAAATGCGGTGAGAGGAATAGTTTTTATGCTTTGGAAAATCAGACAGTGCTAAAATAGAAGATTTTTAAAGTCATTACTTCACATCCGCGCAAAGTTACATTTACTCCTGTGGAAGGATAGTTATCCTTTTTTTATAATTGGACTTGAAAATACACTGGATTTTGCCCCAAATGCTTCTTTAGTTGGATTTGACCTGAAGGGTACTTCCAGTCAGCAGATGTTAGCAGGAAGGGCCATATTAGGTAAAAAATATATATACAGTAATTATCCTTTCATTGCTCTTTCTTTTCCCTTAGCATAGGGAGCTTCGGAACTGATTCCATGCATCGCATGATAGCAAAGGTCCAATGAACCCAGCATTGAAGTCAGAGGCTGGTTATGGCTGGAGCAAACCCCAATGTTTAACAGGACTCAAGAACAGACCAGATCACACCTCACCTCAACTCAATGAAGGCTCTTGAATTCAGACTCTGATCCTATTGACTCAATCCACCTGTGACCTGCTAGACCGGGGGTGAAATTCAGAAAAAGAGGCACCGAGCGAAATGGAGGTTCCTGAGCTAATGGAACTTCAGTTTAATCGCTGTTCATGTTCCCAACTGTTCACCTCGATATCCTATTTCTCCCCCTCCCTCCATCCCAAGCCTTCGTGATGTCCATACACCACCATTGGCAGTGCTCTATAGTGCAGTGCTCAAATTTTGTTGTTGTTTTTGTCCCAAAGTCGTGATAAGGCGTTATGTCAAATGCAAGGATTATTATTATTGAAACTGCACCGTCATTGATCTCCTGCCCATCCATTCCATCTCCCACCCTTCTCCAGCTCTCGTTCTGTAACACGAACATGCTTTGATATGTTCCTCCAAGTGTAAGGCATTATACAAAGGGCAAGTGCTTTTGCTGTTCATGAAATTAACATGGAGCTTAGTACCAGTACAATCTGTCACCTTGTCACCGTATGAAAGGTTCGGTCTGAATGTGAGAAGATTAACTTCTATTAAAGAGCGGCTCAGGAGGAGAACTCACCACGTGCTAAAGGATTTTGTCAAAGGCTCCGATTGCAAATGGGTTTGAATGCCTTTCAGACTAAAATGGTTTGTCAGCGAACTAACTTCCAGCCCCACTTGTGCTGAAATGATCAAGGAAAAGTTGGACAACAGTCATGGAAAACTAGAGACAATAACTTATAGCAAACTGTTGAGGACCTGTAGGTTTTGCATTTAGACAAATATCAGGAAGATTGCTAATGCAGGTTAAGTTGAATGACTAAATTCCAATTTTGTACAAAAGGCAAGATATGGTTATGGATAAATTATCCTGAAAATCAGGAGCTGGATCCCACATGTCTGCCAAAAAAGCGAGAAGAGCGCTCTAACCACTAAGTGACAGGTCTCCAATATTAAATTAAATTCCATCCCAGCAACCATACAATCCCCTCCCTCCCTCCTCCCTCCCTCCCTCCCTCCCTCCCTTTAAATACCATCTCAAAATGTACCTCTTTCACCACACTTTTGGGCACCATTCTCCTCCCTACCCTCAGGATTGTGAAGCATTTTGAGATGTCCTCTTGATGCTTTGTCATGTCTTGGAGATGTCTCATAGCACTTCACGGAATATACTGTAAAGTGTAGTGACTGTATATTTTTTTGTGGGTGAAACACAGCAGCCGGTTGTGTACAGCAGTGCCCCACAAACAGCCATGGGTTGAGTGACCAAATTATAATAATAAATTTTTTTTAAGGAAAAACGCAATCTGCCAATCGATTAACAATAAGATCCCCACTTAGTTGCTGGATAAACAGAGGTGTGTTGAGTAAGGAAACTTGTCCAAAGTTTGTCCTGCCTGGGAATCAAACCCAGGTCCTCTCGCTTTGTGATGCAAGTACTCTATCCACTAAGCGACAAGTCTCCACTATTAAAAAGTACTCACGTTATATAAAGTTATATTTCATAGCGCTTACAAATTATCGTAGTAATTACTGTCAAGTGTACTATTGTGCATTTTGTAGGTGAACAATTTTCTCACACGTCCCTCAAACACTGGTGGCAACAGGGTGGGGAGCGGTCATGGTATGCTGCGATGTATTATACAGCCGAGTGACCTATCGACAATCCCTGCCAAGGCTCAACACCTTGAACAAGAGTCAGTGATGCAAACAGGGAGAGAGGGCCAGAGCAGGATCAGAGAGAGAATAATGGGGTCAGATAAATTGGTCACATTTCTTTATGTGTTTTTTTTTATTAAATGGGATTAAATCTGTGAGATTGCAGTTGGGGAAAGTTTTATTAGGCTCTTGGCTTGACTGTGAGAGAGACTTTGGAGGCACTGTTTGATTTTCTTGGCTTAAAAGGACAACAGGCAGAGTTTCACCAAATAAAATGGTTAAAGATTGTAACATAAGATTGTGAAGGCCCAAACTGTTGAGCACAATACAGTTTTATAATAATGATAATAATCCTTAGATTTATATAGCGTTTTCCACGTCTTATCGAAGTCTCAAAGCGCTTCACTGAATACGACAACGTCCCAAGGTAGGGACCAGAGAAGGTGGGGAAGGGTCGGGATAGGGAGAAGAAAAGAGAGCAGGAGGGGGGAAAAGAGGTAGGGATCAGAGCAGGCGGGGAAGAGTCGTGGTTGGGGGAAGGAGAGTAGGAAATGAAGAGAGGATATGAATTGCGCCAGACCTGTTTACTCCTTACTCTTCCAATTTGCTCATTGTCAAAACAATAATTTAAAAAATAATAATTTGGTCACTCGATCCACGACTGATTATGGGACACTGCTGTGCGCAATTGGCTGCCATGTTTCCTCCACAAAATATACAATCAATTTACTTGACAGTATATTCTGTGAAGCGCTTTGAGACGTCTAGAAGATGTGATAAGTGCGCGATATCAAATCCAAGGATTATTATTATATTTTGTCAGCATTGTATATTATACACAGAATGATCAATATCACGCTTAGTCAGGGTTAAGCTGCAAACATGCCTTGTCGCTTTGAAAAGAACCACTGCAATCCAACAGAATAGCTGGTGAAATGAGATGGTGTTAGAACAAGATGCGTTTGTCCCACATTTTGCTCGAAGGGTGGAATTCCAGTGCAACCACACTACTTCCCACTCATTCCCACTGTGTAACGCTCCCAGTCCAAGAATAATATTCACACAAGACACCTTGATGCATTTTTTTTTTTGACGCGGTGTGGAAGTTTTTCATATTTACCATCCTAAAGGGCACAATCCATTTTCGACAGCCACCTCATGTAACTTGACAGCACACGCTATCAAGCCCTTTGAGACACTGCGCTGTGCAATGGGCGATTATATAAATGCAAGTTATTGTTGTTATCAATCAAACAATTCCATTCCAAGGCCCCATCGGCACAGTCACTACACCTCGTGGCTCACGAATTGTTTGTTGACCCATAGCCCAATTCTTGTAGCCAATTTAATTGTTTTGCACTTTGATGTCTCTGTCGTTCAGCGTTTAATGTTTATTGACTTATTCAGAGTATCAAAAATTGACTTTGACACTAGATATTTTACAGGTTTGCTAGTAAAACCTGGTTTGCAAAGCTATTGTCACCTAATTTGCAGTGTCGTTTAATTGGATTTCTACATTAAGAAAGTGTTCAAATTGTTCCTAAAATGAAAAGCGCTAAATCATATATAAATATTATTATTGTCTGGACAGATGAGGGGGAAGGGCATTGTTTGTATCTGCTGTACAGTCGCACATCAACAAAATACTGTACATTCATATTTGACAGCGTCAAGCATATCTCATTGAAAGGATGTTTGTGAAGCCATCAATCGGGTTGGATTATTTCAAAGAGAAACTATATGAAGAATGCGGGGAAAGAGCAGAGAAATGGGATTCGAATATACAGTACAAGGGAATCCAACAGAGGAATGAGACCAGCCCTAGCTTGATGGACCAAATTGGTTACACACAAATACAATACAGTGCAAAATTACATTTGTGCAGTGCCTTGCACGTCAGGAGGATGTCCCAAGGCGATGGAGTTAATGTTTATTAGTTTAACTGTTCACGTTGCAGTTTATTTGGGGGAAAGTGTCCAGCAAGGTAGCTTGATGGAGTTAAGTGATACAACGCATGCCTATCTGCAGTTTTCTCTCTCTCTGTGAATTCCTCAGACTCCCAGGGGATTGAGTTTATATCACATGAAAACTTTCAGAGACACGGGAGTTTTTGTTGCTGTTGCGCACAGTCACCTTACAGTAAACTCCCGTGAAACTCTTTTGAGACGATCTGATGGTGCAACAACATACACCCTTCTGATGTGAAAAGCGCTATATAAATATACATTTCAAATAATATCTCGCAGTTGCCATTGGGCCTTGCTTGTGGGAGCACGTCTCGAAGGCCTTTTGCTGCAATGTGTGTAAATTAGATTATTTCTGTCGAACCCCTATCAATGTCTGTTTCCCGCATTCAGCAGGCTCTGGCCTGTTCCATGTCTCCCGCCTGACCTGTCTACATGCAGTACATATTATGAAGCAATTTGGGACATTCTCCTGATTCAAAGGTGCTGCACCAAATGTAAGGATTATTATTATACAATTATTATAGTGGGTGCGCGTTTTGTAATGTAATACAGTGTACTTATTTTGTTAAACTACTGCTGTGTCTTTTGCCCCTTCTTTTGAACAGTGTAATGATAAAACATAATAATAATAATCATCCTTGCAGTTGGTACAGCGCCTTTCATGTCAGGAAAATGCCCCAAAGCACTTCACAGGATTTTCTATAAAGTGGAATGACTGCATGATTCGTGGTTGAACACTCATATGTTCAGGAAATGCTACGTGTCGCAAAATGCAATAAACGTTTACTTTACTAAGTACTTTACCCTTAGCCCGATCACATCCAAGGAAGATAGGACCGATTGAACACTGATTTGTGAAGGTTAAAGATCGTTTGACTCGATTGAACTGGCAATGGTGAAAGCTAAAAATTCTAGCGCATGTTCTGTGTTGCTCAGAAACACATGTGTGGTGTTTATGTAGCTGAGTGGAGTACTGTAGTGAGTGGTTAGAGCACTCGCCGTACAAGCAAGAGACCTGTGTTCAATTCCAGGCAGGGTGAAACCTTGGGCAAGTTTCCTCACTCCACATGCCTACTATTAATCCCTCAAAAAAAAACAATAAAAATTTGGTCACTCAATCCACAACTGTTTGGGGACAATGCTGTGCACAATTGGCTGCCACGTTACGCCCACAAATATACAGTCAATTCACTTTACAGTATATACTGTGAAGCGCTTTGAGACGTTTAGAAGATGTGAAAAGCGCTACATCAAATTCAAGGACTATGTTATTATTATTAATAGTTTTGAGGCCAGGATATTTTAACTTGTTTACAAAGCTGCTTGATGCTGTAATAGGAAGATGATTGATTGGGTATTTTGAAAGAATGAAATCAGATGGGCTGAGGGGCTTTCTTCATCCAAACCCATCTTGTGAAATAGACCTGGAAAGTATCCCACAAGCTAACTTAAAATATGAACTACCTTAATACTCAGTAAATCAACACTATATTAATAATAATGCTTGCATTTGACAATGCCCCGTTTCACTTCTTTTAAATGTCCTAAAGTGCTTTATTATACATTTTAAAGGGTTTGCAAATCTGAATGAATAATTTTGCTGCTGAATGCTCCCCATAACATTTCTCCAGATGTGATAGTTCTGCCTTTGCCATAAACAAATTTTTAAAAAGAATGAATGAATAAATAAAGGAATAAATAAAGGAATAAATAGAACATTAATCCCTAGTCACCATTCACTGTCTCCGCAATGGAGACAGTAGTTTTGCTTCTATAATAATAATAATAATAATCCTTGCATTTGATATAGCGCTTTTCATATCTTATCGATGTCTCAAAGCGCTTCACAGAATATACTGCAAAGTGAATTGACTGTATATATTTGTGGGCGAATCGCGGCAGTCAATTGTGCCAGCAGTGTCCCACAAACAGTCGTGGATTGAAATGACCAATTTTATTATGGTGTTTTTTTTGGACAGATTCTCATTAGGCGTGTGGAGTAAAGAAACTTGCCAAAGGTTTCGCCCTGACCTGCCTGGATTCGAACACAGGTCTCCCCAGCTTGGTCTCCCCAGCTTCTGACATTTTTATCTAAAAAATTCCAATAATGTTATCAGAATGTCTGGGAGCATCATTCACAGAAAGGCTTCCATCCTAAATAAACCAGGGCAAGTAAGCTTTAATAATTTTAGTAAGTATAATTTTTTTAATAAGCACCATATCAGGATGTTAATACTTCCCCTAATAATTAGACTAATTCATTCTTCGTTTAGAAAAATCTGGAGTTTGACTGATTACAATTTCCTGCTCATAATTCGAGTAACTAGATGTTGTTTTGCGCAACAACCTACAATACAAATGGAGGTTTACAAGAGCACAAGATTTGTTTGGATGGAGATACTTCAATCTATTGCCTACCCTACAACAATAACTTGTGTTTATATAGTGGGGTAGCGTCCTGAAATCCGAGTTTACCCCAATTTCTACCCATCACATGGGGTGGGGGGAGGTGGGGCGGGTGTCGTGGGCAGGGTTGGGATGAGGGAGGCCAGGGAGGGGACAAGGTGAAGGAATTATGGGATGGTGCTCCAAAGCTTACAGGCAGAGAAGCTAAATGTCCGGCCACCAATGGTATGGCGGGTTGGGCAGGAGACATGGAGCAAGCCAGAGCCTGCTGAACAGAGGAAGTGGACAGGTTGATAGGGGGCCGGCAGGTCCGAGAGGTAGCAGGGGGCAAGACCGAGGAAGGCCTTGAAATTGAGGACAAGGATTGTGAATTCTATCCTCTTAGGGATGGGGAGCCGGTGGAGCCAGGTGAGGGTGGGGGTGATGGGATCACAGAGAGTGGTCTGGGAAAGGACACGAGCTGCAGAGTTTTAGATGATCTCTAGCTTGTTGGGGGAAGAGTTGGGAAGGCTGACAAGGAGGGAGTTGCCGTAGTTGAGCCTTGAAGTGACAAACGCATGTGTAAGCGGGTTCCTGACTGGCTTGCTGAGGTGGAGAGTGCATCTGTGGTGCTGATGCTGCCAATGCCTGAGGTGCGGAGGCGCTGGCACAAGCCAATCAAGAGGGCCCCAGTCTTGCTGATGTTCAACTGTAGAAAGTTGTCTCTCATCCAGGACTTGATGTCTGACATGCAGTCTGTCAGGACATCAGTGGTCCTGGAATCAAGGGTGGAGGCAGTGAGATAGAGTTAGGTGTCATCTGCGTAGATGTAGAAATTTACCCCATGTCAGCGGATGATGTCACTAAGGGGGAGCATGTAGAGGTTGAAGAGGAGGGGACCCAGAACAAATGAGAGAGTGACAGATGATAGGGAGATATTGAAGGTGATGGAGAGTAGGGTGGAGGGTTGAGGAGCTGGAGCTGGAAGGTAAGCAGAGGGCTGGCGATGGGGTCAAGGGAGCAGGTGGTGAGCTTCACAGACGATACGGTGTTGATGACCAGAGAAGGGGGAGACCAGTTCGAAGAGGGATGGGTAGGGTTTGGAGTGTAGAGGTTGGGAGATGAAGATGGAGAAGGAGTGGCTGTTGGGAGAGCGGAGGCAATCTAACAGATTCCCTCGATTTTGGACTTGAGAAAATCCAGCATCTCCTCACAGTGAGAGTTAGAGGAGAGAATAAGCAAGGTGTAGGGGTGGGGGTGGTTGCAGTAGGTGGAGGAGACGGTTATGGAGAATAGGAGCCCGGGATTGCCCTTCACCTCCCATATTATCTCGGAGTAGAAGGACGATTTGGCGGAGGTGAAACCGGAGTGGTAAATTTTGATGTGGTCCAGCTATGAGGTTGCTGGTGAACTCAGGTGAGGTTCATGAATAGGAGGCGGTTCGGGAATTGAGGGGGGCAAGGACATCGAAAGTATTTGAGAGGGTAGTAAGAAGGAGAGTGAGTGAGGAGGATAGGTCAGTGCTGGAAGTAGGCCAGAACGGAAAGAGTTCAGATGACTCCAGGGCTGCAGAGAGAGATTGTTGGGACATTTTTTTCCAGGGGGCAGTAGAGGATGGAGGTGGGTTTGGTGGCGGTGGGGAGAGGGATTGAAGAGTTGAAGGCGATCGCCTCAAAGTGCTCCATGATAAACTGTAAAGTGAGTTGTCAGAGCTTTACTGAAAAGAGTGAATTGACTGGATATTTTGTGGGCCAAACATTACGGATTTTCAGTTTAAGTTTAGGAAGGAATTTTTCGGGGTTTCATTGGCACAAACTTTTGTTTGCAGCCAAGGCAGAAATGACAGAACTCGGTTGGAGTCAAAAGTACTGAAGCCAGGTGCTAACGCATCCCAGGGCCGCACTCACATTCCAGGGGAGGACGTGGCAATGAACTAGCTCTCTGCGGAAGGAAAGGTCATGATAAATAAACCCTCTAAAGCACAAGCGTATTCCACTTTCCTATAAACGCAACAAGCTAATTGTTTGAATGCTGCGAAGAGAAAGTTTCACTCCCACTGCCTTCCCGCCCCCACATCCCTCTACCCCAAACTAATGATAGGCTACCATTTTATACAGTAGGCACTATCAAATCCTGTTCAAACATTCATCGCCACATCTGCATTGTAAGAGTTTTGTAGCTTGAGGCGACTTGGGTTTGCATTGTTTGTGTATGTGAAGCGTAGAACTGAAGGAAAAAAAAGAACAGCGATTTTCTTTGGCACTGCACTGTTCTGTGCTGCATTCCACTGGTAGCTATAACAGCCTTCTTTTGTCCATAAAAGGAGATGACTTGTTAAAATACAATCACTGGGATTCCAGGCACACACGAAGCAGCTCCGCGCTGACATGATGAGGTGGGTCTTTGCCTCCCTCACGTATTTTTAACCTGCTGTGAAGGTTCCCAGTTCAAAGGCTAAGGCGGTGGTGTGAGCCACGGAGTTAATGATGATGATGATAATAATAATCCTTGCATTTGACATGTCTCCGAGATGTCTTAAAGCACTTCACAGCCTATGCTGTAAAGCAAATTGACTACATTTTGTGGGAGACTCTGCAGCTAATTACGCATAACAGTGTCCTATAAATAATAGTGGATTAAGTGACCAAATTATTATTAAAAAAAAACAAATTTGAAAGGATATTTACCCCCAGAAAAGCGATCTGCCAAATGACTAACAATCAGGTTCTTACTTACTGCATAAATGGATTAAGGAAACATGTGGATTAAGGAAACATGCCTAAGGTATCGCCTTGCCAGGGAATAGAACCAGGTCCTCTCGCTTGCAAGGCAAATGCTCTAACTACTGTAATGATTCTTAGAATATAAGAATAAGGAGCAGGAGTAGGCCATTTAGCCCCTTGAGCCTGCCCCGCCATCATGACTGATCTTCTAATCTAACTCCATCTGCCCGCCTTATCTCCATAGCTAATGTTACTCCCTTGTATAAAAAGGGGCAGAAGGACAAGCCTGGTAACTACAGACCAGTCAGTCTAACGTCGGTAGTGGGCAAACTTCTAGAGTCCATAATCAGGGACAAGGTAGATCTTCACTTAGAAAGATATAGGCTAATAAAGGACAGTCAACATGGATTTGTTAAAGGCAAATCTTGCCTTACAAATCTGATAGAATTTTTTGATGAGGTAACGGAATGGGTGGATAATGGTAGCGCAGTTGATGTAGTTTACATGGACTTTCAAAAGGCATTTGACAAAGTGCCACATGAGAGACTTATTATGAAATTAAAGGCCCACGGCGTAAAAGGGACAGTGGCAGCGTGGATCCACAACTGGCTGCGAGACAGAAAGCAGAGAGTTGTAGTGAGCGGCTGTTTTTCAGATTGGAGGGAAGTGAGCAGTGGTGTGCCACAGGGATCGGTTTTGGGACCATTGCTGTTTGTAATCTACATCAATGATCTGGACTTGGGTGTACGGAGTACAGTTTCCAAGTTTGCAGATGACACTAAGTTAGGGAGAATAGTAAACAGTGAGGAGGATAGTAGCCATCTGCAAGAGGATATAGACAAATTGGTAAAGTGGGCAGACACATGGCAGATGAAGTTTAATGCAGAGAAGTGTGAGGTGATGCATTTTGGGAGAAGAAATGAAGGGAGGCAATATAGGCTAGATAGTACAATTTTAAATGGTGTAAAGGAACAGAGAGACCTGGGGATTTGTGTTAGTGACTCGTTGAAGGTGGCAGGACAGGTAGACAAGGCTGTTAAGAAGGCATATGGGATACTAGGCTTTATAAATAGGAGTATAGAGTACAAAAGTCAGGAAGTGCTGACTAACCTCTATAGGACTTTGGTGAGGCCTCAGCTGGAATACTGTGTTCAATTCTGGTCACCACACTACAGAAAGGATGTGAAGGCATTGGAAAGGGTACAACGAAGATTTACTAGGATGGTGCCAGGATTGAGGGACTTCAGCTATGAGGAGAGGCTAGATAGGCTAGGGTTATTCTATCTGGAGCAGAGAAGATTGAGGGGAGACCTAATAGAGGTTTATAAGATCATGAGGGGTTTCGACAGGGCAAATAGAGAAAAACTATTTCCACTCGTGGGTGAATCTGTGACTCGTGGTCACAGATTTAAAATAGTTTCAAGGCGCAGTAGAGGGGAGCTGAGGAGAATTTTTTTCACTCAGCGAGTTGTTCGAATCTGGAATGCATTGCCTGAAAAGGTGGTGGAGGCTGATTCGATAACAACTTTTAAAAGGGAATTAGATCTTTATTTAGGGAGAACGGGTCTATTAGGCTATGGGGAGCGGGCAGGGCAGTGGGATTGAATCGCTCTTTTCAAAGAGCCGGCACAGACTAGATGGGCCAAATGGCCTCCTTTTGTGCCGTAAAATTCTATGATTCTATGATTCTATCTCTTAATCCCTTTATCCATAAGAAATCTGTCAGAAACCTGTCAATTTACATTACTATAAAGCCTTATCATGTCTCAAAGTGATTCTTCACAGGATATACTATAAAGTGCAGTGACTATGCATTTTGTGGGCGAAATGCCCACTACGCTGCAGGATACGCATCTGTAAATGCCCAAACTCAGAGCATTAGGCCAACAAAATGATCTTCAACCTGGAAAAATCACTCTACGCTAAAGCCTAGCAGTTCTGGAAGTTGCCTGCATAGCTTAAAGAAATTCTTCACACACATTATAGCGTAGCATACCCGGTGAGCAAATACTTTGATGCGCAATGGTGGCTGCTGCATTTCACCCACAAAATATACAATTAATTCCCTTTGCAGTACATTCTATGAAGTGCTTTGAGACATTTCACCAACGTGACAAAGCGCAATATCAGATGCAGTGTTATTATTATTATTTTATGTGTGTGATAACTTGCTGAGCGTTGCTTTTCAATCCAGTTACCTTACGTCCCATGAAGTGCTTGAGACGTTTCCCTCCCCCCCACGACATTAAAGGCTATAGTTAAAGGTTCTGATCTTGGGCCACGTTATGTGAAATCATGTAGAATTCATACAAACCAGTAGCAATATTTTATAGATTGACATGACATTAAACCAAGGTTCCGTCTGTCTATCCACTTCAGGATTTTGAACTTACATAGTCCATATAATACTGGGGCAGAGTTGCATAATTGGAGGTGCATCATGGCTTTGGATGAGGCAATAAGCTGAGGTACGATCAAGTGGACATTAAATATTCCATGGCTATGTTCGATAAGAGAAGGGAATTTCTCTCAGTGTCATGGCCAAAACTCCCCCGAGATAAAATCTGTGATTCACTTTCATGTCTGTTTGTGGGACATTGCTGTAGTTTGGCTGCTGTGTTTGTCACAGAAACAGTTCCGACACTCTACAGAATATCTTGAAAATCTTGACAACACGACAAGGTGCAAAATCAACTGCAAGGATTTTTATTACTACTGTATTACACTAAAAAGGAGCAAGGAATTCAGTTTGGATTCCAGTCCACTGGAAAGTGTGGTTATCTGCTTTGTGGTAAAGCTTAGTTTTAGATTGAGTTGATTGACCTGGAATGACTGAAAGCAGTTTCAATAATAACATTCGAAACAGAATATGTACTTGAAGAAATTGCAAGGGGGTTAAGTGTGGGTGAGTGAGACTAATTGAATAGTTCTTTCAAAGAGTCAGCAGAGGAACAATGGTGATTCTTCTTTGCTGTAGGATTCTACGAGACTATGATTTATTATTGGGATTATTATTATTTAACTCAGGCAATTTTTCCAATGAAATGATAACCATAATCCTTGCATTTGATATAGCGCCTTATCACGTCTTGAGATGTCTCAAAGCACTTCACAGAATATACTGTCAAGTGAATTGACTGTATACATTTTGTGGGCGAAACGCGGCAGCCAATTGAGCATAGCAGTGTCCCACAAACAATCGTGGATTAATTTTAAAAAAAGAAGAAATTATTACCCCCCCTTGGAAAAACAATCCGTCAATTGACTAACAACCGGGTTCCTACTTACTGCTAGGTAAACAGAGGTGTGTGGGGTAAGCAAACTTGCCTGAGGTTCCACCCTGGCCGGGAATTGAACCCACGTCCCCTCTCTAATGCTCTAATTACTGAGCTATAAGACTTTTCTCCTGTTCAACCTATTGTTTATAATGGGTGCCTTTTCACCGGTGATGCATCAACTCTCCCCCCCGCCCCCCACCACCCCACCCCCAATTGCCCCCACCAACACAAAAAAAAGACTTTTCCCTGCTCTTTTGCAGACTTCCATTAGCTTCATTCCTCAGACTACGGAATGGGGCAGGGCTGCATTGTGGTGCATTACTCATCTGTCTGGCGTTTCACATTCAAGGCAACGTGGATAAAAATGTTCAGTGTTATTTCCCTCTCATCTCTCTCTCTCTCTCTCTCTCTCCTTGATTGTCTGCGTGTCAGCTCCATTGGTAGCTCTCTCACTTCCCAGTGTGTAGCTTGTGGATTCAACCTCCGTACCTTGGACCCCCATATAGCACAAGCTGACACTCCAATGCACCTTAAGAAGCAGTTTCATTCTTTAACCTCTCTGTGCACCGAGAGAGATTCCTCACCAGCCAAAAC
The DNA here is from genome assembly GCA_035084275.1 of Hydrolagus colliei. Taxonomy (NCBI): domain Eukaryota; kingdom Metazoa; phylum Chordata; class Chondrichthyes; order Chimaeriformes; family Chimaeridae; genus Hydrolagus; species Hydrolagus colliei. The sequence goes on from CM068768.1 coordinate 5,210,323, forward strand.
ACATCCCATTATTTTTAATGTAGCTTTTTAAGGTTGAAGCGCTCAGTCTGAAAACACCAATGACCTGGCAAATATTGGGCTAATTTGGACATAAATAATAATAACGCTAATAAAATGGATTTAGTATTGTGCCTTATCTTGTGGTTGAGATGTCTCAAAGCAGGATTGTACTGCGAAGCATAGTGACTGTGTATTTGTAGACGAACGTGGCAGCCAATTTGGGCTCGCCATAAACAGCCACAAAGTGACATGAAGCCTCTGATGTGAGGTCATGAGATTTCAATGGATAATTCTGGGGGTGAGGAGGGGGGATGTGGGGAGTGGGGGGAACATCATTTACTCCAAAACTTCCTAGTGATCCATTTTGCAGATCATATACATTGTCCCGTCCACCCCTGTCCGGTACCCCCCATATTCCACTGTTATGAGTCATGAAACTGAGCAAATTCTTGTGTCCTAGTGTGGCCTCACACAGTTTGGCAATGTGAGGCAGATACAGTGTCTGGTCAGGCCAAAGCCAGCAGAATTCAAGGCTGCGGATCAAATTTTCGACAAAAAATCCTGGGGGTTAGTTTTCGACAGAAGAATCTACAGAGAATCCATCTGTGGTAGCAAACTGTACATCTTATAACTTGCTCTGTTATTCCCTCAGCCTGCAAAAGCAGAATATTCCTTAACAACAACAACAACAACAAGCCTGCAAAAGGCAAACCATTTTTCAAATTCAGTTCTCGGTGATTTTCATTGGCGGGAGAATAAGTACCACAGACACTCATTCAGTCAGTTAGGACTCATTAATACTTTCCATAACATTTTCCCTCCTTAAGAAAAAAATCCTGGGGGCGGTTTTTGTTTTGAACTGCAGTCTGCGAGTTCTGGGTTATCCCTGGGTTAGCTGCTTATCTGGCTCCAGCTATTAAACTGGACATGTAGACAGCAGAATACATGTCTGTCCTGAATGCCTTGACTGATCTCTCTTCTCATCCATTTCAAGTTGATTCAGCACCTTTCACGTATGGTAAAAAATGCTTCACACTGATGGCTCAAGGAGCGGGAGGGCCAAAATGGGAGTTGAGGGTTGGGGGTGGGGATTGGGGGAGGGTGGCTGAAACCTTGAATGCCGATGGTGGGGTAAGATCGGGACGGCAGATGGCGAGCAGTGGGGAAAGTGGGGGCATGAGAACAATCAACAAAACATTGAATTTGTAAATGCTCGTTTACTGGTCTGTGAGTCAGAGGTTGTGGATTCAAACCCCATGTCGGGATTTTGAACTCAGGGCAGTCAGGGCAGTCTGGGCTGTGTGCCACAAATAGCCAGGAAATGAATGACCAATTTTATTTTGGGGATTGTTGGCCAGGATACTGGGAGAGAGAGAAACTCCCTTCTCTTTTGATATTATGGCATGGGATCTTTGAGCAGGCAGACAGAACCTTTGATATTTCCTTCAAAGTTTGGCATCTCTCAGAAGGCAGCACAGCAAACTGGACTTTTTGAGCTCAAATTCCTGACACAGGGCATGATCCCACAACCTTCTGACTCAGAGACAAGAGATGGGAGAGAAAGTGTGTAGATGGGAGCTATGGTTGTAGCTGAGGGTGGGGTGAGTGAGGGAGACAGAATGGGGGTGGGAGGGTGGGCGACGCAGGGCAGAAGGATGAGGATGGCTTAAAGGTGGCCAGGCGGATGCTATCAATTCTGGAGGTAAGGAAGTCCTTGACCTCTTTGCACTTGGCTTTGGATGAGATGATTGAGGGGACGCACAGAGTGGGTGGTGGAGAATAGTATCTCAGAGTTATTTTTGGCTTCAACAATGATGATAGAGTAGTGCGCCATTTATGCTTATGACAGGGAAAGGAGGTAGCTGTGAAGATGCTTGAGCCACAGCTGGTGGTGAACCGTGAGGCTGGTTTATTGCTACCTGCGCTTGAGCGGCCAGGTTTGAGATTTTAGGGAGTGGAGATAGCTGTTGAACGAGGGTGTGGGTGGGTTTGGAGAAGGTCCTGAATTTCAGGGAGACGGTGGATGAGAGGCGATCATAGAGCAACTTGATGGCTGCTTCAGGATCCCTATGATGGAGGCCAGCGGGATACGAGGTCTGAGGAACGAGAGGGTATTTGTGAGCGGCATGGCTTTACCATGGATGGAAAAATATAGTTTAGGGCTTAATGGAGGAGAGAGGGGTATGACAGGCCAAGGAGATGAGGAAGTGGTCCTTGATGGTCTTATCCACTAGTCACAGTTGGAAATGTCAAGGCCAATTGGTCATACAGTAGCCCCCGCTTTAGCAGGACAGCTCGGGAGACGATTAACTGTCCCGTTTAAGCGAGGCTGCTGTTTAGGCGATGCCAAGCAGCAGACGCATTATTCACCCATTCACCCAAAGCTCAGTACGTGGGCACATGCATTCTACACACACCAGAATCATAACACAACACGAACAAACACGGGTAAAGTAAGCGCGGAAATCACGAAAGAATCCGCAATGTTATTTTTTCGGTATTACAAAAACAAACCTTCTACTGTTATTCCTTCTTTAAAGCAATACAGCGATGTCCCTCCCTGTGGCTGTTTCGTCCCTTGCCCGCTGTCTCTCCCTCTCTCTCTCTCATGACACGAGGTTAACTTTCGGTGGCAGTGTGTGGATGCATGCTGACGTACAATGTGTGTACCGCTGGGCTATCGCTGCTGGCGGAACGCACGTACGATCTTTGCACTACATGGATAGCCACTTTGCACACTTTGCACACTGCATTTTGCACACCGTCTCATCATGTTTTCGAGACATCTTAAAGTGCTTCACAGAGTATACTCCCTGCACATGTACGTATGGCCGTTAGGTCTTACATGGAATAAATATGTTACGGCAAGCGAGAATATCGGTGACCGAAAATCTGTGTTGACAAAAAAATGTCCCGTCAAAGCGATATGCAGTCTCGCTTAACCAATGCAAATAACACGCATAAAAACAGTCACGCGCTGTTTCGTCCCAATTAAGCGATGATCCCGATTATGCGGTGGCGCCGGTAATAATAATAATCTTTGCATTTGATATAACACTTATCATGTTTTGGAGATATCTTCACAGAATATACTGCAAAGTGAATTAACTGTATATTTTGTGGGCAAATCTTCAGATTGAAATCTAAAGCCGAGTCAGTAAGATATAGATTTCAAGTGAACCTTGAATAGTAATCGATTCACACTATATGATTTAGCATGAACTTACAGATGCCTTGCCAAGTATATCCACCCTATAATTTCACTATGGGCACAGAGAAAATAGATATATTTTCTAAATGTGTTTTGTAATGTTGGGACAGGATAATACGGTTTGCGTTTTACAGGAAGAGGGTGTATCCTGTTTGACCCATTTTCAGGGACCACATCTGAATTTGATTTTCTCGAGAATGTGTACTTTCTATTTGGTGGTAGAGGGGCAGGAGAGTTGAATCAGTTATCTGCCTCGCAAATAAGTTGCAGTTAACTTTGTGTAATTAGAGTGACAGAAACTGCAACGTATACATATATTTAAAAAAATTCAAGCATTAAGAAATTATAAGCAACTCTGAGTCAGAGAGCTGAGCACTCAAGCGCAACACTAGGTCTTTGAGCTAATAAGATCTAGGCATCACACTGTAATAATAATAATGATATTAATAAATGTTGCATTTGATATAGCGCTTTTCACATCTTATCGACATCTCAAAACGTTTCATAGAATATATTCTAAAGTGAATTTACTGTATATTTGTAGGCGAAACGCAACAGTCGATTGCGCACAGCAGTGTCCCACAAACACTCGTGGATTGAAATTACCAATTTTATTATTGTGTTGTTTTTTTTGGATGGATTATTATTAGGCGTGTGAAGTAAGGAAACTTGCCCAAGGTTTCGCCCTGATCTGCCTGGGTCTCACGCTTGTAAGGTGAGTGCTCTAACCACTGAACTGCAGGGGTAATGTAGTGCTGGGGGGGAGCTTTGCATTGGCAATGTTGCATTATCTTCCGATATAAACGGTTACTATACTTTGCAATCCGTTGAAGCACTTTTCAAACGTCCTCTTAGCATGAAAGGTGCTGAATCGAATGCAAAGGTTCTGATTGTTATTTCAGCTCAAAGATTGGTTTGTTTGCTCTGGCTGACGTTCACAAAAAATGCCCAGAAAAATTCTACGTGGAAGCGTCTGCACTCTGCAGGAGACTACACGCAACATTGGTCTCAGCGTTTAGAAGCAATAAACAGAGAGTTTGGGAAAGACCCACAACACTGCCCTAGAACATCTCCAACAATGCACCACTGGAAATAGAGATATTTTAAGCACAGTAACGGAGGGTCCAAACCTCGCCAAAGTTTTGCACAATATTCCGCAGTGTTCACATCAATCTCAAAGATAATTCCCGTAACCAATCTATTACCAGCTGCTGCCATTTCCACTTCTGGTGAGTTTAATTGCCAGACAGCTCTCTCTGGTTATACGCCAGCAGTTACCCCGACGCACACTCTGGGTTTTCCCCCAAACCCTTAGCTCTCGTCATATTGTGTCCGATACTCTCCGGTATTAGGTAAAGCAGAATGCATCTCTCCATGAGGGCGACAGGGCACTTCCCATTTCATACCCATTTCACGTGTGGGATTCTCGATCTGGTTTGGATACTTGGAAACTCAACGGTGCTTTTTCCATGGGTCCTAGACACCCAGTCGACTTCCACCCCCAAAACCCTCCACCTCCACCTCTCCCCACCCCTCCACCTCCACACACCCTCTCCCAACCCCCACACCAAAGCAAAAAAGGGTAGAATTTCAGATCTCCAATTCCATAATGCTACATTACAGAAGAAAAGGTCAGGAAATCGGACTTTGAGAGTGAGAAACAGAAACACGTGGAGCTCACATTTAAAATTGTCTCGTATCATTTGTGGATTTTCTATTGCTGTACAATGTGCACATCAGTTTCATCTCGATGTGCTGCAGAGTGGAATTTTTTTTGTTGCTTTTGTCTGTGTGGAAGAAGAAAGCACTCCCACATCAGCTATAACACAGAACAGATGTGCGCTGTACAGCAACCCCCTTCGCTTAATTCCAAAACTGTATCTCAATCCTACTGTTGTGAACTGTTGTGAACCCTCTATAGCTCTTTGCCACTCATTAATTGCATCAAATGGGCAATTGGTGTTCATTTGATCCTGAGAAAACTATAATAATAATAATCCTTGCATTTGATATAGCGCTTTTCACATCTCAAAGCGCTTCACAAAATTTACTGTAAAGTGAATTGACTGCATATTTGTGGGCTAAATGTGGATGCCAATTGTGCACAGCAGTGTCCCACAAACAGTCGGGGGTTGAAATGACCAATTTTATTATTGTGTTTGTTTTGGAGGGATTATTATTAGGTGTGTGGAGTAAGGAAACTCACCCTAGGTTTCACCCTGATCTGCCTGGATTCGAACACAGGTCTCACGCTCATAAGGCAAGTGCTCTAACCATTGAGCTACAGTAGCTCTACTAAACTGAAATTTGCATACAGGTAGGTCACCAAGCTGTGCCAACCTCAAAACATTTGAACATTAACAAACATTGATACCCAGTGCTTGAGATATCTGAGATCAGACTTTGGTTTCCACATAATGGAATGGAGTTTGTGGGACTCTTGACTTTATTAAAGAAAATGACGGACTTTTAGTTTTTTGTCATTTTTCGTGCAGAAAGCTATTATTTTACAGAATTGAAGTTCGGTAAACACAACAACTTGCATTTATTCTCAACCCACGAGTGTTTGAGGAGTGGACGTCCTCCCAATGCTACACAAATGTAATTTTGTTGTTGTTGGGATAGTGCTGTGAGCAATTAGTTGCCGTGCTTTGTCCACAGAATGCACAGTTAATTCGCTTCATAATCTATTCTGGGCAGTAGCAAATGCAAGAATGATTATGATTATTATTGTTATTCAGGGGATGTCAGCCAGCACATCGGGTGAAAGAAACTCTCAATGATGGGGGAGGTCACCTGCTACAGTGTGGATTATCAAACTTTCTAAGACATGCTCCAACAGTTACATTGTGTAACAGAAGAGGAGTTCTGAAACGCGACTCCCCTTCCAGATCAAAAGAGCATCTGATAAACTCTCCAATGTACTTCTCAGCTCGCAGAATCAACAACACTGGCGCTTCTCCTTCCTGCCAATTGACAAGCTGATGACATACTGATCAAGGCGCAAAAAGAATGACAGGAAATACAAACCCACAATGTGTGAAATTAAATGTGGTGGAGTTCTGTAGCTCAGCAGTTACAATACTCGCCTCTGAAGTGAGAGACTTCGAATTGGTTCCCAGCAGGTCATCATGAAATCTTGGGCAAGTTTCCTTACTCCGCACACCTAACAATAATCCCTCAAGGAAAAAATAATAATAAATTGGTCACTTCAATCTACAACTTTTTGTAGGACACTGCTGTGCACAATTGGCTGCCGCGTTTCGCCCACAATTATACAGTCAATTCACTTTGCAGTAAATTCTGTGAACAATAACATAAAAATTACATTTGTATGATTCCTTTCACATCTGGAGGATGTCCCAAGGCGCCGAACAGTCAGGGTTCAGGACCCGAGCATGGTGTGGGGTGGGGGGGGGGGGGGGGGGGGGCAGGGTTGGGATGAGAGAGGGCAGAGAGGTAGCAGGGCAGTTGAAGCATGGTCAAAAATAGTGTCTTGAGTTGGCAAGCGAGGGAGCAACTTGAAGAGATTGTGGGATGGTGCTCCAAAGTGTGAGGGCAATCAGGCTGAAAGCCCAGCCACTGATGGTAGAGCAGGACTGGTGTGAGACACAGAGCAGGCCGAAATCTGCTGAATGGATTGAAAGGGGATCAACAGGTCAGAGAGGTAGAAGGGGACAATTTGCCCTTGAAATTCAGGACGAGGATTTTGAATTCTATCTTCTGATGGATGGAGAGCCAGTGAAGCCAGGTGAGCTTGGGGCTGATGAGGTCATGAGTCTGGTACGGGAGAGGAGACGAGCTGCAGAATTTTGGATCAGCTGCAGCTTGTGGAGGAAAGAGTTGGGGAGGCCATCATAGTCGAGCCTTGAGGTGACAAATGCATGTGTGAGGGTTCGGTGGCCTGAGGGGATGAGGCAGTGGCAGAGTCGGGCAATGTTTCATGGTGGTGGAAGGCACAGATATGAGGGAGAAACAACCGTTGAGGGTCAAACAAGATGCCCAGGTTCCTGACTGGTTTGGTGAGGTGGAGCGTGCAACCATGGATGCTGACGCTGCCAATGCCTGAGACGTCTAGAAAACATGAAAAGCGCTGTATCAAATGCAAGGATTACCATCTTTTTATTATAATGATGCATTTCCACTTCTGGACAAGATAAGATTTTTGAATCTTGCTTGTTATGACTGACAACATTGTGGTGATCTACTGAATTCACAATGAGCAGAACCAGAAATGTTGGATTTTCTTCTCCCCTTCAAAGCAAGAATAAGAAAGAATCTTTGCATTTGATCCACCGCCTTACCATGTTGTTTTTGACAAGGTACGGTTTCAGCTATTCCTAACATTCCTAACAGCTTTAAACACTTTCCAGGCAATGCGTTCACTCCCTCAACTTTTCATGATCGCTGGTACTGATCAATTCATCACATAAACAGTTAAACCGAGATCTAATTTATAGCTGTTCAGGTAGACGGACCTTAAAGATCCTATTGAAAGACTTCACTGGCTCCCTGACCCTGAGAGGATCGACTTCAAGATCCTCACCCTTGTTTTCAAGGCCCTCCACTCCTCTGCAACCCCCTACCTCTGATCTCCTCTCTCCCCAAACCAGCACCCGCTAACTTCGCTCCACCGGTCTGGCCTCCTCCATGTCCCCCAAATCCTCCGCTCCACCCTCGGTGGCCGTCCCTTCAGCCCTATCCCCCAAAGCTCTGGAACTCCTTTCCTCACTCCCTTTGCCTCACCCCCTCTCTTCCCAGTTTCAGGTCACAGTTAAAGACCTTTCTCTTTGACCACACCTTCGGACATCTTTCTACCCTGTCCCTGGCTCGGTCCTGGGATCCGCTATTGTGAAGCACTCTGAGATGCCGTCTGGCGTGGAGCGTGCTATATAAATTGAAGTTGTTGTTGTATTGTACTATTTAAAGCGAGGAGAGAGTTTCTCCCAGTGCCCTGGCCAACAATCCCCAGATAAACAGTTTGGACGTTATTGCTAAGTGTAAATTGGCTGTTGAGTTCACCTACGAAATTCATTAGTCACTTCACTTTACACTTTGAATCCTTCTCCTCACACTGTAACAAACGCAAGATCATGTATTAATTTAATTGATAACCACTCCATCTAACGGAAATTAAAAACCCAATACTGTACTTTCTAACACCTTTTTTTAAACGAAATCACAGGGCAACAATTATCCAAATGAGTGTGAAATAAGTATTTTGTGGGCAAAATGCGCCAGCTAATTACACACAGCAATGTCCCACAAACAGCCATGGGTGACCAATTTTATTAGGGGGTTTGCTGGCCAGGGAGAGAAAAACTCCCTTCCCTTTTTGAATAGCACCTCAAGGGGTCTTCAACATCCACCTGAACAGGTAGAAGGGACCTCGGTTTAATGTCTCATCGGAAGGAAGGCTCTGGCACCCCCCCCACCCCCAACCCACCAACCCACCACCAGCTCTGCATTGGAGTATCAGCTTAAGCTATACGGCTTAAAGTCCCAAAGTGGGGAATGAACCCACAACCTTCTAACTCAGCGGCAAGGGTGCTTTCACTGCGCCCGGCTGACACCCTGCAAACCTTCTTTCCTTTGCTTTCACTCCCACTGGCTGATGTTGAAATTTCGGTTTTATTTATCGATAGCCCCCTTTTTTTTTTCAGCAGATGTAAAACCTGCGTCACGCTGACTCCTGCCGCTAAAGTAGGCGTTTTTTCTGGAAAATCCCTTGTTAAGCTAAAAAACCTGGGCACCGTTCAGCGCGAGGTTCAAAGGCTGAGCTGAAAAAAAGAGCAAGACAGGTATTATGCACCTTGTTAAAGCAGCCCGTAAAAAAAAAAACACAGCTACCATTTGCCAAGCCTGCAGTTTCTGTATTGCAGATGTTTGTAAACTACATGTTGTGTGTTTAATGTGTAATTATTGTGAGGCTGCGCGTTTTAATTAAGCTACGATCTACAGTAAGACAGATGTTCAGAGGACTTCAAAAGGGACCTCTTGCTGAAGAGATTTCTTCAGTGGAAAAGGAGGCCACTTGTAAGCGTCACGGTTTGAAGCTTGATCAATCCCGTTTTTCACTTTGCATATTACATTCTGCTTGAAGGAATTCTAATGAATTAATGTGAACTGAGTTGAACCGACACTTTCGGACCCATTTGCCACCCCTATCCCAACCTCAACACAATACTGCATACAATACCATTTACCTTCGCTTAGCCCCTCTCACATCTCAAAGTGTTTGGCTCTGCTGGCTGGCTGGGGCATCGAGCAGAGCTGAAGGGAGTGGAGAGGGGGTGAGGAACAATGACCAAAAGCGGAGGCAAGAAGGGTGGTCTTGAAACGGGTTTTGAATGAGAGGCGTGAGGGATGGTAGGGAGAGCAGGAATGAGTTGAAGGGACTTCTGGATGGAGTTCCATTACAGTGAGATATAATGCATTTCGATTAAACATAAAGCAGAACGTTTGGAGAAACTGAAGAATAAACTTAGACAGGTTCAACCTATCTCTTAATCACAGCCCAGTTTTCTGCTGTCTGTCTCCGTAGGCAAATTAAGACCAACAATGAAAGGCTCTGTTTTGTTCTGGGTGATGGAAAGGGGACTTTGGGATAAAGGGAGAAGATTTAGAATGTGACGTGCAACGTGTGACTTCTGGCCATGCTTAAAAAAAACCTAAAATTGCCCCCGACCAAATGCTATATGTTTAAAAACAAGAGATTACAGAGTGGCAGTATATTTTGGGAGGTTGACAGTGAAATCAGAACTAGACTGTGAGATTAACAAATTGCAGCAAAATTGCTGATGTCTGAGCAAGCACAGCAACTAACCATTACTCCACATATGTGCCTTGAAGGAGGCAAGGGAGGGAATGAGGCGAAGGGAATATGGAATGGAGTTCCATGGAGCGGGGGGCAGAGAGGCTGAAGGCCTGGACGCTGAAGGTGGGGACCGTGGAGTATGACAGAGGCTGTTGAACAGAGGGAGCGGACAGGTTGTTATAGGGTCAGCAGGTCACAGAAGTACGGAGGGGCAAGGTTATGGAAGAACCTGAAGGCGAGGACAAGGATTTTTAACTCTATCCTCTGGGGATGGGGAGCCAGTGGAGCCGAACACCAACAGTTTCGTTGAAAGTTTCACTATTTGCCTGAAATATCAGCTTAAGGTTGGACTTGAAGTTCTCCGGGAATCTACCCCGCGTGAAGGTCACTATGTCAATCCAAGTTCTTGTTGAAATCATCAATGAAAGAAGCTTTCATTGCCTTTGGTGCTTGATTCATTATAATGCTTCAATGTTTAAGTCCAATTTGATGAAATGTGTTGGCTGGAATTTAGGCCCAGATACTGACGGAGACTTACCTTCAGAGGACTGGAAGCCACAGAATGGTGACTTCTGAGTTTGTGTCTCTGTCGTTCAATTTATTGGAGGGAGGTGTTGCTCAGAGGGTCAGCAATTCTCTTTTGTGTTTCACAAAGTGGTGGGTGGTGCATATAAACCAGCTACAGGTTATTGTAAGAAAGAAATAGAAGGGATAGACCAGAAATATAACGATTCAATCCCCCTACGAACTGTTCGGCAGCAACCAACGTTGAGCCACAAAAACTGGAATAATGGAGTCATCTTTGGAACCAGTTCAAATTATTGTTGGCTCCAGGACTTGAATTCAGGATTGCTGAATTGGCACCAATTCAGTCCAGCGATGTTTTTTTGGAGGCAGTTCTTCTTCGATCCAGAGGCAAAAGACAGTTGCAGGGATGACTCTTATCTTTTTCTGAGATGTTTTCTCTGGGGAGGAGCCAACGTTCTCTTTAATGCATCAACAATTCTCTTTCAAACGGTGTCAGACTTTGCTGTGCATGAAATGGCTGGCTGCCAAGTCCGACAACAAAGCACACAATCACTAACTACACTTTGCTGTGTATCATGGAGTCCTGTAGCTCAGTGGTTAGAGCACTCACCTCGCAAGCAAGAGGACCTGGGTTCGATTCCCGGGCAGGGCAAAATGTTGGGCAAGTTTTCTTACTCCACACGCCTCTGATTACCTAGCAGTAAGTAGGAACTCGGTTGTTAGTTGATTGACGGATTTGCTTTTCCATGGGTAATAATTCCTTCCAAACAAAATAATAATGCATGACTGTTTGTGGGACCCCGATATGTCCAATTAGCTAGTGTGTTTTGCCAACAAATATATAATCAATTCACTCTACAGTATATTTTGTGAAGTGCTTCTAGACTTTCCGATCACCTGATAAATAAATATATCAAATGTGAGGTTTATTATTGTTATTGGGTAAAACACTCTGTAACATCTTCCCAACATGAAAGGCATTGTGTGAGATGTAGTGGATGCTATTGTTATTATAATCGGCTCTGTCCAATTCCTTCCCAGACTTTCTATACACTTGTGAGAGTATTACAACTTGTTCACACATGTTCTTGCCAAAGTGAGACATGGTAGAGTCGAGGATGTGGCAGAGTCTCGATTGCACTAACTTCTGAGCCTTGAGATTTCATGTGTCTTTACCTTGTTGAGGCCGTTTTGTGCCTTAAAGATACGGGGATTGTGCAAAAGCTTGCTGCGGATTCTTAAATCCTGTCTCAGTTTGGAAAACTTTGTTTAAGAACCATGGAAAAACGCCTTTGAAGACCAGACAAAATTTTCCACCCTTCTGCATAATGTTAAATCTTATAACGTTTCGCCTGCAAAATATATAGTCAATTCACTTTACAGTATATTCTGTGAAGCGCTTTGAGACGTGATAAGACGTGAGATATCTGAAATCTGATATCTGATTGCCCAAAAAGGTGGTGGAGGCCGATTCGATAACAACTTTTAAAAGAGAGATAGACATTTATTTGGGGAGGACAGGTTTGCGAGGTTATGGGGAGAGAGCTGGGGAGTGGGATGAAATTGCTCTTTTTAAAGAACCGTCACAGACTCGATGGGCCGAATGGCCTCTTTTTGTGTCATAAGATTCTATGATTTTATGATATCAAATGCAAGGATTATTATTTAATATAATCATTGAGACAAAACAGTATGGACAGGCTAAAACCATGTGGAATTAATTTCAAACCTCTAATTTGCTATTATTATTAATAATGATATTATTATATATTAATACAATAAATATTATATTTATAATATCATCGGACCCTCGTCGGGGGTGAGGGTCGGATGTCTCAAAGAGTTTCACAGGATGTTAGTGTAAAGTGGAGTGTGAATGTAGTTGGGTGGGGGTGCACAACATCAACAACTTTTATCCATCCCAAAACAAAACAAAAACAAACAAAAATAAAATTGGTCATTTCAATCTATGACTGTTTGTGGGACACTGCTGTGCGCAATTGGCTGCCACGATTCACCCACAAATATACAGTCAATTCACTTTACAGTATATTATGTGAAGCGATTTGGGACATCGATTAGGTGTAAAAAGCGCTATATCAAATGCAAGGATTACTTTATTATAACTTGCATTTGTGCAGAATCCCTCACGCAGAGTAGTGTCCCAGGGAGAGAGAATAGCAGCTAATCTCCGCACATCAGAGTCCCTTCAGACAGGAGGGAAATCAATCACAATGAAATCTGCTTTGAGTCGCTTGGTACTGTACTGTTAACCTGGGATTAGTAAAAGTCACTTGAATATGTTTTTGAAAACTTACGGCTAATTTCTACAGATTTCTTTCTCTTCTTCTTTGAGAGAATAGGTTGCATTATTTTTGGAAACAATCTAATGACAGGTTTGCTCTTCACCTGAAAGGTGCCTTTTATTTGCAAAAACTACAGTAATTTATCATTGTGGCCTCTTTGAGGGTCTTTATGCCTGAGCCAGCTGCCTAGGAGAAAAAAAATATTCAAACTTGTCTGAACTTGTTTATTCTTCCAACATTCTTGATAAACAACCTAGAAAATAAAGCAGTGGAATTTTGCGTGCATAATATTTCAAGCATATTTCCTAATGATTTCAACATATCTGATGTGAATTAGCACATTAACTGTATTATTAAGCCCTGCAAATTTGAACCCATGTAAAATAACTGTTAGAATAATAATAATAATAATCTTTGTATTCAGTACAAGACGTTTCACATTGAGCGGACATTTCAAAGTGCTTCACAGGATTTATGTGAAGTGTAATGATTAGTTTAATTATAGACAAACACAACAGCTCATTTTCGCCCAGCAAAATGTGCCACAGTCACAGTTATGGAGTGAGTGACCAATTTTATTTGGGGGATTGTTGGCCAGGACACCAGAGAAACTACCTTCTCTTTTCAAGTCGTGCCATTGGATCATTAACATTCACTTGGGGCAAATGGGATCTCAGTTTAACATCAGGTCCTCAGTTTAACATCTCATCCGAAGGATGGCACCTCCAACTAAATATACCACATCTCCCCAGCACTGCATTGGTGTGAAGCGCTCTGAGATGCCATCCGGCGTGGAGGGCGCTATACAAATCGAAGTTGTTGTTGTAGTTGTCAGCCTAGACTGTGTGTGTTCTGAGTTCTCACTTGGGACTTTTGGAATTGGAACATCATTGTCGTCTCCTTTATGTTTTAAAGAAGTTCATCACTGTTGTTGCTTAATTGTTGTAATTGTTAGACCACTGAAGTTTCCCATTAAATGAGATGTTAAACTGCCTGTTTCAGGTGGCTGTTAAGAGCCCCGAGGCAGCAACTCTGTGTGGAATAAGATCAAATAAGAGGTGAACATCTGCACACAGATATGACTTTTGACTTGAGACAGAACAAATTCATAGCTGAAAACATGATCAACCAACAGGAAATATGTTCAAGTTAAAGGCACATGTTTCCCAGTGTACCTGATGTCCAAGCCACTCTATTGGGCCATCTTATAACCGCCTATATAATAGTAATAATATTAGTGCTTGCATTTGATATGGAATACACAGTCAATTTTCCTACTCTTCTTCATCCTGCCCCAACCCCCCTCCCCACCTGGCCTTGTCCCTAACTAACTGTACAGCACCTCGGGACATCCTCTCGACGTGAAAGGCACTATATAAATGTAAGTTTTGATTGATTGATTGATTGATTGATTGATGGTACCTTATCATGTCTTTGAAAAGTCTCAAAGCGCTTCATAGAATATACTGTAAAGGAAATTGACTGTGTATTTTGTGGGCGAAACATAGCAGTCAATAGTCCCACGGTGTCCCACAACCAGCCGTGGATAAGTGACCCCATTTTTTAAAAATGAATTAATATCCCTGGTACAGCGATCTGCTAATTGATCAACAAAACAGGTTCCTATTCTTATGTGAACTGAGGCATGTGGAGTAAGATAACTTGCCTAACATTTCGCCCGACCAGGAATCAAACCTAGGTTTGCTTGGTTGTGAAGCGAGCGCTCATGTGTAGCATAATATGTGAGAACAGTAAAGCTTAAGGCAGTTTGAAACCGACGGTGTTCACAAAGCAAAGTAACAATGATTTGAAGCCCACCTATTATTGAGGAACAATTGAGGGTTGATAGCAACACAGGAACTTTTTAACACTGGAAAGAAAAGGCAGACGGAATTTTGCTATGGTTTTCGCCAAGTTGACTTATTGATGTATCTTACCCTCCGAAATCCGTTATTAATTCTGCAAATATCTGGTCGGAATTTCTTCCCTTCAAAAGTGCTTAATTATCCTCGGGATTAGGTGCTTTTCCCTCTTGAAGTTATTATTTTCTTATTAAGGGGGCATACTTGTTAAAGGGGCGTACTAAGCACCGTCTGGGAATTACTGCAAGTAAACACAACTGAGGTAATAAGGATTTGTACCACATAGACCATTAACTGAAAATGCTGTCAGTTTATTGGGTCAAAGATCTGACTTTTCTGGGAATATTTTATAAGTTACTATTTAAACATTATTGTTTGGTGGAACAACAACAGTAGAAATCTATTGGAATTATCTTGTCCCCTTTTAGGTATGACAATGTCTCAGAGTGACTAGTTTGGATGCCAAACAAAGGGAAAGGGAGATCAGGGAGAATAGGCGAGGTGACTATAAGAGCAGAAGGAAAAGGGAAGTTTTTAGGTGGGATTGAGGCAGGAAGGCAAAGGGACATTCAGGACATTAAGTAGCTGAAGATTCGGTGATGGTGGAACAGTTACAGTTAATCCGCAATCTGAGGCACAAAAAAAAGCTTGCAAATTCGGTCTCCTGTACCAAGGTAATAGCTCTTTTGCCTACCAAGCGAGAGGAGCCAGGTACGATTCCCAGCAAGGCGAAACCTTAGGCAACTTTCTTTACTCCATACACCTCTATTTATCTAGCTGGAAACCGAGGAAAGCAGGATTGGCAGATCGGTTTCTAGGGGTAATAATCCCTCAAAAATAATGGAGCCACTCAATCCATGACTGTTTGAGGGACGTTGCTGTGCACAATTGTCTTTATATGCATCACTCATCGAATACACAGTCAATCCACTTTACAATATACAGTATTCAGTGAAGCACTTTGAGTTGCCTCAACAACATGACAAGGAGATATATCAATTGCAAGGATTATTATTATTATAAGACTACATTTGACATTTTTCCATGATTGTGCTCCACATTAAGTTTTTAGACAAAATAGCCTTGTAGACAAAGACCAAGTGGGATTTGAGCCTTTGACAGCCTTACGTTTGTCCCATTAAAGACGCTCTCACTCTTTTATTTCCACCCATGATTTACCATCAGGTTGCAGTCTACGGATAAACTGGGAAACATTTGATCTTGGAAGTTTCCACTTGTACAGCATCGTTCTTGGAAGAGTAGAAACCTGTGCCCACGCTGCAATTTCAAGGAATGCTATCTCAGACAGCCTCCTGGTGTGATCAGAACACATAATGAAGCAGCAATTAAAATAATCTGTGATCACATCAAGAATAATCGAGTGAGTTGAAGGAATCAGTAGCCCCTGAAGGTTTTCTGTCTCTACTTCTAATCTAAACAATTTGTGTGTGTGTGTGTGTATTATTTATATTGAAACCTGCTCATTATTTGCACGTGTCTTTTTAATAATAACAATAATAATCCTTCCATTTGATATAGCGCTTTTCACATCTTATCGACGTCTCAAAACGCTTCACAGAATAAATTCTAAAGTGAATTGACTTGATATTTGTGGGCAAAACTTGGCAGCCAATTGTGCACAGCAGTGTCCTACAAACAGTCGGGGGTTGAACATGACTAATTTTTTTAATTTTTTTTTTTAAAATGGTGGGTTTTTTGGGGGGGGGATTATTATTAGGAGTGTGTGTGTAGAGTAAAGAAACTTGACCAAGGTTTCACCCTGACCTGACTGGATTCGAACACAGGTCTCACACTTGTAAGGCGAGTGCTCTCACCACTGAGCCACAGGAGCCAACTTTTCCCACAGAAGGGAACGAGCGCAAGGCTGTTTTTTTCATTCAAAATTATTCTTGCGTACGACGCATCATTCATGGCATCAACGATTCATCTCAAAGTGTCTCAAAGCCCTCACAGGGGATACTGTTATGTGTCACTGTGTAATTGATGATGAACGCAACGGCCACTTTGCGCACAGAAATAACCATAAAATGAAAGAACAATATTATTGGGGTTAATGTTGGCTAGGACGCTGGGAAAAACTCCCTGCGCTTTCTCAAGCAGCACAATGGAGCTTTAGTATCCACTTGCTTTGTTAGATGGGACCCTCGGTTCAATGTCTCTTCTGAAGGACAGAATCCCCAACAATGCAGCCCCCAGTACTGTATTGGAGTGTCAGCCTAGACCGTGAGTTCAAGGTGCTGATGCCACGGTGCAAACTCACAACTTTCTCACTCAAAGGTGAGAGTTATCTCAACCCGAAGCCTCTTAGCCATCAACTATTTTATATACAAATTGGGCCTGGATTGTCATTCTCGCTAGAAACCTTTGATTCAAGGAAATCAACAAAGTCAAGTTCCCTGAAGTCTGAGACAATTAACTGACATCTCACTTAATATTCTTTTCCGAGGTTTGCCAGAATTTCATTAGGAACTAACCCCAATAAAAGTTGCAATGCAACTGAGAAGCCTGGAGAGGTTACTGTTCTTGTAAAAACAGATCAATCTGTTGAGAGAGATGAGCAAACATATGGGCATCTCAGATTGGTGAGTAATTGGCTTTGGGCTAGGAGGTTCAATGTCCAAACCTGAGTGAGTCTTCACTAATCCAAGGCACTATACGATGGTTGTCCATTGATGGGTGAGTTTTGTGCCACTCTAACCTCATTTTCCAGAAATGCTATACTTTGCTTCTCTCCTACCTTTAAAGCCAACCTTAAAATCTACTTACTCATGCCTTCATCACATCCCGGCGTGACTACGCCAACACCCTGCAAGTTGGCCTTCCGAATTCCAGAACTCTACTGCTCCAAACTTCGTGACTTCATCTCCCCTATCCTCACCCAACTCCATTGGCTCCTCATCACCTAAACAATTCAATTCAAGATCCTGGTCCTCACATTCAAAGCCCTCCATGGCCTCACCCCACCCTATCTCTGCGACCTCCTAAACCCCGCCCCACCCGCCCCAGCATTGGCAGGAAAGCCTTCAGCCACTCTAGCACCACCCTCTGGAACTCCAACCCGTAGTCCCTCCACCTCATCCCCTCCCTGGCCTCTTTCAGGACCCGATTCAAGACCCTCCACTTTGACAGTCCCATCGGTCACCCCAGGTTCTGGTCACTTTGAAGTATGAAGGACTTTGACTTGTTCTCTCGTCACTGTATAAACATAAATTGTTGTTGTTGTTGACTGCAAAATGGGATTCCCCTCTCAGTCAGAAGAAAAAGAACACTATCATTGACCAAGAAAATCCAGAATATACTATAAAGTGAATTGACTGTATATATGTGGGCGAAACACGACAGCCAATTGTGTACAGCCGTGTACCACAAACAGTCATGGATTGAAAATGACCAATTTTTAATATTGTAGTTTTTTTTGGAAGGATTATAATTAGGCATGTGGGGTAAGGAAACTTGACCAAGGTTTCAATCTGATCTGCCTGGATTCGAACACAGGTCTCACGCTTGTAAGACGAGTGCTCTAACCACTGAGTTACAGGACACAGGCAGAATATATAGGAACACCCCTATAGGGCAGCTCCTAAAGGGTTGGGCACTTAGTCACACTTTATGGAAACTGACCAGAGAGAAAGTAAATGAAAGACTTTGACAAGTCTTCACCCAATAATCTTTATGTTTGATGCAGTGGCATTAGTACACCACCAGCACCTTCTGAAAGCACTGCAGAGGATCTGTACTGTTAAGTGCTATGTCTTTGTATTTTGTTTTTCAGCCAACCTTTAGCTCACAGCAATGTCCCTCCACGTAGCTGTAAAGTGAATGACTCATTTTATTTTGGGCGGTGGGGGGAGGAGGGGGGATTGTTGGCTCGGACACCAGGAGGAACTATCTCTTCTTTTTGAGTTGAGCCTTGATCAATTCAAGATCAGCCTGAACAGGGAAGTGAAAGTTTGATTTATGTGTCGTCCAAAGAACAGCACCTCTGACAATGCAGAGATAGCTCCACTCGAGGCTCCACTGGAGTCTTGGGCTAGACCATGAGCTTAAGTCATCGCTGCCTGTCATTACAGGGCAGATTGTCTGATTTTTTAGTTAGTTTTATGTTGTTTTTTAAACAAGCGCATGGCTCCTTAGGGAAAAGATTCCTCAAGGAGACAGTGGAAGAACAAATTAGATAGATTTCTGCTGGAAAATAATATCTCAGGATACAGTGTATAGTTTGGGGGAACAACATGGCAAGCGACTGTCAGGATGGTGGTGGAAGGCGAACTGGATGGACCTTGGTCATCTTTCGCAGAGCAAGTTCTTATGGTCTCGTGTTGTTTTGCTCCAATAGCACCACCAGGGTCTCAGACACAGCAAACACTGCGCCTTGTGACTTGTGTTCAAAGTAAAAAATCCAGACATACAGGGAGTCAAAACAGATTAATTCCCCGACCGCTAAATCAGCCAACACTCGAACCAGATTTTAGAAAGCAGATCACTTATTGAAAGGCTGATTAAAAAGCTACCAATGAGTGGATGAAGTGCCTCGAGTGGAACAAGATTAACTCGTAGAGAATAATAATTCCGCCCCAGGTTTAGAGCCAAAGTGCGCTCGTTCAATCGTCGACAGTTGGCATTTGGCAAAAAATGTTTCCCTTCCGAAACGAGCAGAGGAACAGGGCAAGGTAGGGCAGCGTCACTAAAAAAAAATTGAGAATTTTTATTTTACTTGCTACGATGTGCTCGCTTCTCTCTCCTTTTTTTTGTGCTTCTCCCTTTAATGAAGAACAGATTAAACCCACATGTGCAGCAGGAACTAGATACGTTTGGACAAAAGGAAAACGGTTGTATCTGGGAAAATCTTGGCAAGCCATGGTTCTGATGATTTGTTTCAGCTGAGTGTGGACTGAAAGTTTGGAGAGCTGAAAGGAGAGCCAACAGATGGAGTCAGGCAGAGAGGAACAAAGCCTTGCATGAAACTCGTGAACAAATTCCACCAGCCCCCACCACCCACACCCCCACAAAAAAAATTGATTTATTCAATCATCTTTTTTTTGCTAGCTTTCTCTTTATTTTTTCCTTCCTTATTAAAAAGAAAACAAGAAGCTGGGTAGTGCCCTAGAGCACTTAGATAGTATTTTGTTTTTGGCACAATTATATAAGAACTCTAACACATCATTTAGCTTTATCGCCTCCAAAACACATCTCGAAGCACCCCCACAGGATTTTCCATTACCGTGCGTTGTGTAGGCGAACTGTTAGACCAAATTTGAGCCCAGGGATGAGGTGAATAACTAATGTTTTTTTATCTAGGGGATTATTGATTGATCTGGACACCAAGTGAACCCCCACTTCTCTTTTTGAGTAAGGGCATAGGATCTTTTAATGTCCACCTGAATGGGCAGATGGGAGACCTTGGTTCCACATCTCATGTGAAGTCCGACACCTCTGACATTGCAGAGTGCCCCCACAGCACACCGAAAAAAGCTCACACAGAATTCCAAATTGACTATGATATATTTGTAACAAAAACAGAAGTCGCTGGGTCAGCAGGTCAGACAGCAACCATGGAGAAAAGAAAGCAAGTCAACGTTTCGGGTCCACGACCCTTCGTCAAAACAGGGGCTTATTGTGAGGGAGAGGCTTTGAAGGACTAACAGAGTGCGGATAGGCAGGGCAAGGAATAATAATCCTTGCATTTGATATAGCGCTTTTCACATCTTATCAACGTCCCAAAGCACTTCACAGAATATACTGTAAAGTGAATTAACTGTATATATTTTGGGGCAAATCGCGGCAGCCATTTGCGCACAGCAGTGTCCCACAAACAGTCGTGGATTGAAATGACCAATTTTATTATTGTGGTTTTTTGGAGGGATTATTATTAGGCGTGTGGAGCAAGGAAACTTGCCCAAGGTTTCGCCCTGACCTGCCTGGATTCAAACACAGGTCTCCCCAGCTTGGTCTCCCAGCTTGCAAGACAAGTGCTCTAACCACTGAGCCACAGGAGAGATAACAGAGAAAATGGGGTAGGGGATAGGAAATGATGGGTATTAATGGAACAAAACAAAGAGGGTGGGGATTGCTTCAGATTTCCAGCATCTTCAGTATTTTGTGTTTTGTAAGATATGTATGTATCGTTTTGCACTGATTATCATTCTTGGTCAAACATGGGCCAATATGGGAGTTATATTATAGTTTGATCAATTGATTTGAAACCTCCAAAAAGCTATTTTGTTCAAAGGAGAGGAAATAAACAAAAGCCAAACAAAAATCTCAATGTGGATTTATTTATAGCACAGGTGTGTGCCCATTCAATAAAAATGGACTGGAGATTTGATTGCCTACAGGATTATTATTTACACACATCTGAAGATTCAAAGAGTTATTACACATCTGGAAATTAACCCTCGCCACAGGTACTCTAGGGCAGGTTTAACTCCTTTAGTCCATCATTCCGGAGGTTTAAAGGAAAGGGATTTTTCAAAGCAGGTTTGCTTTAATTAGGCTGGGTTGGGTGGGGGTGGAGTGGTAGGGGGGTTTGTTACATTTTACTACTTCTCTTTATTCCTCCCATGCTTCTTCCCACGTGCACGTACACCTACAAAACACACAGTCACTACACTTTGCTGCATATCCTGTGAAGTGCTTTGAGTCATCATGAAAACATAAGAACATAAGGAATGCTAGATGAAGAAAGACCAAGGTCCATCTAGTTCACCTTCCACCTTCCTGGCGGTTGAATGCACATATGTACCAAATGACTTACGTTCTATATCCCATAATGTTATTTCCTAAAAAGCAAACTATCTAATCTGTGTTTGAAAGAATCAACACTTCAACCTCCCGAGGAGAGTCTGTCCCACAGGTTCATTATAGTGTTTGCATAGATTTGTTCTGAATTTACCAAACAGTAAAATTACATTAATATAGCGCCTTTCACATCGGGAGGACGTCCCAAGGTGCTGGACAGTCAATGTTTCATACCCGAGCTGGGGTCGGGATCAGGGCCAGCGGAGAGAAGGGAGGGGAAGGGGGTTGATGAAAGTCAAGGTTGAAGAGGAGGGTCTTGAGGTGGGTCTTGAAGGAGGCGAGGGAGGGGGCGGAGTGGTGGGACTATGGGACGCAAGTTTAAAGATTGGGTGTCGGCAGAATGGCTGAAGTCTCGCCTGCCGATGGTTGGGCGGGTGGTCGGGGGACGCGGAGTAGGAGGCTGGAGCCCACTTAGCGGAGGGAATGGACAGGTGGTTAGAGGGACAGGAGGTCTCTAGAAGGAGCACTCTACGCAATGCTTTGAAATATTTCAATGACATTATAAATGCAAGGATTATTATTATTTTGTGGCTAACTGGTTTAATGAGTGCGAGGAATGCTAGACCCATTTGCTATGTTTCATAATGAGTTAATATGGTCACTCTTCCCCCACCCCACCCCCCCACCATCCCACGTCCCCAGCCCGGTGTCCCCTCCCCCATTGTAAAGTGCTCTGAGGCATTATTCTATGTGAATGACACATATAAATGTAAATTGTCGTTTTATTCAACGGACTATTATCACATTAAATACAGACAGTTAAGACTTCAAATACTTAACGAAAGCTTGCTAGTTACAGGTTTCAATGTACAAATGGCTAAGTTGTTCCAGTCATTAATCAACCTCTGGGTAAAAACAAAACTCCGGTGTCTGTCTGTCTTGAGTTAGGTTTTTGCCACTCTAAACCTCTGACTTTAGAAACAAATAGGTAATTGTAAAAAAAAATCTAAATTGGGATTGAAAGTACATGATCTGCTCCTTCAGCTCCTCCGCCCCCTATCTACCCTTTGGAACTCCATCCGACAGTCCCTTCGCTTTGCATCCTCCCTTACCTCTTTCAAAACACTTCTCCAGAACCTCCTCTTCAACCACGCATTCAGCCCCCATCCTACCCCTACCATCCTTGCTCTCCAATCCTCCTCATCCTAACTCCTGCTTGGGTTCAAATCCCTGACAATCCAGCACCTTTGGCCATCTTCCCGACATGAGATGCTCAATAAAAGATGTAATTTGTTGCTGTTACAAATTGGTCTGCAAGCCAGTGCAGATTCAATAGGTAGAATGGCCTTCTGTGCTGCAAATTTGTCTGATTGCATGATATCAGAGAGGGGCTTTATAGAGTTGTATAATAATATAATAATCCTTGCATATTCTTTTCACCCACAAATATACAGTCAATTCACTTTACCGTATGTTCTGTGAAGCGCTTTGAGACGTCTAGAAGACGTGAAAAGCACTATATCAAATGCAAGGCTTAATATTATTATTATATACATTGGCTTTTCATAGAATGCATTGCAAAGTGGGCAAAATATGTATCATATAAGAAGATGTGTGTCAGCCTGACTCAGTTGCTAGCACTCTCGCTTCCTGAGTCAGACGGTTGTGGATTGCCATTGGGACTTGGAACTCAAACAGTCTACACTGGCGTTCCAATTCAGTTCCATGGGTGGGCTTCATTGCCGGAAGTTCCACCTTTCAAGATGACAGTTTAGGTGGACAGTTAAAGATCCCATGGCACTACAGACGACATGAGCTCCATCCCAATTTCTGACTTGGAGGACAGAGTCCTTCCGACTGAGCCTGGCAAACACCCATACACAATGCGTCAGGTGAATTCTGACTGTTTGTTTTTGTAGGCATCACCCCTGCTGCTGACAACAGGAGCACACCTACACAGCGCACTGCAAAGTAGTTTCATAAGGCGTTATTACACATGTTAGCTGCAATGCATGTGCTTTTTTTTGGCAAATATTCAACCCGTTACTGGCGTTCGAGCAACAAAGTACAGAGCAGGTGGGAGTGAGCAGCCACTATACCCGCTGGGACTTAAACGGGGCCATTACCTCTCCATAATGAGGAGATGAAACCCTTCCAAAACAGCTTGCCATCTCTTAACATGCCATGACATGTGGGTCAGTGTCTGCACAGGTTTGATCTCGGCGGCCCATAGATGAAGATGACACCGAATCTCTGTGACTGTGACTTACCCGCCTGACCTGCCTGATGTCCACCTGTCACCAAAGCAATGACCAAACTCTACTGTAATCATTCGCTTTCTGTCCTCAGCTCGGGTCTGAAGCAGAAACTGTCCAGCACCTTGGGACGTCCTCCTGACATGAAAGGCTCTATATATGAATGTAACTTTTGTTATTGTTGTTGTTACGATGCTTGCCGTGGCCTTCGATCGCTCTTTTAGTGCTCACTGTGAGATTAGAATCCCTTTGAAACCCTGAGAAATGTTTCTCGGATTTCCCACACTATGTGACTCGAAACATAAACCACCCCATCTCATGACCGAGTCTATACTGTCTTCACACCCAGTCTGCCCTTGTCTCCACACCCAGTCTCACAAGGGAGGTCTTCTAATTGTGGTTAAACTTTGAGAAATTTCCTTCAATGTCCCTCTAATTATGTCTTCTCCACTTCTCTATTTTTCTGTGGGGGTGGGGGGCTGGGGTGGGGTATGGTGGAGTGTGGGGTGGGTGGGGAAGAGGGGCTGGGGGTAACCACTGGAGTGGATTTTCCTTGGGGCTGTGCTGGCTCCAAGTAATGTGTTTGGCTACAGGATGTTGGAATCTCGTTGCCCTGCTCAAGGGGTCTTGTGATAAGGTCCCTGAGCCACGAACTCTGCACTGAAACACTAACTTGCTTCTGAAAGTGACTTTGGGGTTTGCTCGTGCTTCTTATTGTATCAGACGCTTTAAATAATTTCAAAGCCTGTTCCATATGTTTCTATTTACAGAGTGCCACGTCGATAGTACATGTTGAGAGTTCCACATAGAACATGGTATCATAGGCTCGGATTGTCCCACAGGAGTTTAAGAATAATAGTGTTTGTAACAGAATCTACAGACACTATCGACCAGTATTTTTTTTAAAAAAAAAGCTGCTTCCTAGTGAAGTATGTGTGAAAATTGCTGTTTCTCAGTGTACTTTTTAGCTAAGAAAATCTTAAAATGCACAAATCAAATGTAACCATTAGTACTCATTTGTTAGAAACCTTATGATTAATTGATTTAACTAATTTCATAGCCCATGGGAATGCACCATTTAAATGGACAAGCTTAACTATTTTGTGAAAACCCCCACGATTTTACTTCTCGCACAAATGTCAAATTAGCTCAGTTGATGACACACCACTCACCTCTGAGTCAAAAGTTTGTGGCTTGAAGCCTCAGTATATTCTGTGAAGCTCTTTGAGATGTCTCGAAGACATGATGAGCTGCTATATCATATGCAGGAATTATTATTGTATCGGGACTTATTCGCTACCTATTCGCTTAGTGGAGTCCTATAGCTCAGTGGTTAGAGCACTCGCATTACAAGCGTGAGACCTGAGTTTGGTTCCTGGCAGGGCGAAACCTTGGGCAAGTTTCCTTACTCCACACGCCTGATAATAATCCCTCAAAAAAAAAAAATTGGTCATTTCAAACCACAATTGTTTGTGGAACACTGCTGTGCGGAATTGGTTTTGCCCACAAATATACAGTCAATTCACTTTACAGTATATCCTGTGAAGCGCTTTGCGACATCCAGAAGATGTGAAAAGCGCTATACCAAATGCAAGGATTAAATGCAACTCCAATAATACAATGGATGTTAGCGAGGAGATTTCCCTTCCTGATTTATTGCAATGCACAATGGGCAATGCACAACCAGCACTCTATTTAGCTTGGGTGGGGTTTGCTAATTATGTATCAAACAGACAGCAAGACGCAATCCTTCACAAAGAAAGTAATCGTTAGCTGGAGAGGGTTACCAGGGATGCTGGTTGAGGTCACGATAATAATAATTATAATAATATTCCTTGCATTTGATATAGCGCTTTATCACATTGTCGAGACGGTCTCAAAGTGCTTCTTTGAGACAGGACATGCGGTAAAGTGGAATGGGAGTGAAATGTGGCAGCCAATTGGGGCATAAATCACAAATAATCTTCATTGAGGAATAAAGCAACAACATTTTTGGGGTTTAACACATGTCCGTTCAGTCAACCATCAAATGCGTAATCTTCACCTCCTTCCAGCCTACCGGAATGCTACCCCGAATTAAAGACAATGCAAAGGTGTTGTTGGTTTTCCAAAACTGGAATCTTTTCCTGGAGGTGTTTTTCCCAGGAATATCAGTCACTCACTTGGTGGCTATTTGTGCGCAGGTGGGCCAGCACTATTGCCTGCGAAAAACATAGTCACTACACTCTACAGTGTATCCTGCAAAACATTTTCAGATCTCCTCCCAACATGAGCAGTGCCACATCAAATGTGAGGATTAATAGCATTCTATTATAGCTTCCAAGTCAAACCCTACTATGTCTATCCAAGCCACAGTTATTCTACACTCTCGGCACCAGTTAGATGCTGAAACCACACAGATTCAATGCCTAAATGGGTGGAATAACTAACTACAGGGTTAAGGATCTCTCTCAGTGAAACATCTAAAGCATTCACTTGTGCCAGTAAAATACGAACACGAGTAAAGAGAAGGAGACTATTCAGACCATTAAGCTTCTCACACCAGTGTATTAAATCTTGACAAATCTTTTATTCCCAATGCTCTGCCCATACATCGTCTCCCTTAATATCTTTACAATCCATGATTTGCCCATAAAAATCCAGTCAATTCACTTTACAGTACCTGAATATCTTGTGAAG
Organism: Hydrolagus colliei; assembly: GCA_035084275.1. Classification (NCBI taxonomy): domain Eukaryota; kingdom Metazoa; phylum Chordata; class Chondrichthyes; order Chimaeriformes; family Chimaeridae; genus Hydrolagus; species Hydrolagus colliei. Next base: position 5,236,740 of record CM068768.1, read on the forward strand.
CGCTTTGAGACATCTCAAACGTGTGTTAAAGTACTACATCAAATGCAAAGATCATTATTATATTGTGAAAGAGCTCTTAATACTAATTGCTTGCCTTTTATAATACATTTCGACTTCAAGATCCTCACTCTCGTATTTAAATCCTTCCACTTCTTACCTCTCTAAACTCCTGTCTGCTTACAATGGAACCTGCCATCTCCACTCTACTGGGTCCGGGCTCCTCCTCATCCCCGATTTCTCCGCTCCGTGCCTTCAGCCATTATCCCGCCAAACTCCGGAACTCCCTCCCTCAACCCCTTCGCCTCATCCCCTTCTTTCCCATCTTCAGGTCGCGCCTGAAGACCTTTCTCTTTGACCGCGCTTACGTCACCTTCCCCCTCCCCCGCCTGTCTCAGCCTTGGGCTCTGCCATTGTGAAGCGCTCTGAGACTCTCCACCCGGCGTGGAGGGCGCTATATATATGCAAGTTGTTGTTGTTGCTGTTGTTACCAAGTATCTATCATCCCTTCAGACATTCAGCATCTATACATCCACAAATATCACATTTGATGTATGATAACCATGCCTTTTTTGCAAAAAATGCCAATGGGTTATACATGACTGATCATGAAATTAACGTGGATTTTCTTACCCCCAAAAAAACATTGTTGCCATGACAGATTGCTTTGCCCTTCTCAGTTTCCAATTCATTGCCATCTATCTGTCTGAATGTCTGTCTGACTGGCTCTCTCTTTCCCTTCCCACCCAACTATAGATTTTGTAATAGCAGTAACTTGTAACTAAGTAACTTTGGAATTGCAGGGAATGTGACATTTTAATTCTGGAAATGGACATAATTGGAGGGGGGAATAATAGTAATCCCTGCATTTGATGCATCACCCTTCCCATCAGCAGGGCATCTCCAAACATCTCATTACACTTACTGCAACGTGCAGTGACTGTGTATTTTGTAGCCAATTTGCTCATAGTAATGTCCCACGAACAGCCATGAAGCGTGGGATCGGTTTTATCTTGGGGGTTGTGGGCCACAACACAGGGGAGAAATTCCCTTCTCTTTCCGAGTAAGCGATCTGAAGACTTTTCGGTTCGACTGTGCCTATGGTCACCTCCCCTCCCCCTGGCTCGGCCACTATTGTGAAGCGCACTGAGACGCAGTCCATCTCAGCAGGCAGACGGGGCCTTGCTTTAACCGCCTTACGTGAATTAGACAGTGAGATGCCATAATGATAATTACCATTGACAACAAAATTACATTTGTATCGCGCCTTTGACGTCGGGATCTGGACAGTCAGTGTTCCAGACCTAAGCCGGGGTCGGGGAGAGTTGGATGGAAGGGAGGGGAGGGGAGGGGAGGGTGGGGTGACCGATGGCACAGTCGAAGAGGATGGTCCTGAGGCGGAACTTGAAGGAGTCTAGGGATTACTTACACTGACTTACAAGTTGGATGAGTTTGAGATGAAATGTTACTTTTGAATGACGTTTTTTTGTTGAATCGATTTGATTTGAACCAAATAAATGGCTTTGGTTTTTATATACGGTATATATATATATCATATGAAGAAAAACTGAGAAGGTTGACTTTCTGCCTCAATTGGCTACGTGAACAGTATAAAGCCAAACCATAGTCTAACATTCCTCTTCTCTTAAGATTCAAAAAACATGTTAACTAACTCGTCCCATCTGCAGCTGGAATAGTGTTGATGTAAACGAGTGTAACGCTTTCCAGATGTTCAACTGTCTGATGAGCATCAGGAGAAATAAGCCACTTTACTTATGAAGCCTGCGTTAAAGCGTGTATCGCCATAGTCACATCCCCGGCATCTCCTGACTTGCACAGATTTACAGATATCTGGTTATTGTGGACCATGATGCAGACCTGAAACACTCCTCTGATCACCTCCTGGGCTGCAAAGGGCGTTAATATTAACGAACGGTTCGGGGTCAGTTTGCAAAGTCCCCTGTTGCATATGAGTCTCTTTTGCATGTTGAATGGTCACTAATTATTGCCTTAAAGTAAAATCTTTTTTTGTTGTTGGTAAAGAATCGATCTCACGTCGACCAACACCCCCTCCCCACCCCTGCAATAGCATTAATTGTCATTTTTATCATTCTTATTATTATTTAAGAAGATTTGGCAGGAAGGAGCGAGCTATTGAAGGAGAGCTTTCAAGCAAAGTAGTTTGATTTTCGATTGAGACAGAGAGCTGAATGATGGGGGTGGGGAAGGGAGGATAACTTAAAACGTGGAACCTCCCTGTGTCAATGCTGAGGGATCCTTACACTGAGGAGATCTACCCGAAAGAGGGAGGATTTGATTTGAATCCACTTTGAATACAAAGCCCATTAAACCATTCCCCCCCCCAAAACAACCACCAAACATTCTCGAGCGCTTCAGTATTTAGTCTTATGCATCTCTGTCTCTCCCCCCACCCCCATCCCAAGCCTCCCCCGTAAACACACAGACACAAACACACACAAACACAAGATTTTTACTCCCCTTTTAGCACCCCCTATCACCCCCCCCCCCCCCCCCAAACACACACACCACCAACCATCCCATTCATGATTTTAAACAAACTTGGGTGTGTGTGAGTCAAGTATTTTTTTGGGTCTCAAACTAATTTTTCTAACGTTTTTTCAACAAAAATCTACCAAAAATTTCGGAAGAGTTACGGTTGCAAGAGTTTTCTTTGCAGTTTTGTTTAAAAAAAACACACACACAAAGCCCCTGAACCGAGCTGACCCAGATCCTAAGACAGATCCTTGATGGTTGTCAGATGAGTTTTAACTCTTTCAATCCTGTCCACGAATTTGAACAACGAACGAACGGACAGACACGTTAATATCACCGCGACCTCGTTATTAATCATTTGGACGTTAATTTTTGCCCTTCCACGAGTTTCAGTCTCACATCTCAAAACTGCGGATGCATTGGCTGTAAATCAAGTCCACTGCCCCTGATCTCAGTCTATCAGCAAAGCGGACTGTGTGCTAAACACTAGTTTTTTTAAATATAAAAGTATCTTCTTTTAAAAAAAACTTTGATTGAATCAAATTTCACTCGAAAGAAAATAGCCAACGGTGATGTGTGTGTCTGTGTGACTGTTTATGTGTGTGTGTGTATATACGTGAGTGTGTGTGTTTGTATGTATATATATATATATACATATGTGTGTATACGTGTGTGTGTTATTTTGTGTGTGTGTGTGTGTTTGTGCATTCTCTCGTCGGTACATCAAATGCCGGGCGGACGGACAGTCAGCGGGTGTCTAACTGATGCTAGTCTAGAGCCAAAGTCACCCCAATGCCAGCCAAACACTTGGCATTTTACGACTTGGGCAGGTATCGAATCGTTTCGAGGCTTCATTCTGAACCCTGCAAGGCGACATGGTTTACCCCTGCTTTGCTGTGATCCCGACTTCAGGGGAGACTGCACAGAGCGAATATTATGTGTACACACACACACATATATATATATATTATACATAGCTATCATTTGGGCGTGAAATTGGTTAGAAAGAGTGGAGAGCAAAGGACTTCACCATCGAATACAATTGATACTCTTGAGTGTTCAAACTCACACCTACCTCCCTGCTTCAGAAAATGTTTGTGGAGCCATAGGAAATTTAATGTACAGTACAAAGTACAACACACACACATCTATCTCAGTTGGTAAGGATATGGATGGATTCATTTGCAAAGTTGTCCTTTTTGGAGGGGAGGTGAGGTGGGGGGTGGGGGGTGGGGGGGTGGCAAGGATCGAATTTTTAAATGATTCGATCGAAGAGCTTTGTGTTTGCAGAAGTTTAATGCTGTAAAATGATCTGTGCGCGCGGAAAAGTGATTCTCAGCCTTTGTGTGATCAGTCGTTTCGATTGCGGGCACGCTTGAGAGTGAGAGAGTGAAAAGGGAGGGTGGGAAAGAGAGAGAGAGAGAGAGAAAGTACACACACATACACACACACACCTACACACGCCCCCGATCAGCTGGCATATCGATATAAGTGATTACGTGTAAGTTTGGTTGGTAAAAATTGAAGCCATCCATTTTTTTTCCGAGGCTTGGAACATCTCCATCCCATTCCTATCCCTTCCACACACACACACTCACACACAAACACATCCTCTCCCTTCCTCCAGTGACCCAGACTGCGACGTGTCTTTCCACTCTGGCATCTCTTTGAAACAATGCCCTCCCCAAAAATTGGAGGAAAGTGTGTGTGTATGAGAGAGAGAGGAAGAGAGAGGGGGGGGGGGGGGGAGATTTTTTATGTCCATATTTGCCTTGAAAAGAATGGGTTTCAATTTTGCGGGGGTGGGGGAAGTAAATATTTAATGATGGCTGTTGGAAAGGGAGCGTGGATGGAGAGGGGGTGGGAGGGGTGGGGATGGGGACCGGATGGAAAGGGGGGGGGGGTGTTTGGAAATAGAAATGGGGTGATGGGGATGGGATGGAGAGGAGGGGATGGATTGGGGATGATGAGGAGGGCAATGGAGAGGGGGGCAATGGAGAAGGGGGTGGAGAGTGGGTGATGGAGAGGGGATGGAGAGTGGGTGATGGGGAGGGGATGGAGAGGGTTGGGGGGGGGGGGGGGGGGGGGAGAGGTGGTGAGAGAGAGAGAGACACACATAGTGGGTGAGAATGAGTGTCCAGATTCCCCTTGTCCCATCAAAGTGATTGGAGCTGATGGCGAGGTAGTGGTGGGTGGGTTTGGAGGGGGGGTTGGGAGGTTGGGAGGGGGAGGACATGTCAATTACAGCCGAATACAAGTTGAGTTTGGGGAGGGCGGGGACTGTGATGATTTTAGAGGGTGAGATGGACTTGCCCCCGCCTGAGAAGGGGGCGGCAACCGATCACACCTCCAAACTCAAGGCGAACATAAAAGGGAGGTGGATCAGTTAAACCAAGCAGTAGGAAGTTTCTGCTGGGGTTTGGTCCTGAGTTTGGAAATTACACACACCAGAAACATTGTATGTCCGGACGCTGAAGCAAGTTCATTTTTCTTACCCCGAAGAGTCTACATGTCTAATATTTAGATATGTTCAGCTTTGTGGATACTCGGACTTTGCTGTTGTTGGCGGCAACGTTAATATTGGGCCAGTGTCAAGGAGAGGATGATGGTGAGTTGAGTTGACAAGTTTTCTTGTTTGGTTTTTTTTTGTGTGTGTGTTGCCTTTCAATCTATTCTTTATTTCTCTCGTTTTGATATTGAGGGAGGATTATTTTGTGTGTGTGTGTGTGCGTGTATTTCCATCAAGAAATATTTCTAAACTTGCTGTTATGGTCTGGTCTGGCTGATCGAATCATAAGATAGTTACTGGGAGGTTTTACTTTGGAAGAACATGATGTGGGTTTTTTTTTCGAGGGAGGGAAAGAGAGAGAGAAAGGGGTTGGAGGGTTGATGATGGGGGGGGGGGTTAGGGGGAATAGCTGGGAGTAAATTTGACCCCCCCAAAAGAGGAGTGTAAAAAGTGCCATTTTTTCTTTTCTTTAACTTACCGTTAAGTAGCAGATGGTTTTGTGTGAGTTAAGGAGAAGCAGATGTCTTATGTTGAAGAAGAAGAAAAAACATTGTAAAAAGTTTGGAGACTTTTCTTTTGCTGTTTTTGTGGTAAAGAATTCCTCTCCCCCTCCACCACCCCCTGAAGAATTATGCCTCCATCCCTAGGGAATGGCGTGCAAGAGTCGGAGGAGAGATAAAACCACATCTGCTCAGTGCAAAACCAAACTGGGCGTCTAAAGATTGCAGAGATATACACTGGTAGAAATAGCACGAGTCTCACAAATAGTGTTTGTTGTGTTTGATTTGGGGGTGGGGGGGGGGGTTTAAAAAAATCATAAAAGGAAAAAAATGAAATTGAGACTGGGGAATGTTAGAAAGAAATGTTAGTTTGATTGGGGTGGGAGGAGAAACCCCTCGAGGAATAAAAAAGGAATTCTTGTGCAAAACAGCCTTGAAAGTGGGTGTGCCTTGACAACTCTGAGTCTCAGCAAGTTAGTTTAGACAGTAAGAAAATATTGTCCCCAGGCAAGGTAACAGTCTGGACAGTGATTTACTAGATATTTAAGAGACTGGTTAGAAGGAAAGAGGCTGGTGCACAAGAGTGGGGGGAGGGGAGAAAGGGGTGGGTGGGGGAGGGTGGAGACAGAGAGAATAAACCCAGACTAAATAATTTGAGAGCAGTTTTTGGATGTGAGTCAGTCCCGCCTGGGAGAATATTAGTTTAGAGACTTGGGGGAATTTCAATGCGTAGGGGCGACACCAGTTGCCAAGTTGAAATCTGCTTTTTGTTAAAAAGAAAACAAATTGCAAGCCAGTGGGGTTGGGAGGGGGAGTGTGGTTGGTGGGGGGGGAAGTGGGGGGGGAGCTGAATTGTGTAAAGGAAAAGATTACAGTTTGGAAATTCGAGCAATCCAGATGTTAGCGTGAGACACAAACCCTTTGAGTCTCTGTGCCACAGCTCAACACTGCCATCTACCATCAATGTACCAAATGGGTACAATTTCTTCACCCAGCCACCCACCCAAAAAAACTTCATTTCCCCCCCTTCCCCCCCCCCCCATTTAAAATGGTAAATGATTATTTATTTAACAACATTTACAGTTTAAAACAAAACCATTTTTTTTTGGGAGCGATGAATTGTAATGGAAAAGTGCAAAAGGATGAAAGTAACTTGGCCCAGTTGGGTACCATTTCTGTTGGTGGTTGGATAATGATGTTGGGTTCAAACACACAGTGTTGGGTTACAGTGCCATCTACTGGTGCTTCTCTTCTCTCATAAATTGGATTGGATTCAGCATTGGTGCCTGTTCTGAAGACTTGAGGAAGGCTGTGATAGTTGTGTGTAGAAACAAATGACAGCCCACACCCCTCCCCCCACCTCCCACCCCACACCCACCTCTCTCTCTCCCCCCATCATCTAAGGGGCTAAACTGACAGCAATGGTACAACAGGGACAGTATTGGAATGAATGGTTAGAGTTGCGTATTAAAACTCAGAACGTTGAATTAAAACAGAATAAAAGCAACAGAAGGTGGATTTCAATTGTGCGCAAACTATTTCAGGAAGTAACTGAACCAGGTGATTTTGAGGATAGTTCAGTATCATATCTCTCAATTTGGACTATCGGGAGGTGGAAACCACTTTGATCCCTAGCCCATCAGTTATTCTGACCTGATCACCCCTTTAACTGATGGTGTCATCTGCTACTTAACTGATGATTACTGTCTTGATCTCTTTTTTTTCCTGTTGCATTATCGTTTGGCTCACGTTGTTACATTTCTGCATCTGTGAGCAGGTGCTGGAGACACCACTGGTGGGTGAGCTTTGTGTTGGTTTGCTTTCAGGTGAAGGTGGGAGCTGTGTAAAGGATGGACAAAGGTACAACGATAAAGATGTCTGGAAACCAGAACCGTGTCAGATCTGCGTCTGCGACAGTGGCCAAATCCTCTGTGACGACATAATCTGCGAGGAAACTAATGATTGCCCCAATGCTGAAATCCCCTTTGGAGAATGTTGCCCTATCTGTCTCGGAGACCGTAAGTGCAAGAGTTTTTTTTTCCCCCGCCTGCAAAATACACAGTTACTACACTATACCTTTGAGGCATCCACTTGATTTGAAAGGCTCTGTATCAAATCGAGTGGATGCCTCAGAGGTATAGTGTAGTAACTGTGCAAATGCAAGGATTATCATTATTACTTATGACTTATTATCATTATACTTCAATGTTACCGGTTATCGTGTTGCCGTGATGTTGCCCTCGATGGCTTTACAGCTGTTTTCAGATGAGGCAAAATTCAGTTGAATTCACGGTGAGGTATTGATCCTCCACATGTAACATTGGTTAGAAATTGATGGCATGTGGTCCACACCTGAACTCAGCAGAAATAAAGGGAATCCAATATGAATAACAACAGAACTGCGATCATGGCGTGACAGTGCAATAATTTTGAACGCGGTATTGCATCACATGCCACGTTGTCACAATACAGGAGCAATGCAACATTGCTGCCAACACGACGATTCTCCGCGACTTTAACATCAATAATCTGTGAATTGTCAGTGATTTTTGTTAGTAATACAGCAATATTCTGTAGAAACCACTGGAGATTGCATTAAATGTTTTGCCCATAAGTCATTTCGCAACATAATAGTGATTGTGTGGTGTCCAATGCATTTGATCTTTTTAAAAATTGGGGGTTCGGTGAAAAACAAACAAGGAAAACAGTGCAACAAGCTATTGGTACCCATTCTTAATCACAAAATGGAGTTCAGATGAGTTTCATTCACATCAGTTAATGCCATCGTGATATCAAGACAGTGATAAAATAAATAATTGGGTGATTATTTCCATCCCGTTTCTCACCCCCCCCCCCCCACCCCACGCCCAGAATACAGCTTTTATTCTGCTCAGGATAGAACTCACTCAATCAATCACGTTTTAGCACTCTTTCCCCCTCCTGCCAAAACAATTGAAAGCATATTAAATACAGGTTATATGGAATTTTGACTGTCCATAACACTTTTAATATTATTATTAAGAAATGATGTATCCATTTACAAGCTGAATTGCCTAACTCAAAAACTGTATCTTTCTTCTTCTCTCCCTCTTCCTTCTAGCTACAGGTGGAGATCAAGTAAGTACATACTTTTTCTTTACTAAATTATGTGTGGAAATTAATGTGGGAGTTTGTGGTTGATACATTTTTGCTTTGCCTTGTTCTAACCTACTGTCTGTTGTTCATTACAGTACCCAGTTGGTCCTGAAGTGCAGGTAATTAATCAATCTGCCTTTTCTGTGGGCAATGTAGCGAAACTGACCTTAAAAACTATTACGTTTGGACGCACTGCAGTGTGTTCACTTATTAAAAATAAATGTAAAGTTGTGATTTTCTTTGGCTTTTATTTTCCAGGGTCCTCCAGGTCCCAGGGGAGATACCGGTGCAAAGGGTGATACAGTAAGTGATCCATTTCTTGTTGCTTTGTTTTAAAAAGCTTTAAACCACCTCAATATTGCCGGGTACGGATCCCGAATGCGTTGCTGCTCTTTGGGTGACCAGAGTGATCAGCTGTGAAATGTGTGAGAGAAGGGCGAATGATAATCGGCCCCTTTTTTTAATGAAGCCCGTGAAGAAATGCCGCAATTTAGGCACCAATGTAGCAAAAGTGGGAGCGGTATTCACACTGTCTCCGTGCCCTTTCGTTTCAGTTGGCTTTTAAAAAATATATATATATGTATATATATAGTGTGATATTAATCTCTAACCTATCCACCTTCTCGATTCAGGGTCTTCAAGGTCCACGAGGAAGAGATGGAATCCCAGGCCAACCCGGACAGCCAGGCTCTCCCGGTCAACCCGGCCCTCCAGGCCCAGCTGGTCTTGGCGGAGTGAGTCAACTTCTCCTTTGCGTTGTCTTCGTGACTTTCTGTCAATGGCTAAACAGTTTGAAGATTCTTGAGACTGTTCTGCAGCCAGAGAGAGTATCTTAACACTATCTGTCCTGCTCCCTTCCAGAACTTCGCTTCTCAAATGAGTGGTGGCTATGACGAGAAAACATCTGGTGGCATCCCCATGCCTGGACCTATGGTAAGAACTCTTTTCTTCACCCTCTGGCCTGTTCAGGACAAAGAACCAACCCTCTGAATAAATGAATGGGTACAGATATTGAGTGCATGTGCATTTGGTATGTCATGTTCTTAAGTTAACACACAATGAGAACACATCTGGGGCCTGATTTTCCAGCTGTGAGAGGCAAATGCAGGCTGTAACTTCCTGATGTTTCTGAGTAATTTTATGTCAAAACAAATTGGGTGACCTTTTATTGCATTTGGTAAGTGCCCTTAACCCAGTGGGATACCTGTAACGATTCGATGCAATCATACCCCCAAAAGGTCAAATGCATGACGACTCGATAAAGTATCTGGTCTCTTTTGTTCATTTGTTTCTTCTCCCTTCTGTTTTCAGGGACCAATGGGACCCCGAGGAGCTCCTGGACCAGCTGGACCATCCGTAAGTCCAATTGTCACTCATCCGTCTCCTTGCCCACCCTTGTGCCCACCCGCCCGCCCGCCCGCCTGCCCATTGTTTCACCTGAAACATTGACCTGCATGCTTTACCTCCCAATGGATTTTGCTGGATTTAACACGAAAGGAGGAAAATGATAACGTGGATTTTCCAAATTTTAAAATCAGGGGCTGCCTGGACTAGCCATGCGGTTCACACAATATTCTCTTGTTTCTCCCATTCTCAGGGCCCCCAAGGATTCCAAGGACACCAAGGAGAGCCTGGCGAGCCCGGTGCAACCGTAAGTAACCTAGAGCGCAATCCAAAGCTTTGCAGCCTGAAAGGACTCCCCGCGTTAGCCTGAAACCGCATTCTCGTTCGAAGTAACCTCAGAGACAGCCAAGTGGAGTAACTTTGCAAATGATTGACCTATGCGCAGGGAGAGACTTATTTCGAGTCCGGACTGCCAAATAAATGGCCCTGAACAAATGCACGCTGTTTTATCACCCACCAACGCCGCTGATGCATTTCAATGAATGCTGTCAAACTATATAATCAAGTTGGGCATAGGAAACAGTAATCTTTTGACTGGTGTTTTTTCTCCTACCATCCCCCCACCCCCACCGACCCCCCTTTTAGTTTATTAAATAATAATAAATTAGTCACCTCAATCCACGACTGTTTGTGGGACACGGCTGTGCGTAATTGGGTTGCCACGTTTTGTCCACAGAAATATACAGTCAATTCACTTTTAGAGCATAACCACTGAAGCGCTTTGAGACATCTTGAAGACGTGGTACGGCGCCATATCAAATGCAAGGGTTATTATTATTATTATTGTTATTAATATTGGAGTACATTTTATTTCTACAGGGACCAATGGGTCCACGTGGTCCAACCGGATCTCCCGGAAAGAACGGTGATGATGTAAGTACTGACGAGCATGGGTGAGGCTTTTAAGGGACGTCTGCTTGCCTTCCATTGGGTTAAGGAATAGAACTGACCGAGTGAGCGAGGTCACAAAAGAAACCATTCAGTTGCATTCAATAACGGGAAATCGAACAGTAAAACACCTTTCGCGTTGAACTGCCCTGATACAGCAGTCGTTAATGAAATCGCACATTACACTTTTCCTCCAAGACTTATTCAATGGGAGGCCAGTATTAAGATGGGACACCAACGCAACACCATTGACCCACATCAAGATTACATGTTCGCTAGTGGTGATTCGGAATTGGAGTCTTGATTTCCTTTGTACCTTAAGTTGTGTCTAAACCTATTTTTTTCTCTCTCTCCTTTTCCCTCCACTCTTATTCAGGGTGATCCCGGTAAACCTGGTCGCCCTGGTGAGCGCGGAGCCCCCGGACCTCAGGTAAACCATCTCCTATATTTCTCATGGGGTGTTTAAGGACTATGACAATGTACAGAAGTGCCCCCTTCCACACCCACCCAATTGTGTCTGTACCAGCTCCTTTCAGTCCCATTTCTGTGACTTTTATTGGTATATTTTGCCCACAAAGCATACAGTCAAGTCAGCTTTGAGATGCCTCAATTAGGCTCTTGTGTCGAAAGCAAGGATTGGGATGATTATTTACTATTGTTCACCATCTCAACTTGAGGGGTGGGGAAAAATCCTTAGAGCAAGGATCTTAGATTTTGATCAAAAAGAAATGAGTAAATATGTAATTTGCTTTAGGATTAAATCTTCACCTATTTGATCTCATTTATTGATAAGATGGATAGATATCATGGCAATAAGTAAACAAATAGATGATGGATTCTTGGGCCCTGATGTCTCACATGTCCTTGCTCTTTCCTAGGGTGCACGTGGCTTCCCCGGAACTCCTGGACTTCCTGGCACCAAGGGACACAGAGTAAGTCTGTCTGTGTGTGTATGTGGTTGTTTGTCAAACGAGAAACCTTGCAACCTTATTGCTAACGGAGGCCGTTGCAATGGCCACCACCTCTTTACCTTTTTTTTTAAACAGCAAAGCTCGCGACTATGAGCAGCCAATGCCATGGTTTGCCTGCTGGACACACAAAGCTAAAACACAGTCTCTGCGTTCCTAAAACATTGTTGTGTTATTTATTCCCAGGGCTACAACGGTTTGGATGGCGCAAAGGGTGAAACTGGTCCCGCTGGCCCCAAGGTAATGATTCAGTCTGTCTTTTGGGCTCTAAAATGGCTCTTTCGATGCTGGTTCTGAAGACCAGCCAATATTATTCTGGCTCTGATGACGTGGTGAGCGCTGATTGCATTTGTTCTGTTCCTTCCATACAGGGTGAGACTGGTTCCTCTGGTGAAAATGGTGTTCCCGGTGCAATGGTGAGCACATCTTGCCTTCTTCTGCAATGTCCACATTCAATACACAATGCCTTCGTAGTGGAGAGGCTTACTAAATGTGAAGGGCAGGCCCAACCTTTGGTTACATTTTACACGGTCATGTGCCGATGTTTCTTTCTGCATTATGAAATGAATTTGACAATATCTACCCGTGATATGTCTACAAAATATAGTCACCACACTTTACAATATTATCTGTAAGATGCTTTGAGCAGCTGTACTGAACGTGGATTATTATTCTTTATCATGACTAACATGAGCCTGAATTGCACTTTACATTTGTACCGTGAGAATGTGCAAACAAAATCACCTACTTTTGCATTTGCAGTCAAAACGTCCACATTATGATGGAATAAGATTGTTTTGGTTTTTATTTCTCTAGGGTCCTCGTGGTCTCTCCGGTGAGAGAGGGCGTTCTGGACCCCCAGGACCTACTGTAAGTACAACATCATAAGCGTATTCCTACACCTTGCATGCTTCCCATCGCACCCTTTTCGCTTTGTAGTGTTTGACCCCCCCCCCACCCCACACACACATGAGGATCTGGCATTGGTAATAAAATCTCCCCTTTGTCAATGTTCTAGGGTGCTCGTGGCAATGATGGTTCTTCTGGTGCTGCTGGCCCTCCTGTAAGTATCTCGGCCTGTTTGCTTTTGTATTTTTGGCTACACAAGTAGCCACATTTTGCCAACGCAGTGAGGCTCTCATGCACTAAAATATAATCAATCTCTTGTCGTGTTCACTTCTTAGGGCGCCGTTGGACCTGCTGGTGCTCCTGGTTTCCCTGGTGCTCCAGGTGCTAAGGTACGGACCTTTTTGGCAGAACTGAACACTCAATGTTTGTCTTTGCGATCCCGGCCTCCAATGTAATAGAGGGCTTTTCCATGGGGACCAAGAATATGACTAACAGTGGGCATCAATCCACATGGATAGGTCAGGGACTTAGAGGAAATCCCTGCTTGTGAAGCAAAGCTTACCCCAAAAGGCATTCATTGAATACCCCACACTTAATCAAAATATCAGTGATATTTTGGGAGGAAAACTCCCAGCATTGTTCAAAGAACTATGATGGAGTTAGGCAAAGTCTCCCAAAATCATTGTTTGGCTCTCACCAAATGACTTACAGAGGGTCAATCATTGCGCTTTTCCAAATCTCTTTCCTCGATTGGCTTCCTTCCAATGTGAATGGGCCATTTGGGCTGACTAAATTTCAAAAAGTTTATAAGGAGAGTTGTGGGGAACTCAAGTTTGAGTTATTGGTTTAGGAGGAACTTTTAACGCAGAGGGTGATGAGAATGTGGACTTCCAAGCACAAAACTGTGGTCTTGGCAGAAAGCATTGATCAAGGAAAACTTGCAGAGAAGGCAACAGAGGTTACGACAGAAGGGGAACAGCAGGTTTAATGTGAAGGACAAACAAGGGAATTGGGAGCGATTGACCCGTTTCCGTGTCGTGTTGTATGGTAATAATGCTTGGGGGGCCACTGTAACACTGAGCATCATTCAACATGTAGTGATCTGTAATATTATCTGTTTTCTTTGAATCCAGGGTGAAATTGGTGTTGCTGGAAGTCGTGGTTCCGAAGGAGCTACAGGAGCTCGTGGTGAAATTGGTGCCCCTGGTATTGCTGGCATCGCCGGTGCTCCTGTAAGTCAACAATAACTTGTATTTGTATAGCGCCCTCACATGGTGTCTCGGAGTGCTTGATCTTCAATCTTCAGGGTGGACATCCAGCTCCAGTGACGCGTTAGGCGTGGGAGCCAATTGACAAATCGCAGTAGAAAATGACTGAACCCACCGGTCTTACAAAATACCCAGCCAGTCACTACAGTTCATAGTAAAAATCCTGTGAAGTGCATTTTGTCGCGCGCTCCTGATGTGAAAAGGTGCTAGAATCAAACACAGGAGTTATTCGATTCCTGAAAAGAAGTTTCTTTGTAAACCATCGAATATTGTGGGATGTCACAAATCGGTTTCTGTGTTCACCTACGAAACACACAGCCACTTCACAATGCAGGGAACCCTGAGACAAGCGCTTTGAGACTTCCACCTGGGGAGAGGGGAGAAATTACACCCGGGTCCAGATCTACTCCACTATCACACCAAATGTCCAGAATCCGACGCAATCGGCTTTAACTTTCAGTCCTGCCTTCCTGCCACTTCTCAAAGGGAACTCTTGAGAATCAAACGGGCATTGAAAATTGAGGCTTTGATTTATCAATTTGGCCTGATTCCCGCTGTACCAAACCATCAAGTAAAAAGAGCGAATCTAGAGACTCTAGAATGTCTCTCCGGCAAATCGGTATCTGCATTGTGTTGGAAGTTCCATGTTCTTACCTGTCTTCTCTTTTGCCACCACTAGGGCCCCTCTGGATCTGATGGCCAACCTGGTGGAAAGGGTTCAACTGTAAGTAACTACTTTCATTGGAAAATTCACTTTGCTCTGGTGAGATCCCTAGTTATGAGTCCAATCCCACTGATCTGACCTTGTGCTTCTCTGCGCCCACCCTCTGGAACTCCAGCCGACATCCCCTCCTTCCACCTCACTCCCTCGCTTGCTTTGCTTCAAGACCAGTCTCAAGGCCCTCCTCTTTGACTGTGCCTTTTGGTCACCCTTCTCCTCCACCCCAGCCACCTCTCCTGATCTCAACCACCAGTTTGGGTGAAGATCACTTGATGATTCAGCTGCTTGGTACATCCTCCTGACAAGAAAGGTGTTGTACACAATGTCATTTGTTGTTGTTGTTGTGTCCTAGGGTGCTCCCGGCATTGCTGGTGCCCCCGGCTTCCCCGGCCCACGTGGACCCGCTGGTGCTCAAGGTCAAGGAGGTTCTCCCGGACCCAAAGGCAACACTGTAAGTAACTGACTGAGCTCACATAGTGGACTGTACTGGACTGGCTAAGAGTTGGTTTTAAGACTGAGACTGGGAGAATCCTTTTGCACTCATTTTGGTGGCTCTCTGGCATGATTGATCCATCGATCACTCTTTGACCCCCAATTTATCAGCATCTTTAGTAGATTTGGTAGAGTGAAAAATGAGCTCTAAGGACCGGGCATTCTATTCATTTGTCGTTTGCATGAGAACAAAGCCATGGGACATCCAGTGCATCCCATTGGAGTTTGTCCCACAAAAGCAACCAAACAAGTCAAACTTCCTCCAACTTTCCAAGTTTTGTTGGCATAGGTAGTTAAAATAACTCATCAATAAATATGATAAGATGTTGGATTTAAGTGAAAGAAACAGGTGGAGGAGATAGTTGGGTGTCCATCATACAACCCCTTCAAAGCAGCCAATGTTTTTTCACATTAAGGGCACATAATGAAACATTAATTTGCGTTAGTGCCAAAGGTGATCATACCTGCCCTCCACCCTTGCCTGTCAATGGGAGGTGTGTTTGAGGATGTAGCATTGTACACAGAATAACTAACTTGCCTGCTTCACAAACTTGGAGCCTGCACAAATCTTGACGGATCACAAGTTAACTGAATGGACCTGAAAGAACTTGGAATGTGAATGTGAAGCTTTTTTTGATTGACTTATTGCTGACTAATTGGGGAACATTATCTTCCTACCTTAGGGCGAACCTGGTGCTACTGGAGCTAAGGGTGAACATGGCGTGAAAGGTGAAGTTGTAAGTACATTGTTTCACTTCCATTTAATAATCAGTTTTAGTCACTGCCCCACACCCCCCCACCCACCCCCATCACCCCACCTTTTGTGGCTTGATTATTGTTGTATAACAACACAATTGAATTGTAGAATAATGCACAAGATTGGTTTGTTACAAGTAGGCACTCACTGACTATATAACTCTTGATTGATCAATCTCTAGGGTCCTTCTGGCATTCAAGGTCTCCCTGGCCCAGCTGGTGAAGAAGGCAAGCGAGGTGCTCGTGGTGAACCTGGCATTCAAGGTCTGGGTGGCTCCCCTGGCGAACGTGTAAGTTGAGATAAATCGAGCCACAATGCTTCCATTTCCAACATCGGCTGCAGTTTGGCAGCACCTTACAATCATCATCTCTCTCTCTCTCTCTTTATTACAGGGTGGCCCTGGAAGTCGTGGTTTCCCCGGTTCTGATGGTCTGCCTGGTCCTAAGGTATGTCTGTTCCCCTTTATACTCTTTGTACTCTTGTAGCTCAGTGGTTAGAGCACTTGCCTCACAAGTGCGAGACCTGGGTTCGATTCCCGGTTCAGGGTGAACGTTGGGCAAGTTTCCTTACTCTGCACTTCTCTGTTTACCCAGCAATAAGTAGGAACCCAGTTGTAAGTCAATTGGCGGGTTGCTTTTCCAGCCGTAATAATTCCTTCCAAAAATAAATAGTAATAATAAATTGGTCACTTAAATCCATGACTGGCTTGCAGGGCAATGCTGTATACAATTGGCTGCCGCGTTTTGTCCAAAAAATATACAGTTGATTCATTTCAGTGAAGGAGCTTTGGTGTGTCTTGAAGTCATGATGAGACGTGATATCGAATGCAAGGTTTGTTATTATTATTATTAACATGTGTTTTTCTGTTGTACAACAGGGTATGCCTGGCGAGCGTGGTGGTGGTGGACCATTGGGTCCCAAAGGTACAACTGGTGAACCCGGCCGACCTGGTGAGGCTGGCCTTCCTGGCGCAAGAGTAAGTATTTCACACCTGACCGAGCAGTGAGTGAGCGGAGATGCCTCTCCCATTGTGTCTGAGATGAACAAGCCCCAAACAAATCTATCCTGAGCTGCAGTATCAGTTCACTAGGAGCAGACTTGCAGAGATACTGTGTGTGGGACATTGCTGTGCGCAATTGGCTGCCGAGTTTGGCCCACGAAATATACACTTCACTTTACAGTATATTCTGTGAAACCCTTTGAGACGTCTGGAAGACCGGACAAGGCGCTGGATCACATGCAAGGATTACAATTACTGTATTTGAGTAATGATGGTATCTATTACAAAGACATGAGGCAACAAAGTAAATGCATCTATTTTACATAGCGGGGTGGGGAAAATGTTGCCTTGTGTTTAATAATACGCTCTGTGTGGACTGTTGGCTCGTGCCACTGGGAAAAGGGGCAAAAATCCATTATCTCCTTGCAATATTGCAGGTGACATTAGTACTGTACATTTAACATGAGCAGGAGATAAAGCATGTACTGATTTAAGATTATTCCAAAACCTTTATCCGATTGTTTAAAAAAAAACCCAGCCTTGATGGTTTAGGGACTTGGATTGATTCCATTTATGTAATATTTGTGCTACCAGGGATACCTTGATATCAAGAAACATTGGTCAGTTAAGAGGTTTTCTCTGTAGATTTGGGAGGGGCCAGATAGAGGTGTTTAATACTCTAAAGCGATGTCGATGGGCTGTTTTGAGTTTTAAAAACTAGAATGTGTAAATATACGCTAGCCAGGATCACATTTGAATGGAGTTTAGCAGGAACTTCTTCACAGAAGGTGATGAGAACTCATTGCCAGGTGCTGTGGTCAAAGGAAAGATCATCAACGTATTAAAGAAAAAGGTTGATGAGAGAAAGAAGGGAATAGAGGGGTGTAGGAGATGTTATTGGAAAGATGAGGATTGTGTGGATATTAATAATGTCACAGACTAGTTGGGTTGCCTATCCAGTTTCCATGCCACGTTACTCTGTGTAAATATATCTGCAATTTCCGAGTAAATGGGCAATTTCAGAGCCCATCGAATTGAGTAAATTGATTTTAACTTTTGTTATGTTGCCAAATTCATTAATACTGGACAGATCGAGTAAATCTCTACTGATTCCGTTTCTCACCCGACGATCTCTATAATGTGACCATTTGCTTTTCCTTGTCTAGGGTCTGACTGGTAGCCCTGGAAGCCCTGGTCCTGACGGAAAGGCTGGCGCAACTGTAAGTACTTCCTTCTGCCCCACCTTTTCCTACCATCTAATTGTATCGCAGCAACAAACACACACATATGATGTAAAATAACTTGCATCCATTTTATTTTTCACGAAAAACCGTCCCCAAAAACACAATCCAATAATATTACCAAATCCCCTTTAGTTAATTTCCGCCTCCTCCCTGCATCCTACTTTACACTTCCTGATCTCCTTCTATTGTTCCCAGTTAATTATTGTTCCCAGTTAGTCATTTCTTCTTAAAGGGTATACAACACTGCCTATTATTTCCATTATGGGGCTTGATTCCTGTGGGGAAATCTGCATATTCTTGTTGCCTAAAATATATAATTTTTAACCTAAAAAAAGGGTCCCCCTGGTCAAGATGGTCGTGCTGGTCCAGCTGGACCCAATGGTGTGAGAGGTCAACCTGGTGTTATGGGATTCCCTGGTGCTAAGGGCGCCGCTGTAAGTATTTGCGTCAAATTAACACGCCGTGCTTTCTGATCGCTAATCGGCAGTAGATTAGAAGATTAAACGTTCCCTCAAGGCATCCTCCTGCCTTAGAGAAATTTCAATCCAAGATACACCGATTTATAGTGTGTCACCCTGGCCAGAAGTTTGTGGTTTCAAAGCTCCCAATGTTGGGCACTTTGAGCTCAGTCTCGGCCGAGACCCCCAATGCAATGTTGCTTTGTCGCATGTGGACATTGGAAGATCTTGAAATGATCTCTCCCTGGCTAAAAATCAGCTTCATTACTGTTTGCAGGATATGGCTGTGCACAAATTGGTCGGAAATTGAATTAGAATCCTGTGAAGCGCTTTGAGGCATGCTCCTAAAGTGAGAGGTGCTGCATTACAGGGCGAGGATTATTAATTATGAATATTATTGATCATCATGGGTTAAATTCTACAAGCCCCTGTTAATACTTAACTTTTGCTGTACAGGGCGAGAGTGGCAAACCTGGAGAGAAGGGAGTTGCTGGACTTCCCGGTGGAGTGGTGAGTACATTTGATCTCTATTGGTTCGGTTGTCTTAACTGTCTTAACTTAAATTGTCTTAATCTATTGCCAATTGGATTCAGTCACAGTGTGGGTAAAGAATCTCTTTACATCTCTTTCCTCTTTAGGGTCCTGCTGGCAAAGATGGTGACGTTGGTGCCCCTGGATCTCCCGGCCCATCCGTAAGTAAAACATCAAATCAATTGGTTGGGAGGTGAGCGGAATGTTTCGAAACTAAGCCGGTGCATTACGGCCTTAAAGAGTCCCAGAATTAGTCCTCCAGAATATAGAAATTGACAGCAAATAAGTGCGAAGATCTTAACTCTTTGTTTTCGTGTGCAATTCTACCAAGTTTGTCATCTTGTAAAGCATGGTTTGTAGGCCAATGTACATGGTGAGAAGATGGTGTGGAGGGTGGTAGAGAGAAAGCAGGATACTCGCTGAGGCAGAGTTTGATGGGCCAATGAACTCATTGTCACACCTTGCTCCTGCCCCAATTTCCGGAGCCTTTTCTGTTAAGCAAATAGCCTTTAGAGAGGTTGGGTAACCACTGATTTTAGTGCTGATTAGTATAATGCCCTCAGTTTAAAAAAAATAAAGTTTTTAAAATGTGCAATTGCTTCAGATTAAAATCTTTCTAAGCGCTTTGCTGCATTATGCCAAGGTGAAAAAGTATGATATGCAAGGCTTATTAAAACACATTTGATCTTTCTCTTCCAATTCTAGGGTGTTTCTGGAGAAAAAGGTGAACCAGGTATTGCAGGAGCTCCTGGATTCCAGGTATGAACAACTTTTACAATCCCTTCCACAATAAAAATATTTAGCGCGGTAGTATTTTATGATCAATACATAGCTCTGATGCTTTACTCACGTATTATATTTGTATCTCATTTTATAGGGTCTTCCTGGACCTCCAGGTGCCTCTGGTGAATCTGGAAAACCCGGTGAACAGGTCAGTGCTTTGAATGGAAAGTTCGGTTTTGTGATACCAAGGCTAGCATGAGAAGTAATAAGATATTGGTCATTGCAAGGTGCAATGATAGAAGGCTTAAAGTGCGAGTCTCCTTAGTTGTATTTTATAACCAATTTCCAAAGCTGCTTGTCAAGCGAAAGGTGGACGATTATTATTTTATCGTTCGCTTCTCATCTGACACTGAATTTGTGGATAAGCTTATAATAGCTAATGAGCTAAAAATCACAGCACAAAAGTGGGTGGGGGACATTTGTTAAGAGCCATACTAACTCGCCCCAATAGAGCTGGTTTCCCTTTTTGGAGCATCTATTCCAATTCCATTTCCCCATTCTCTCCCTATATTTTAATATCCTTATATTGCATATTTGCCTAATTCCCTTTACATTACACAATTCCACGATTGTCATAATTTGAATGACCAGTTGGGGTAACTAGTTCTGTCTCCCTATAACTCTTGGTGCAATGAAAGTCTTCCAACGTTCCTCTTTTTTTAAAGTCTTAAACTTACACATAATGCGATTGTTATGTACTGCGCTCTTTATCTCTCTCTCTTGGTGAGTGGGGCTCACTTCGCTGAATGTGGGGCTCAACACGTCGCACAGTAATCCAAATGCCAGATGTTCTTCAACTCCTCACTTTTATGTAATGGCGCGGATGAGAGGAATGAAACTGGAGTTACGTTCTGCATTCACAGGTTGACAGCGAAAGGAGAGTGTATTTCAAAATGAAAGCATTCTCTAGAAGTCTTGCAGTATCAAATGTATGGAAAAAAAAATCCAATAAATCTAATCCTTATTTCTTCTCTTGTCCATAGGGTATCCCCGGAGATGCAGGTGCCCCAGGTCCTTCTGGTGGAAGAGTGAGTCATTTTGATAGTTTTCACTCAATCTTCCCTTCCTCTCCCTATCGACATGACTTTGCTTCATTGGTTTGTTGCTGTCCATCTAATGGGATGTTGGAATTTCCTCTGCTCTAGGGCGAAAGAGGTTTCTCAGGGGAACGTGGTGCGACTGGCGCCTCTGGTCCTCCAGGGGTTCGTGGTTCTCCAGGCTCTGCTGGTAACGATGGTGCTAAGGTACGTTCACACACCAAGTGTGTAGGCAACAGACATGTATGCATGCAAGCGTATATACACAGGTGATATATACAAGCACATGTATATGAATAATAACCCGTCCCCAAAAACCCACAATAATAAAATTGGTCATTTCAATCCACACTGCTGTGTACAATTGGCTCCCGCGTTTCTCCCACAAATATACAGTCAATTCACTTTACAGTATATTCTGTGAAGCGCATTCACGTGATACACACAATTTGCACACAGACACACTCGCACACATAAACAGACCCCCCCCACTGCCCCTACACACATACATTTGTCGCAAGGTTTAATTATTTCTCATCCTCTTCAGGGAGATCCTGGTGCAGTAGGTGTTCCCGGTGGCCAAGGAGCCCCTGGCCTCCAAGGCATGCCTGGTGAGCGTGGTGCTTCCGGCCTTCCTGGTCTCAAGGGCGAAAGAGTGAGTTTTCTCGCAGCCATCCCCACAAACATTCAGATACGCCCAATGGAAAGGTCCTCATACCAGTAGACGGAGTCAAACAAAAGTTCACAAAAGGAGTTAGATGAAGAAGGCCCCTTTTGATCTCATTTGATCTCATTCCTCTGCAATTCTGTATTCCTATTAGCATGTCAGTCAAGCTGGGGGTTTTTCGAATTGATTCCCAGTGTCCTGGCATGAGCCTCCATTTCTGTGACCTTGCAGTGGTCAATCACTCTCTGTGGTTAAAGAAATACTTACTAGCGTCTGCTCTGAAATTGCTCCCTATTGCAAATAGTGAGTCATTGCCCTCTTGTTTTACTGTATCGGCACATAAAACTATTAGGTTTAATTCCTCAATCCAGTTTAAAAACATGCACATCATACAAGGTCCCCTCGGCGACATCTCCTCCCATCTCCTCCTATCCTGTCTAATCATCCCTCTCAGCTCACTCCTTTTACACCCATATTGCTCAGGGTAAGGGCGGGTAAGTAGAGTTAAGATACAGATTATCTATGATCTTATAGAGTGTTTCTTTGCTCTCCTCTACACTGCCTCAACTAATGTAATTCTCTCTCTCTCTCTCCGCTAGGGTGATGGAGGTCCCAAGGGAATTGATGGTGCCCCTGGCAAAGATGGAGGCCGCGTAAGTAGTTGACAACGAAAAATCTTGACAACACCCCAATTAAGTAAAAGCTTTCTGATTTTAAAAAAATAGATTATTTTGATTGCCATTTGCTGGTGACAGATTTCAGCGCAGTCTACATTGGCTCTTACTATGGAGAAGTTCATTTCAGTAACCCTGTTATCTTGTTCAGGGTATTGCTGGTCCAATTGGTCAACCCGGTCCTTCTGGTCAATCTGGTGAGAAGGTAAGCTCTTTCATGTTCTCGCTGCTCATACTGTAGCTGTGTCATTTTGTTGTAGTACTTCCGTAAAATTGGGGTCAATCCATTTCCTGGGTTTTATTATAATCATAGAATCATAGAATTTTACGGCACAAAAGGAGGCCATTTGGCTCATCTAGTCTGCCTAGGCTCTTTGAAAAGAGCAACTCAATCCCACTGCCCAGCTCTCTCCCCATAACCTAACAGACCTGTTCTTCCTAAATAAAGATCTAATTCTTTAATCTAATACCTGAAGCCTCTTGGCAGAATGGTGGCTTTTTTGGTTTAGCCATCCATACCATTCCATACCCACTTGGATCTGAACGCGATTTCACCAAATCATCAGGATGCCGTTGTATCTTGTTTATTGGGTCGATGGGTGGCAGGTGTGTGGAACCCCATCACGCCTCCAAGGTTTTCCATGTATTTCACCTTGGCTGGAATGGAGTGTGCTCCTTCTCTTCCAAGAGTGACATTCTCTGCTGAGGACATTTAGCCCTTGGTTAGCCAAGAGCCAAGTCTTGGTGGGTCTCCAGACTGTGTGGGGAAGGCCATGGATGGGTGGGGGGAGTGGGTGGTTGGTCGAGCGTGAAGAGAGGAGGGTGCGGTAATGTCTGCAGATTAACAAATTAAATTGCCAGTAACATACTTTAGTAACATATTTTAAAAAAAGGCATTAAAACACACATCATTTTAAAGTAAAATCCTGCGAAGCGCTTTCAGAATCCCCCTTGACATGAAAGGTACTGCATCGAACGCAAGGATTATCATTTTTGCTTAGTGGTTTGCTTTGGGATTTGGAAAGGTGCAGGAATTTCTCAGTGTGTCTGTGACCGACAACCGATGGCATTAATGATCACCATTATGATTTGTGTCTAGGGTGAAGGAGGTCCAATTGGCGCAGTTGGTCCTTCCGGTCCTCGTGGTTCTGCGGTAAGTGACTTTTACACAGTGCTTGACTTCGGTGGACAGTACGTCAGCTTTTGCCTTCTTGTGTGCAAATTGGCCGCCAGGTTTGCAAAGCAGTAACATCCCGTGAGGCGCTTTGAGATATCTCAATGAAACAATATCAATTGCAAGGGTTATTATTTGTTGTTTGTGGGTGTGTGTATGTATATATATATATATACATATTATAAGAATCACTTTCTTTGAGATTCCTTTTAAACTTTTAATCATTCAAAAAAAATACCAGCGCACAAAACAAGTGTACAACATACAAAAAGTGTGTGTTTGAGGCGTTTTGAGACCTCTGCCCAATGTGAGAAGCGCAATTGTGAATGCAAAGATTTTTCTTCTTATTAGTAATAATCTAAGAAATAATCCCTTTAACCAAACTCTGCCTTTACCATTTCAGGGTGAGCGTGGTGAGCATGGACCCCCTGGACCTGCTGGATTTGCTGGTCCTCCTGTGAGTATTCCTTGTCACAAAACTTAATCTTTCAATGGCATTTGTCTTTCTAAAACAGCCGTAGAAGCGTAAGGAATTTAAAACGCAGAAGAAGGCCGCCCGGTCCAATTGTGTGTGTCTTCTAAGGAGCAATCCTTTCGATCGCTGGCCTTACCTCTTAGCCTTGGCTTTAAAACAAAACAAAAATAACAGGCCATATGATTTTTAAAAATCAATCAATCAACAGAAAGCGCAGTTAAGGGTGATGTGAATTGAAGTAACATTTAGTTCCGACAAACTTTCAGAATATTTAAGAGGATTCATACAGCTCTTTAATTTGTAACGAACAAAAAACCCTGACTGTCCAGTCCCTGGGATGTCTTTCTGATGTGAAGGGCACAATGCAAGTGTAATTTATTGTTGATCTAACTGTTGTATTTGTGCAGTATGAGTACAGGGTGGGGAGGGACGTGTGGGGAGGTGGGGGTGGGTGGGGGGGAAGGGGGTGGTGCGGGAGAGAAATACACTCAATATTAGCTCCAGTTAACATTTAACTTGGTGTGCGGAGATGGCTTTTGAATAACCAAATGGCCCCGATTGACGGTTATTTCTCTGTCCCCGTCATTCGCAGGGTATTGATGGTCAGCCTGGTGCTAAGGGAGAGGCTGGTGATGTAGGTTCAAAGGGTGACCCCGGTCCCAGCGGCCCATCTGGTCCAACTGGAAGCCCAGGCCCTGCCGTAAGTCAACAGTTTTTTGTGTAAGAATCCGATCGGCGCGCTCCTATTCTCTTCCAGCGGACCCGAGTTGGGGAACTCTGATTAAACTCACGTTCTCTTCTCTCTCTCTCTCTCCTCCACACACAGGGTAATGTTGGTTCCCCCGGATCTAAAGGCAGTCGCGGTGCCCCAGGACCACCTGTGAGTTCATGACTTCAGCTTTTCTGTGTCTCTTTCTCCTGTGTCTCCCCCCCTCTCTCTCTGTATCGGCCCCCTTCTCTCTTTTTCTCTTTCTGTCTCCCTCCCTCTGTCTCTGTCTTTCCCCCCCCCACCCCCGCTCTGTGTCTCTCTATCTTTCCCCCCCCCCCCCATCCCCTCTTTCTCTGCTCACACACAACAGGATGCACCTTAGCGCACAAATAGTTTCCAGGAAGTATGCACCCTTGATTAGAGTTTGTCCTAGGCATACACAGTATACTTTTTTTTCAATTCTGCAATTTACAGCTTTAAAGAGAAGTAGCAGAACGGGCCAGAAAATTCTGACATTTAAATCGAGTGATTTTAAATCCAGATCTGGATAGAATTTCGACCCCAATCGTTTCCACTAGATGCAGATAAAAGCAGGATTAACATGTAACAGCCTCGCCTCATGAGTGAGAGTCTTTTTTTTAAACTCAACTCGCCTCTGTCTACCTAGCAGTAAGTAGACTCCCGGTTGTTAGTTGATTGGCATTAATCCCATAACGCAATCCACGTGTATTTGTGAGACACAGTTATGCACATCGGCCACTGAGTTTTGCCTACGGTCTGAGCACATTACATTCTGTGAAAATTTTGAGAAGTCTCACTGACACGATAGGCATTAACAGCTTTCTTCTCCCCTCCTTTAGGGTGCAACTGGCTTCCCTGGTGCTTCTGGACGAGTTGGTCCTCCCGGCCCCTCTGTAAGTACCTTGGACTCTTATCCTCAGAGAAAAGCCTCAGAGGTGGAATTGGGGAGGTTTGCAACACAAACCCTTGGTGTCTGCTTGGCTGTGTTGGTTGTGCTCTCGGCCGTGGGTCAGAAGGCGTTGTACTCACGTCACTATAGTCTTATGCCCCAGTGAATGACTGATCGGAGCAAAGCAAAGATGCTGTCCTTTGGTTGAGATGTTAAATCAACTTCTCGCCTACTTGTTCAGGTGGACGTTAGAGACCTCGGGGCACTATTGGAAGAGAGAAGTTAGCTTCTCCCTGACCAACAATCCTTCAGATAAGTTCTCCAGATTCACCTCATGGCTATTAGTGGGACATTGTAGTGCACAAAGTGGCTGCTGCATTGTTGACAAGATGCACAGTCGCTACACTTAACACCAATTGCCAGTGGAACGAAAGGCACTTTCCTTGTACTCTTCGTGCCACCATCGGTGCTTTCAGTCGCTGCACCCCAAAACTATGGAACTCCCTTCACTTTTTTCCCCCTAGTTTGCCCAACTTCAGCGTCTGTCTGAAGATCTTTCTCTATGACTGTGCCTAGGGTCAATCCCACCCCCCCTCCCCCACCCAAGCTTGGGATCAGCCTTTGCCAGTGTTACAGACTCTACACACCCCATGTGAAGTGGGGGTGTGGATAAATGCAAGTTCTTGTTGTAGTTGAAGCTCTTTGAGACATGTCTATTTGCGTAGGTACGCACACCACCGGGAATAGGATGCTTCGAGGAGTGATCAGTGAAGAAACGAACACGCTTTAACGTCTCTGCCGTTGGTTTCTAGGGAAACTCTGGCCCCGCCGGCCCAGTTGGAGCGCCCGGAAAAGATGGTCCCAAAGGAGCTCGCGGAGAGTCTGGTTCAGTTGGTCGTTCAGGGGAGCCCGGAGTTGCTGGTCCACCAGGACCAACTGGTGAGAAGGGATCCGTTGGTTCCGATGGTGCACCTGTAAGTATCTCAGTCCAGATTCCACTCCCACACCCTGGCCCCAACACACACACACAAAACGCACACCTTGCTTCACATTGTTTCAGTCCAGCGTCGCTCTTCTCCAATCACTTCAACCGACCGAAAGTCCAGCCCGTATGAGCGCAAAAGAAATACCTCGCTTTGTCTGAGGCATGAACACCCAAACTCTTGGTCTGTGTATGTGGAGGCTGGACGCCAAAATGGTGACATTTTGTGTTTCTCTACTTTAGGGCTCCTCTGGTATCTCTGGACCTCAGGGTATTAATGGACAACGTGGTATTGTTGGAGTTCCAGGAGGCAAAGGTGATCGTGGTTTCAATGGTCTGCCCGGGCAAGCTGTAAGTAACCGATTGATCACTTTGTCCTCCAACTTTACTAACTTTACTTGCACATTTCACCTCTTCCCAGAAAATACAGTCAGTTCACTTTGCAGTGCACTCTGTGAAGCACATGGAGATAACTCAATGATGTAATAAGGCACTATATCCAATGCCTTATTAATCTAATTTATTTACTAAACACATTAAACACCAAGTGTTAAACACAGGGAATTGTTTTTCTCCAGTTACGGGGTGATGAGAATATAGAACATATCGTCACATATAGATTCAATTTAGACTGCACACATGGCTTGTCTAATCTCTTCTCCCTGTCACACGTTTTGTAGGGTTTCAAAGAGGAACTAAACCAGTGTTTTTTGGCTAAAAAGGGTGTAAATTGATAAACGTGGTGTTAGATCCTTGAAGGAATCAAGTGGAAAATTAGATGGGTAGTTCTGTGGAATCCAATAATGAATCTTAATATTTGTGATGCACTGGGTTCTGTCCTAGTGGATAGTTGTGCTGTTTGTCCTCGCCTTGGGATGTCCTCGCCTTGGGATGTGAAAGATGCTATACAAACACTTGTTGTTTTAGTCTCTTGTTGCTCACATCCATTAGGATTCAAGCTAAAGCATTCACCTTTCTTTCTAGGGCGAACCTGGAAAGCAAGGTCCACTCGGTGGACCTGGAGATCGTGGTCCTCCCGGGCCAATGGGTCCCCCTGGTCTGTCTGGCCCACCTGGCGAAGCTGGTCGTGAAGTATGAATATCTTTATGGAACTCTCTTCCCCAATCCCTTGGCCTCACCCACTCCCTCCCCACCTTCAAATACACCTAAAGATCTTCCTTTTTGATAGTGCTTACGGATGACTCACCCCACTCCTCCTCCCCCCCCCCCCCCCCCCCCCACCCCCACCCTACCGGCTCATTGTCTGACAAGCGCACAGGGAACATTACCCTGCGTGAGGGGGCGCTGCAAGTTGTTGCATCTGCACCCGTTGAGAGCATTCGGAAACAGAAAGGTGGTGTTTCCTGGCTGAGAATTTGCCTTAAGTTATTTTAGTCGTTCACTTCCTGGTTTGTGATGGAGGTGGGTGGGGGGTAACGCCGGGCGCAAATTGCCTCTCGTGATCGACCACAAAATACATTCCCTGCGCTTTCAGGCGCCCCGGGCCCTCAATGGGAGTGAAAGCCGTTGGATCAGATATAAGGATTATTAATGTAAAGATTATTATTTATTTCACCTGCATCAAATTAACGTCAAAAATAAGTTCACCAGACCCGGCCATATCATTCACCAGAGTCCACGTGAAAAGTCAGCTTTTTTGTTTACAAAAAATGAAAGAAAGAAAAAGACTTTGGGAGTGAACATTAAAGTCTAACGCAGATCCTCCTCCACTGTAGGGTTCTCCCGGTGCTGAAGGTGCTGCTGGTCGTGATGGTCCTGCGGGTTCTAAGGTCAGTTGGTCCTTTCTCCATCGTTGCCTTGTACGCTTGCGATTACCAATCCATCCAAATTCAACACCCTTGATAACTGACTGACAGATATTGTCCCTTGTCTAGGGCGACCGTGGTGAATCCGGCATGCCTGGCCTTCCTGGTGCTCCCGGCGCTCCTGGTGCTCCCGGTCAAGTGGGTCCAGCTGGCAAGAATGGTGAACGTGGTGAGAATGTAAGTATTCATGTTGGGTTTTGTGTGTGTGTGTCTTTTGCAACACTGTTCCATTTCACTTCAAGCCATGATACCTGCTGTGAAGACACAACCAAGGAAGAATTTCGATTTTTAAAGTGTGGTTTGACTTTATTTCTCTCTATTTTGTAGGGTCCCGCAGGCCCTCAAGGCCCATCTGGTGCAATGGGCCCACGTGGAAGCTCAGTAAGTGTCTCTTTTGTAATGTCAATATCACGTAAAACACATCACACTCAACTGTTTGTGTAGGACATTGCTGCGTACAACCTGTCTACTGCTTTCGCCTACAAAATACAGTCACCACACCTTACAGGGAAACTCAGTGAAACGCTCCCAAGATATTTGGATGCCGTGGTAAGGCACTGCATCCAATAGCAAGTTTACTATAACTTAGTTGGATGTGGATACTCACCGCTCATCGGAAGAGTTCAATAACTGCAATGGATACATTCTCAACATACTCCCGTTAAATTTGCCTATAGATATCTGGTGCCTGCATTTTTACAGTGGATCGTGTAGGTTTGAAATGTAAGACATTGCACTATTTAAGAAAGTTATGAATTATGGACGCAGACTTCTAAGCAAACCTATATTCGAAGCGATCAATTTCGATTTGCAAATGCCTTAAGGTGCATTCCCTTTAAGGCGCGGAGAAATTGTCCGTGTGTTTTGAGGAAAGGCGGATTCAAAATGGCCTCACGCAGGGACCGAAAGAAAGCAACGCAAATATTAGCCTCTAAAATGGGACCTTGCCTTCTCTTGTGACCTAGGGCATCGCAGGTCCTCGTGGTGACAAGGGTGAAGCTGGAGAGGGTGGCGAGAGAGGAGTCAAGGGCCACAGAGGTTTCACTGGTTCTCAAGGTGTCCGCGGATCGCCCGTAAGTCCACTTTACTCATTCAGGTTTCAAGCTTTTTTTTAACCATTTCAAATCGTTCTGTCACCTGATCGCCGCTCGTGGCTGTGTCTCAAAAACCTTTTCTTGTCATTGCGCAGGGTCCTCATGGTGAACAGGGTCCCGCTGGTCCTCCAGGTGCTGCTGGAGCAAGAGTGAGTATTCGTTAAACCCAACGAATGATTCCGCCGCGCCTGTTAGTACATTCCGTCTTAATAAATTGGATCGATTTCTGCTAGAAAATAATACCGTCGGGTTACAGTAAATATTGTTTGAGACACGACAGGTCAAGCAACTGCCGGGCGAAATAGATGGACCGCGGTCTTTCTGTTGCCTGCGCAAATGTTTACGTTCTTATGTGTTATGAGCAAATGGTTCGAGGTAGTTTGAGTGATTTTTCTCTCGGAGGCTCGTGTGAATATCAGGGACTCAACCACCATTAAATGCTTTGCTTCCAGGGTCCCTCTGGTCCAGCTGGTTCTTCTGGTAAAGATGGTCCTAGTGGTTTGCCTGGTCCCATCGGACCTCCAGGTCCCCGTGGTCGCACTGGTGAAGTTGGTCCCGCTGTGAGTAGTCTTTCTTGATCGCCTCGTTTATTCCACGTTGCTGCTTTGAAATCGGCATGGATTTTGGCCATAAACCCCCTAAATTGCGTATAGTGACTGTCTCATCTCGTCCACTCTACAGGGTCCAACTGGAGCCCCAGGTCCCGCTGGTGCCCCCGGCGCTCCAGGCGGAGGCTACGACTTTGGCTTCGGTGCCGCTCCCCTGCAAGAGAAGGCTCGGGATCCCCTGAGCTACTTCAGGTCAGACGACGCCGGTGTCATCAGAGATCGCCATGCCGAGGTCGAGACCACCCTGAAATCCCTGACCAAGCAGATCGATAACATCCGCAGCCCCGAGGGAACCAGGAAGAACCCAGCCCGTACCTGCCGAGACCTGAAGATGTGTCACCCAGAATGGAGTAGCGGTGAGTATCCGTTGACTGGCTCGCACCTCCCTAACCCATCTGCGCCTGAGTAGGTTTGAAAGGGGTAGCCAGGCTGTTGCCCACAGACCCAGGTTTGCCTTGGATTACTGTGGGCCCGCCCTGTATTCAGGGCGGGCGAGTGTATCCGTATTGGGAAGCGCTCTGAAGATGCTATCCGGAGGGCGCTATATAAATGCAAGTTACTCCTTTTGGAGTCAGTTTATTCAACGGATATATTGCATTTCAACCAGTGCTGTAAATCTCTGTATTTCATTTGTTGGTGATTTTTATGTTATCTCTTTAGTTTTTTTTTCTCTCTCTCTCACACACGTATGCATGGAAATCTACCACCGTGCTTCAGGGTGTCCAAGCCGGACAGTTAGCTTGGCATCTATATGTTAACATTGATTCAAATACAATCTACCCTAAAATCCAACTTTACAATGGCTTAGAGATAAAATAGGGACGGGTAAATTGATACTTCGATTGGTCAGACCTTAATTGATTGGGAGACCGATTGGCAGAGCATCTTCGCTCTGTACGGAAGGTCAACCCTGATCTTCCAGTCTCCCTCCATTTCAACTTGCGCTCACATTCAGAGGCTGATCTTTCAATCCATGGTCTCCTGCGCTGTTCCAGTGACTCATAGCGAAAGCTTGAGGAACAGAACCTCATCTATCTACTGGGGACACTACAGCCGGCTGGTCTCAACATTGATTTCAGCCATTTTAGGCCATAGGAGTCTCCCCCACCCACCCCACCGCCTCTCCCCATCACAATCATAACTCTAGACACCCTCTGCCTCTCTGGTGTTTTGTTTATTCTATCACCACTAAACACCTCTTCTCCCCAGTTTCGTTAAAACCCACCCCCTTCTGTTTCTCCCCCTGAAACCGTTTACACATATTCAACCCATCAGTCAATACACTCTTTATTTATTTTCCTTTGTCTTCTTTGTCTCCTTTGCCTTTCTTTGCCTCTCCCCCCTTTAACGTTCTTAAAAAACCTCTCCCTCCAAACAAGCCCCAGTCCTGACGAAGGGTTGTAGACCCGAAACGTTGACTCCTTTTCCTTTCTCCATGGATGCTGCCTGACCTGCTGAGTTTCCCCAGCAACTTTTGTTTTTGTTTCCAAATTGATTGGGTTGGTTTCAAACCCTGCTGAGGGTAGCCGCAATGAACCGAGAATGAGGCCTTATCAAGATGCATCTTATTTTGGCCTACAGGAGACTACTGGATCGATCCTAACCAAGGGTGTGCTCTGGATGCTATCCGCGTATACTGTAACTTGGAATCCGGTGAGACCTGTGTCTACTCTAGCCCACAATCCATCCCACAGAAGAACTGGTACACAAGCAAGAATCTCAAGGAGAAGAAGCACGTCTGGTTCGGCGAGAGCATGAACGGTGGCTTCCAGGTACGTTATTCCTAACGTCAGAGCGTTGAAGGCTTCTGGGGGATGTTTCCTTTGACTTGTGTCAAAGGAAACCATAAGTCTCTTAGGTCAAAAACAAACCTAGAAGCAAACCCACTTGATGCAAGGTGGCATTTTATCTTCTACAATACCAGATAACAGGGCTACAAAGTACATTCAGTATTATGCCTTTGGCAATCCAATTGGCAGTTTTTATTATTGTTGGCATCGCCAGAAGCATTTGCACCAAGCGGATTTCTTGTTGCCAATGATCCTTAAAGAATTTGACAGTATCGCCCACAAATATACTCAACTCACTTCACTTTGAAGTATTTTCTGTGAAGCGCTTTGAGGCATTGTACGATGCTATATCAAATGCAACGGTTATTTTTCTATCATCTCACCCCCCAAGGCAACAAAAAGAATCAGCGAGACATTTCGTTCCAAACTGACAGTGAACAAGCCACCAATGTGTTTTTTTCCCACCCTCCTCTCTTTACAGTTTGGTTATGGTGCTGATGATGGCGTCCTTGCTAGCGACGTTGCCATCCAAATGACCTTCCTGCGCTTGATGTCCTCTGAGGCAACCCAGAACGTCACATACCACTGCAAGAACAGCATCGCCTACATGGATGAGGAGGCAGGCAACCTGAAGAAGGCTGTGCTTCTCCAAGGCTCCAACGAAATTGAAATCAGAGCAGAAGGCAACAGTCGATTCACATACAGCGTCAGCGAGGACGGTTGCACGGTGAGTAGCTCAGTATTGGCATCGGCGTTCCACGCCTACAGCCCTTTCCAAAGAATGAGACGCTCAACCTGGCAAGAGATTTCACACAGCGATGGGAAGCAGATACCTTCTTGCGCGACGGCAATGGATAGATATGCGGGGAGGAGAATTCTCGAGGCTGTGGGGAGAGAGAGCGGGGGAGTGGGTTTAATCTGGATAGATCTTTCCAAGAGTGGGAATGGGCCGAATGGCCTTCTTTTGTGCTGCTTGATTCTAATTCTTAGCACGAGTGAATTGGGTGTTGCGTGCCTGCCAGCGCTCATCTCAATGTTTAACTGGTTTCATGGGTTTAAAGGCCCGGCTGTCAATAGTGGTTTATACCTCAAGTAAGACAAGAGCGATGGAGAAAAACTTAAGGTCAGCAGGTTGTAGTAGATGTGAGCGGGGAATAGGCAGAGAAGCAAACTACTCAGCGAGGCAGTGACTGGAGGTCATAGTGATTAGGAGAATTGCTTTTTTTCTCATGCTTCGATTAGTTGTTTTCAAATCCCTCCACTCCTCTGCACCCCCCTATCTCACTGATCTCCTCTCCCCACAACCCAGCACCCGCTGCCTTCGTTCCTCCGGGTCTGGCCTCCTCCATGTCCCCCGAGTCCTCCGCTCCACCCTCGGCGGCAGTGCCTTTAGCCACTACGCCCCGAGGCTCTGGAACTCCCTTCCTCACTCACTTCGCTTCGCCTCGCCCCCTCTCTTCCCAGTTTCAGGTCACAGTTGAAGACCTTTCTCTTCGACCGAGTTTTTGGTCACCTTCCTGCCCCTGCTCCTGGCTTGGTCCCGGGACCCGTAACTGTGAAGCGCTCTGAGATACCTTCTGGCGTGGAGGGCGCTATATAAATCGAAGTTGTTGCTGTTGTTGTTAGTTAGGGTATAGAATGCCCTAATGGGAGAGGGAGTTGAGGCAGAATGCATCAGAGGGGATCTGGAATGGATAACTAAAAAGCATACAAAGATACGGAGCGAGTGGGAATGGGACTGAAAGGGAATGCGCTCTAAGAACCTGCACAGACACGATGGGCTGAATGGCTATCCTTTTGGAGCTGTAGATTTCTGTAGTTCAATCAAAGACCACCTGCCGTGGTCTTGTGATGCCGCCGAGCTTTATTCTTGCACTAACGCGGTGTCGTTTTTGTTTTGACCCAAACAGCGACACACTGGCGAATGGGGCAGGACAGTCATCGAGTACAAAACAATGAAAACATCACGACTGCCAATTATTGACATTGCACCTATGGATGTTGGTGGCGCGGATCAGGAATTTGGCGTTGAAATCGGCGCTGTCTGCTTCTTGTAAAATGGACTTGAAATTTACTTGCAGTCATCTCTAAACTTTCTAATGCATTGAGTTCTAATTCATTCAACAGCAATGGTCCACTTGCTTAAACCTCAGCCCTCAAGACAGGCAGGAGAACAAAAAGGACACTTTTTTTTAAACGTTCTCTGTTTCAATGGCAACAAGAAAAAAAATACTTGTCAGTGTTTTTAAAAACTCTCTCTCCCCCACCACCCAAACCCTACCCACCTCCCTGTCCCTCCACACATCCTCTCCCTCCCTCCCTCCCTCCCTCCATCCCCACCCACTTTTCCCTTATCCACCTCCCTCCCCCACACCCATCTCCCCCTGCCTTCCCAGAGTTAAGAGATCGCTGCAGGTTACATTTTGCCATATAACGACTGCAGAGGAAAAAAAAGATTGTATTGTACCGTTTTTCAGGTGGCAAAAAAATAAATTTTAAAAAATGTTGAAAGTTTGTTATTGTCATTCTAACACGTGGTGAAAGGGGAAGCAAGCGAGAAAGAGAGAGAAAAGAAGGAACCCCACCCCCCCCCAAAAAAAAAAGGCGACAGAAACAAAAGCAAACCCGTATCTTTTTCTTTCCTACCTTGTGGCACAGACAGACGTTTTATAACTCTTCACGACTTTTGCAATCAAAGATCGAGCTTTGTATTAGTGCTACCTCACACGTTTTTTGGGTGCGAATCCAGTGCCTCAGCTACACTGGGAAACATGACACACTTCACAGCTATCACAAAAGAGAAGGTGCTATATTTGTGTTTACGTCCTTACCACGGAGAAATGATTTCTGAACGGTGCTAGAGTTAAACATTCCTTGATGTCTGAGAAACAGTGAATATGCAGTCAGTTCAAAATGAGGTGCTATGTGAAAGTGTCTGTTTATACTGTAGGAGAAACCATTTTATGTACAGCAGACTGAAAAAGAAATCCACCACCAACTTGCCTGTCTTACTCATGATTTACGCATGTGGATCCCTCTTTGCCCATCCACCCCACTCCCTCCACCGCCCCCCACCCCACCCTCACCTTGCCATTTTTCTCATCATCTCAGTGCCTTTTCTGTGCTTATTTTTTAGTAACATACTTTTTTTTCTACTTTTAGAGCAGAAAAAAAAGAGAGGCAGACATTTCCGGGGCAAGTACATGGATAATGTACCTATTTTGTATATGTATAATAAATTTGAGATGTTTTTAATTATTTTGAATGCTGAAATAAAGCATGTTTAAATGATCCAACAAACCCTGGTCGATTTATGTATTCTTCGTTCACGGTTCTCACTCTTTGTGGCAGGTTAAACTCTCCGGCAATTACTCCCCCACTCCCCTCCTCCCCCACCCCCCCACTTGCCTTCCCCAACACAAACCTTGGCTCTCGTCAACTATGATGCTCTCCACGATTAGCTGAGTGAGGTGTGCTCCCATCACAGCGAGTGGGGAGTTGAGAGAGAGAGTGTGCATTTCCATTGCAGACCCGAGGAGTATGTCTATGTGTAGGGCCTCTATGGAACTCTCAGTCTGGTTCGGATACTTTTAAACACAGCAATGGGGTTTTCGTGTGTGTGTGTGAGACACACTTGCTTGACCCCCACCCCCCCCCTCATCCCTATTAAGGTCCTTTATTATTATAATTACTTCTAGCTGCCACCTGATTGACCCCAAATCATTTTTTTAAATATGAAATAAAAATTGATAACACAACCAAACGTCTCACAAAAGCAACCCAGACAGCACGGTGAGTAGGGAGACCAACGTTGGGCGGAGTTGAGACCAGATGTCGGGAACGGCAAGAACGGCAAGAATAAGGACAACAAAAATAGCTAAACAGGCTTGATTCGCTCGGGCGGAAACTGCTGGCTGCAGGGTGTGTGGCAGCGACGAGGGAAGATGGATAAAAAGGAGAGAGGAATAACAACAACAATGACGACTTCGATTTATATAGCGACATCCATGCCGGACGGCATCTCAGAGCGCTTCAAATATGTACAGTAAGAGACTTAATGGTTGTCTTGGTTACCAGACAAGAATGGTGGAAGATGATGTACTGAAATCACACTGGTCCCTCGCGTGGTCACTGTTTGAAACCAAAGCACTGTACTGCACTATACTGCATCAGCACAATTGGCTGCCACGTTTCACCCACAAAATACACTGTCTCTACACTTGACAGTATGTTCTGTGAAGTGGCTTTGAGACGTCTCGAAGACGTGATAAAGGCTCTCTGTATGCATAGTGTGCCCTGCACTGACCTGCTCCAACATTTACTCTTTACCCTTTTATTTCAGTGGGATATCATTCATGGGACCAAGACACACACACATACATACACACACATGGCAAAAGCCAGAGGTCAGTGAAGAAGTACAAAGACACAGCGCATCCCATGTTGGGTCCTGCCGTACAAACACAAACAACCTCTGTAGGGAACGGCGCCTGTGGAGACACATTTTGGAACATGATATAAGCTCGACTTCCTATCACAGTGACAAACGGTTTTGCACTCAATACCAGAGGCATAGCCACTGATATGGGGAATGGGGTGGGCAATGGGGCATTAGGGAGAGCAGGAGGAAGAGAACTGGAGAGGGGAGGTATGTGTGTGCGCAAGACACTGTGTTTGTGTGTGTGTAATACTATGTAACACTTTGTGTGTGTATATGTGTAACACTGTTCATGTAGGTGTGCGTAATACTGTGTGTGTGTGTTTGTGTGACATTGTGTGTCTGTATATGTGTAACACTGTATGTTTGTAACATTGTTTGTGTGTGTTTAACACCGTATGTGTGTATGTGTGTGTGTTTGTGTGTAATTCTGGCTCAGTTATGCAAATGCCTTGCTGGTCGGCCTTCCCAATTCCTCCCTCCACAGGCTGCAGATAATCCAGAACTCTGCGGTCCCGTGTCCTCTACCATTCCAAACTCCGTGATGCCATCTCATCCTGGCCCGACTCCATTGGCTCCCCATCATCCAGAGGATCCAATTCAAGATCCTGTTCCTCCCATTTGAAGCCCTCCACAACCTTGCCCCACCCTACATCCGTGACTTCCTATCCTCTTACCAACCTGCCCGGACCCTCCGTTCAGCCCACCATTGGCAGGCGAGCCTTCAGCTACTCTGGAATTCCATCCTGAAGTCCCTCCGCCTTGCCCCCTCCCTGGCCTCCTTCAAGTCTCGCCTCAAGACTTTCCTCTTCAATGGACCCATCAGCAACTCTCCTCGCCCCCCCACCCACCCTTTCCTCAGCTCGAGTCTGAATCAATGACATGAATGGCTCTACACAAATGTAACTTTGTTGTTGTAATTGCCCATCATCCACCATCAGGATGGTGCCTACCCAAATTCCATCCCTAGCTACCCCACTGCTCAACACTAAATAAAATAATAATAATTATCCTTGTACTGTATTTGGCAAATCGACATCCAGATTTGTTTTCAGTTTGTACACAGCCACACCATAGAAACAGACTATGAAGTGAATGACTGTAGTAACAATACAATAATGATCCTTACATTTGATGCAGCACCTATCATATTGTGAGGATATG
This sequence comes from Hydrolagus colliei, assembly GCA_035084275.1. Lineage (NCBI taxonomy): Eukaryota > Metazoa > Chordata > Chondrichthyes > Chimaeriformes > Chimaeridae > Hydrolagus > Hydrolagus colliei. The sequence continues at coordinate 5,274,306 of CM068768.1, forward strand.
CTTTACAGGACTCACTGTAACATGTAGTGACCGTGTGTTTGTGTAGGTGAAACTGCAGGGAGTCAAAACAGTTTTAAAAACTCAACGCATCATTTTATCTTAAATAGTACAAACTATTTAGCGGAATAAAATCATAGCAAGTTTCCTTACTCCACACAACCTGATTACCAGCAACAAGTAGGAATTTGCTTGTTAGTCGATTGTTGGATTGCTTTTCAGCGGTAATAAGCCCTTAAATAAAATGGTCGATTCACGGCTCTTTGTGGGACGCTGTTGTGTGCATTTGGCTGCCGCGTTTCGGCCACAGAATGCACAGTCACTACGCTTTGCAGTATATCCTGTGAAGCGCTTTGCGATGTCTCATTTATAGATGTGGCAATTCTCTGCACATCTCGAGTGTGACTTAGGGACTGCACAGAGCTTAAGAGCATCACGTTCCCAAAGGTCCCAGTAAGTACCTCTGAGGCATTGGTCCAGCCCTCTGAGATTGTGTTCACCTGAACAGTTTGGGATTTCTACCGCCGTCCAGCCTGGTTGTGTTGCAGTCTCAGCCGAGATCTTGGAAGCAGTTTTGGGGTTAGTCTAGGATTTTTGAATCAGTTTGGTCGTACGTGCTTATTTTGTTTTTTAAAAAAATTGTTTTTGTGGCATGTAACCTAAATTATTTTATTCCATTACGAATGTGGCATTCCCTATTGCTTGCTGCGGTGGGGAGAGAGAGAGAGAGAGAGAGAGAGAGATGACTGGGGGAGGGAGAGGGGAAGACCGTAATCAAGCGAACATAAAGGCTTCATTGAAGGAGAGTGTGAGGGGGCGTAAAGTCACACAATGAGGCAGTGTTCACTGTGCAGGCAGACCTGTTTACTGTGAAACACTGTCTGATTCCCAGTCGAGAAAAGCTAGCTCTCGTTCTCCTTCTCTCTGACATGTCATTTCCAGTCTTTTTCTACTGGAGTCTCGGCTGCGAGGAGATACCGAGAGTCGTGAGTGCGGCGTGGGATGGACACGTGAATGACAACAGTGATGACAGCTTGCAATTTATATAGCGCCCCTCGCACGGAGTAGTGTCTCAAAGCCAGTGAAGGAGGCTTGAAACTTCACGAATTTTCATTATTCTGCTGGCAACTCGCTCGTGAGTTTGTGATTTTTCTTTTGGTTTGTTTCAGGCAGCCTCGATTCCGCGTCTGATCTCCTAAGGCGGCAACAACGACAACGACCACGGCAGCAACAAAGCCACCCGGACAGTCGATTGCAATACGACATGAAGTATGGAGCAAGTTTGTCCACTCGATGTGTCCCAAAGCTCGTTAGTGCATGATTGTTTTTAAAAAAAGGGTAATTTCGGTTGGGTGTGCGGGCGGATTCAGTTACTAGGGTCACTAGGTCAACTTATGAGATGACCTAATATAATATTAAAACGAGGGATATCAAGCCAATCATTTGAATGCTATGTAAATTTTTCTCCACCTGGTAGAATGCTTCGGATATATGATATAACTGCAATAATAATCCTTGCATTTGATGTAGCGCTTTCCACGTCTTATCGACGTCTCAAAGCGCTTGACCAGAATATACTGTAAAGTGAATTAACTGTGCATTTCTGGGCGAAACACGGCAGCCGACTGCGCCCAGCAGCATCCCACAAACAGTCGTGGATTGAAATGACCAATTTTATTATGGTGGCGTTTTATTTTTGTGGACGGGTTAGCCGCATCCCTTTTTCAATCACGTCTCCAATCGCGTCTTCAATTGTCTCCTTGCGAAATGAATGCGCGGAAGATAACTCCCCAAGTGTAACTCGGTCACATTTTATTTCAGGGCTTTTGTATATGCTGTTTGTTTCGAAGACCGCAGGGGCAGAATTTGTGAGATTTTATAACCACATCGATTATTAAGCATTTCATTGCCACCCCCGGGGCGTGATATATTTTTTTGCCTCCAGTTTAAATTCGAATTAAGAACAGGCTTGACAGTGGGTTTGGTAAATCAGGTTAATTCAATACCGTCTCTATAGATCCTAGGGCACAACCAGGCCTGGACTGTTTGTGCGGCGTCACTGAGTGTGCACATTGACTGCTGCGTTCGTCTGCAAAACACACAGTCGCTACCTTTAATTAATTGAAGTCAGTCAAATAAATACAGTCAATTCACTTTACAGTATATTCTGCGAAGCGCTTTGAGACCTCGCGAAGACGTGATCAGGAGCTATATCAAATGCAAGGATTATTATTATTGCTTTGGATTCAGCAGTTGTTTTGAACGCTACCCAGCACTGTGTACTGCATCCTTTGAGTGTTCAAATGTAAGTATTGCTCACTTTTCTTGTTGACCTGGTCGAATGCCTGAAAACACAACATCGGGTAATGGTGACATGTTAATAATTATTTTTATTTTAAACTTCACGGTGGGCTGGGTGGGGGGTGTGGGGGTTTGTTTAGAATCATATTTTTCTAAATTAAAATTAGAGGCAGTATGAACAGTGTCGTTGTCACTTGGAAAAAAACCCCCACAAACACACCAGCTGTTAATGATTTGCTGTGGCGATTCATTCACTCGCAAATAAAATATAATGGAGCTCCATTTAATGCTGTAAATGTGGCGTATAGGAAACAAAATTTGGAAGGAATTGAGAGGCGATAAACACAAAACAGCCACCAAAATTGTTTTTTTTTTTGTGGAGGATTAAGTGATTCGCAGTAAATTGCTGTACTATTTGCTGTAAGTACTGTAGGTACTATTAAAAACCGCAGGAGAAAGTTTACGTACACCGAGCTCTGTGTGTTTATTACCACTTCGGCTTATTGCCGCGCAGAGAGGCAGCTGTGTTATTTGTTGTTGTTGTCCATTTGGCTGTTTATTGCGGTGTTTTGAAGGGATTAAATGACTGTGTGTAGTAGAGACTGTGTGCGTGCGTGTGTGGTCCTGCACGAAAGGGCGCTATATAAATAAATGCAAGTTGTTGTTAAGTGTGTGTGTGTGAGCGTGTATGTGAGCGTGTATGTGTTAATGCTGTGCTGGAGATCGCTTGCTACTGTGACACCGTGGGATTTCATGCGATGGAATTTGCATGTGTTCTTTTGGTCACCTTCCTGCCCCTGCTCCTGGCTCGGTCCTGGAATCCGCTACTGTGAAGCGCTCTGAGACGCCTTCTGGCGTGGAGGGCGCTATATAAATCGAAGTTGTTGTTGTTCAGTCCAAGGTGTGTGGTAACGGGGAGCTGCAGATTGCTGTCTCTCTCTCTCTCTCTCTCTCTCCCTCCTTCCCTCTGCAAGCAATGCTCCTTGTGGTGCTGGTTGTGTTGCGACGCTCCCCGGCTGGGCAGGGTTCACTCTGGATTTCCTGGGTTTAATCTGAGGGGTCGCTGAAGTGTGTGAGAGAGAGACATACAACTGTATTGTGGTGTGTGAGATACTCAGCAGTTCTGCAGTGTGTATGTGTGTGTCTGTGAGAGAGAGAGAGAGATATACCGTCCAGCAGTTTTACAGTGTGCGGTTGACGTGCAGCAATTTGACGGTGAGTGTGAGAGAGATAAACAGGGTTATCGCAATGTGGGAGCTTACTTCATTAGACCCCCCAAAACGGGGACGTTTTAATAATGATTTAAAATTCACCCGTCGTTAATTTATTTGAATACACGTTCGAAAGCGGAGTGGAGGAAATGCCGCGGTGTGAAGTTCTGATAATCTTTCTCTTACAATTAGAGGCAATGAGGACGATGTCATTTTCAAATGTGCAAAGGCAAACACACACAGACGCACGCACACATTCCAACAAACGCTCGGCAATCAACCGTGGTTGAAATCTTACTTGACACGTGGAAAGAAACACATTTCGTCAATGCTCATGAGGCCTGAAGCCAAATGTTAACAATAATGTATTATTGAGAATCATTAAAGGAACACAAAGTAACTTTCTGCTGTGAAGCGCAAACACATCGAATGCTGGGTATATGTCTATGTTTTTTTCGTGAATCTGTTGAATAAAATGTTCATATGAATGTCTGCATTACTTGGTACTGTTATTACTACTGTATATTTAACTGGAAACATCATTAAACTCTACAGGTCGACAAAAACAACAACAACGTGCATTTCTAAAGCGCGCTTCGCATAGACCCAGGTCTCAAAAGTGTTGTTTTTTTCCCTGAGCGTTGCCGTTTATTGCACAAGGACAACACAATATCTGTAGCATTTGCGTAGCGATGATGTTTGAAAAACTCGGAGAGAGAGATATACCGTACAGCGGTTTTCGGAAACAATGACTGCCCAGCGCCTTGGGACGTCCTCCTGACGTGAAATCACACAAGCGTAATTTTGTCGTTGTTTGTTTGTTGTGAATCAAAGTTACACAAAATAACCAAGGTGAGAATTCGGTTAGAAGCAATCCCATTTTGATTCATTCATTTACACAGTATGCCATTCAGTTTCATTTTGTCCAGAAACATTCGCATGTGACCGACACCGGAAACCGATGGTCAGTTGATACACTTTTACGTCTTTTAATCTCTGGGACTAGTTTACGTAGATGACCAAAGTGAGCTGCACAGCAAAGGTGACGGTTATAAATAAACGTTGGCACAAAGCAAAGTATACACGCACTGAAAAGATTATTCCGGTTCCTGGTTTTGTGTCAAAGAGTGAGCTCAATCCAGTCTTTTCTTTATTCACCTAGTTTTGAAAAAAACACACACAGTTAGTGCTCCACAGTTCGTTCGATCAATCAATCAATCAATCAAAATTATATTTAGATAGCGCTTTTCATGTCGGGAGCAAGTCCCAAGGCGCTGACCAGTCAGGTAGGGACCAATGCAGTGGGGGAGTGGTCGGGGTAGAGGGAAGGAGAGTAGGAAAATTTACTGTATATTTGTGGGCAAAGCGTGGCAGCCAAATTGCGCACAACAGTGTCCCGCAAACAGTCGTGTAAGTGGGGTTAGGGGAGAAAGGGGGGGAAAGAGGTTTCTTCGTATCATTTTCTCAAATGCCCTCTTTGCCATCTCCCCAGCTCCACCATACACAGGATTCAACTGATCCAAAACTCTGTCGTCCGCATGCTCACCCGTGATAAACTCCGTACCCTCATCACACCAGTTCTCACCAGGCTCCCCAGCTCCCCAGCATTGAAAGGATTGATATTTGGGACATTGCTGTGCGCAATTGGCTACCGCCAAATATACAGTCCCTACACTTTACAGTGAATTCCGGGAAGCGCTTTGAATGCCCAACCCTGGTTACCCCCCCGCTCGAGTAACCCCGGGCTCCTGCGTGTCCCTCTTACCCTCTGTTCCCCCATTGACGGCCGCGTTTTCAGCCACTACACCCTGAAACTCTACAAAATTGTGTCATTTCAATCCACGACTGTTTGTGGGGACGCCGCTGTGCGCAATTGGCTGCCGCGTTTCGCCCACAAATACACAGTCAATTCACTTTGCAGTATAGTCTGTGAAGCACCTTTGGGACGTCGATAAGATGTGAAGGATGATTATTATTATTATTATTAACACTCTTCCTCTATCCCTCCTCCTTGCCCCTTCCTTCCCCATCTTCAGTTGCCCCAGAAGACCTTCGTCTTCGAAACCTTCCCTTTCCCCTTCCCATCCCCACCCCCGGCTCAGCATCACTGTCAAGCACATTGGAATGCTACCCTGCTGAAGAATGACCGGAAAACATCATAAAAAGCGTAGTGACCCTCCAACATTTAGGAGGACATAGTAGTCATTTTGTACGCAGCAGCGTCCCACAAACAGCCATGGTGCAAACGGAGCTTAGAAGACGCTCTTATTTAAATGACTAACCAGTGTCTTGTTATGGTTGTCGTTGTCCTTATTGAGTCTTTGGCTAATTTCTGCAAGAGACCAAATCCTTGCAGCATAAAAACAGGAGTGAGATTATTCAGGAATTTATTTACTGATGTAGTACACGTGGCTCAACAGTAGGTGGCGTGTGTGGAAGTCAGAAGTTACCCTGGACCTTGCAAATACAGTACGGTATTAATAATATTAATAATTGTGGTATTATAGTATCAGAAATAAATTGACACAGTTAGAGAGGCTTCCCAATAGATGGCAAATGCTACACACAATTCCTGTTCACCGTTCCCCCCTTCACGTGAACTTGAACGTGAGTAAGACCGAGGCCCTCCTGATTGGCTCAAGCCAGCGCCTCCGCACATCGGGCGCTGCCAGCCTCAACATCCAAGGCTGTACTCTCCACCTCACAAAGCCAGTCAGGAACCTCGGCATCACGTTCGATCAAAAACTTTCCTTCCTCCCGCACATCCGCGCCTTGACCAGCACCGCTTACTTCCACCTGCGCAACATTGCCAGGCTCCGCAACTATCTTACCCCCCGCGCTGCCGAAACACTCGTGCACGCGTACATCACCTCATGGCTGGACTACGGAAATTCTCTCCTCGTCGGCCTCCCCAGTTCCTCCATTCACAGGCTGCAGGCCATCCAAAACTCTGCAGCCCGTATACTATCCCGCACCCGCCTCCGTGACCACATAACCCCCACCCTCGCCCGTCTCCACTGGCTCCCCATCCTCCAGAGGATCGAGTTCAAGATCCTCGTCCTCACCTACAAGGCCTTACACGGCCTTGCCCCGCCCTATTTAACCGATCTACTCTCCCCCAACACGCCCACCCGGACCCTCCGTTCAACAGGACTTGGCCTGCTCCAAGCCCCCCGCCCGAACCGCCCCACCATCGGAGGCCGGGCCTTCAGTTTCTCCGCTCCCACCCTATGGAATGCCATCCCTCAATCCCTCCGTTTTGTTTCTTCCCTTTCCTCTTTCAAGGCCGGTTTGAAGACTTTCCTCTTCGACCGTGCCTTTTGTTCCACCCCGAACTCTTTTACCTCCCCTTCGTGTCTCACCCCTTCCCAAACACTCCCCTCCCAGCTTGGGTCACACGCCTCCTGTGCAGCGCCTTGGGACGTCCTCCCGACGTGAAAGGCGCTCTATAAATGTAATTTGTTATTGTTGTTGTTGATGTTCACCCCCTGCTCCAGTCCAAATGCCTGACTGTCCAGCGCTTTGGGACGTCCTCCTGATGTGAAAGGCTCTACACAAATGTAAGATTGTGTTGTATTGATGATTGTATTAAAGATTGTGTTGTATTAATGATCTGATGGATTCTCAAACCAAGGACACACATACCTGGGCTATCGTTCACTGCGCAGCTCACTATCTGAAGAAAAGAAATAATTTTGAAAGATTTTGAATAAAGACAAAAGCAGTGAAGAAATACTACTAATAAGTCATCCTTACGTTTGATACAGCACCTTTCGTGTCAGGAGGATGTCCCAAAGTGCTTCATGGGATGTACTGTGAAGTGTAGTCACTGTGTACTGTATTGGCAAACTGAAACTATGTCAAGCTAAATCTCCTATCATGTAACGTAGTACCAGAGAAATTTCTGACACAAAGGGCACTGAAGAACACAGTTTCTCACATCGAGACTGTGCTGCCTCCCTCAAAGAGCAATCCTTCTAGTGTTAGGTCAGGGTTATGGGGCAAACAGGATGAATGGAGTTGAGGTACAGATCAGCCATGATCTAGTAGAATGGCAGAACAGGCTTGAAGGGCTGAATGGATTCCGATAATAATAATAATCATAGTAATAATCCTCGCATTTGATATGGCACCTTATCACATCTTTGAGACGTCTAAAATGTGTTTCACAGCATCTACTGACAAGGGAATTGACCGTATATTTTGTGGACGAAACACAGCTGCCAATTGCGCACAGCAGTGTCCCACAACACAAACAGTCGTGGATTGAGTGACCAAACCTTTATTATTTGTTTTACGTCTTCTCCTACATTCCCATGTTCATCCCAAAGCATTTTACAGAGAGGTTGTTGGGCTCCGAGCAGAGAGAGTTGTGAGAGAGCAAGCGGGAGGAGGCTAATGACCACCCTGTTGTTTTATTGCACTATTTATAAATGTGCCTGTTGTAATGGAAAGAGCTAAATGAATGTTTTACTGAACTGCGTCTGTGATAAATGAGAAGACCAATGTATTTTGGGTAGCTATTCAGGATAGGGTTTCAGGGGACATATAATGGGGGAAGGAAGGACGCTATAAAACCATGACATTTATGTGAACAGCAAAAATAATAAGATCATTTCGTTTGTTTTATTGCTATCTATTCTTCCATGGGGAGGCAGAATTCACTGTATATATTATTAGAATCATAAATAAATGGGTTTGGCTTCTTGCGTTTGAATCAGCGCTGAATGTTTATCGAATGATAAGAATAACAGTAATCCCCGTGTTTGAGATAGTGTCTTTCACATCAAGGAGATGTCTCAAAGCGCTTCACAGCATGTATTGTAATTTCAGTGTGACTGTGTAAAGCTATGAAAATATAATTAATAATAATAATAATAATCCTTGCATTTGATATAGCGTTTTCAAAATTTATCAACGTCTTAAAGCGCTTCACAGAATATAAGGAAACTTGCCCAAGGTTTTGCCCTGACCTGCCCTGAATTAATTCAGGTTACAGTTACAGTATATTCTGTGAAGCGCTTTGAGACGTCTCGAAGACCTGACGAGGCACTATATGAAACGCAATGATTACAAGGATTATGGTGTGGAACGAAGGTCTAACACACCAATGCCTTTTTTCACGTCGCATTACACATTTCCGTTGCTGTCGCGAGACGTTGTTTAAGGAACAGAGAAACTCACTGTTGGGCCTGGATAAGGGGCACCTGGGAACTATCGTAGTTGAGGGAGGAGAGCGGGGGAACTCTTTCCCCGGTTCTGGCGTTGAACATTGGCAGAGTGGAGAGAGGTGGTGGGACATCACGACCTTTAGCCATTTGCCTGAGTTCATTGGTGTTGCCTTGAATTGAGTGATGATGAACAAGCTGGATGCTAAAATACAAAGGGTACAACGAGAACAGCAACTTAGAATAATAATAATTGCATTTGATACAGCGGTTTTCACATCTTATCGACGTCTCAAAGCTCTTCACAGAGTATACTGTAAAGTCGATTGCGCACAGGCGTGACCCACAAACAGTCGTGGATTGAAACGACCAATTTTATTATCAGCATCTCACAGCACTTAACATTGGCGGAGCCTGACTCCGAGCCAGGCTGGGGAGGTTTGGTGGGAGGTGGCCGTAAGCACGGTTGAAGAGGAAGGTTTTCAGACAGAAAAAGGGGAGAGAGGGGGCAAGATTGAGGGGGGAATGATCCAGAGTTTCGGGACACAGTGCCTGAAAGCGCGACCTCCGATAGTGAGGCGGAGGGTGTGAGGAACGAGCAAGAGACAGTCGATCGGAGGATGCAGTGGTGGGGGAACTGGGGAGTGAGGAGGTTCGGAGTGGTTGGGAGGTGGTGGCAGAGAGTGAAGCGATTTGAACACGAATGTGAGAATCTTGACATCGACCCTCTGGGTGATGGGGAGCCAGTGGAGCCAGAACCGGTGAGATGTGGGTACAGAGTTTGGACAGTAGGGTCAGTAGATGGGCAGCAGAGTTCTGAATGAGCTGCATCTTTGGAATAGTGGAGATGGACCAAGATTAACCATCACCATTTAGTCCATCCGTAGAACTGCAACTGTAACCCTGTATACAATACAACACCATTTACATTGAAACAGCAACAGGAGGGTGACTCATAGAGCTTCACCCCAAGCTGTGGGGGGGGCGCGGTGGGAGCTGATGAGGGTGGGGGAAAGTGGGGAGAAAAGATGACTAAAAGTGCTGTCAAAGAGGTGTATCTCAAGATGGACCTTGGAGGGAGGGAGGGAGGGAGGGAGGGAGGGAGGGAAGGTGGGGAGGGAGGGGCTGAGTTAGCCGGATTCTGGGATAGAGTTTCAGAAACCACACCTCACATCAATGGTGGATGTAAAATCGATATCAGGTAGAAATCATAAGATAATTCATGAGAACGGAGATGGAAAAAAAACACAGCCCGGTGGCGCAAACGTGAGCGAAAAGTCCTCAACTTACTCTGATGTCTTGGAGTCTCTCATTTCCCTGGGAATATAGAAAAATTGAAAATACGTCACGTGATCCAATCAAATACAATGAAATCCAATCAGAAAACGGGGTCAGTCACCAGCAAAAAGCACAGTGCACAACACACACGCTATACCAGAAGCACCAATATGTATTTACACAATCATCCCCACGTAGAAAACAACAACAACAAAAATTACATTTGTATAGTGCCTTTCACTTCAGGAGGACGTCCCAAGGCGCTAGACAGTTATTGATTCAGACCTGAGCTGAGGACGACGGGGGGAGGGGGGGGGGGGTGGGGGGAAGGAGTTGCTGATGGGTTCATCGAAGAGGAGAGTCTTGAGGCGAGACTTGAAGGAGGACAGGGATGGGGGCGAGGCGGAGGGACTTCGGAATGGAGTTTCAGAGGTTGGGCGCAGAGTGGCTGAAGGCTCGCCCGCCAATGGTTGGGTGGGTGGGCGGGCGGGTCAGGGGACGTGGAGCAGACCAGAGCCTGCTGAACGGAGGTGGCGGGCAGGTTGGTAAGGGGATAGGAGGTCACGGATGTAGGGTGGGGCGAGGTCGTGGAGGACTTTAAAAGCATCCCTGTGCGCTTCACAACGATGGGGGTCAGACCCCAAGCTAGGGTGGAATGGGGGAGTTGAGGGTGGGGTAGAGGGAGAAAGCTCCAGAGGTAATCAAATGGAAATTGAATACGCTCATTTGATACCTTAGCTAACTTCAAAAGAGATGTGCCCTAACCTAATGCTACATCCTTGCTGGTCACATTAACATGCGATCTCAGTTTAACAGAACTCGTCATTTCACTTACCGGTATATTGTTACTTTCCCAAAAACATGTTAAGCGCCTGCCATTAATTCCAACACCAACCCAGTTCCCTACACACTCCGACACTGCTGACACATCTTGTTTTGTGGGCGAGATTGAATAAATCACGGACATTTTAATGCCGATAGATTAAAAGGGGGGGGGGGGGGGCAATTAAACCAATTATTTCACCTTGAATCCATTCAGCTGTAATCTGCAATAATTTGCGAATTGATATTTGGTGGGTATATTAATGTAAAGTCCCCGGACTTTTCAATGGGGGTTCTGAATTTGAGACTTTGAACTCTTTTATTTGCAATTGATACCACGCCTTATCGTGTCTTCGAGACTGTTGAAAGAGCTTCACAGAATGTACAGTACTGTAAAGTGAATTGACTGTGTAGTTTGTGGGCCAAACGTGGCAGCCAATTGCGCACAGCATCGTCTCACAAACACTCGTAGATTGAATGACCAAATTATTATTATTATTTTTGATATCACATGTCTTGTATGACATGATATTAAGCGTGACTAACGTCCGCGGGCGAGGTTACGGGGCTTTCTCTAACGAATCCTAACTGCTGGCTGGCGCCTGCGGTGATGGAAGGGTTAAACGATCAAATCAACACCACGGGTGAAGGAGGGAAACCAAACTCACAGTCCCTCTCGACGGAAATACATTATGTAGGCGAGGAGGAGAAACAGAAACACAGCGATAGCCAAGGGGACCGCGATTGTCACCACGTAGTCCGAGTAGAAGTCCCGTCTTCCCAGGGAGCTGGAAGGCGGCTCAAACTCTCCTCCGTCTAGAACTCCATCACCAGGAGCCACGTCGGGGTCAGGCTGCTCGGGTTTGCTCTTATCAAACTGTGAAACGCAGAAACGCACGACACATCAAAGTTTTTTTTCTCATATAACGGCTTCAACATTCGAATCCGTCCGCCAGCTTCTCCCCCTCCCCACGCCCCACACCCTGATCCCCTTCCACCGAACCTTCCCACGGCGCTGTTTGAAAAGAGACCAATAATAATAATAATAATAATAATCATCATCATCATCATCCTTGCATTTGATATAGCGCTTTTCACATCTTATCGATGTCTCAAAGCGCTTCACAGAATTTACTGTAGGTGAATTGACTGTATATTTGTGGGCGAAATGCGGCAGCCAATTGCGCACAGCAGCGTCCCACAAACAGTTTCTCTCTCTCGGTTCCCTGGCCAACAATTCCTCCCCCCCCACCCCCCACTCCCACCGTCCACCTTCCCCCAATAAACATTCAGTCGCTCACTCACTCCACGACTGTTTGTGAGACACTGCTGTACGCAATTGGCTGCCGCGTTTCACTCGCAAAATACACAGTTAACCCACTGTACAATGAAGCGTCATTGAGAAGTGGAGCCAATGACGTACGTAATAAGGCATTATATCAAATGCAAGGATTATTATTATTATTCTATTATTACCTCTGTGACCTGTACTCACCCCCTCAGTTTGTCCTGTTTCTCTATTGATGATAGAGGAAAACCTAGAGAAATGTCAATTTGACCCTTAACTTGAGTTTTAACCAGTTGTTAACGAGTTCAGCTATTAAGACAATTACCTTTGATCTCTCTCTCCCTGTCACCCAGTGGTATAACCTACCAATACAATTTTGCACCAGTCAACAACGAATTGACTGAACCAATCCTCACAACTCGTGGGGTCCAGTTCCTCATCGCACGGCTTGTCAGCGACCTCCATCAGACAATCGGGAAAGGGAACATCAGATCCCACTTTTACGTAAACCCTGGGAAACAAGCGTTCCGCGTCAAACAATGTCAAATGCATTTGTATTCTGGAGTCCTGTAGCATAGCGTAGCAAGTGAGAGGACACGGGTTCAATTCCCGGCCCTAAGGTTTCAACCTTAGGCAAAGTTTCCTTACCCCACACGTTTCTGTTTACCTCGCAATAATCCCCTTCAAAAAACAAATGATAATAATTTGGTTACTCAATCCACAACTGTTTGCTGAGCACTGCTATTTGTGGGATACTGCTGTGCGCAATTGACTGCCGTTTTTCACCTTCAAGATATACAGTCAATTCACTTTACAGCTTGTTCTGTGAAGTCTTTGAGATATCTCGAAGACTTGATGAGGTGCTACATGAAATGCAAGGATTATCATTGTTATTGTAAGATAATGGAACCAGAGGATACAGGTTCAAAATTTTAATGGGTAATTTCAGGACAGACACCAAGAAGTATTTATTTATCCAGAGTGTAATTAACGACCGAGACAGGTTGCCAGGAAGGGTGGCTGATGATGTGGTGGAGCAGAGGATTCGGGGGGGGGGGGGCAAGGAGGAGGCCAGACCCAGTAGAACAAAGGCAGCGGGTACGGCTGTGAGGAGAGAGGAGGTTAGAGAGGTGGTGGAGGGGGTTGCGTTTGAATTTGAAGAACAACTTAATGCTATGATGGGGCCATGAGAGACATTCTGGAAAGATGAGATCAAATGAACCAAAGATCCTTCTTTCACAAATTATATGATTCTGTGAGCTTGGCTGAAATTTTAAGCGTTTGAAAACTCAGTTCAGTATTAACGAGCATTTTGAGCGAATAGTTCTATAGTTGCCAATGGGTCAGACACATGTTAAGCACATCTCTTCTCATCTTTTTCTCTTCTGCACCACCTAATGTATATAAATGGATATCCTTTTAATTATAATTATAATAATAATCCTTGTACAGTATTTGATATAGAGCCTTATCACGTCTTCGAGACTTCTCAAAACGTTTCACAGAATATAGTGTGAATTGACTGTATACTTTGCGGGTGAAACGTGGCAGCCAATTGCGCGCAGCAGGGTCCCCACCAACAATGATGGATTGAAGTGATCAAATTATTGATGTCAGACAGGCAGTCTATCAGGATAGCAGTGGCCCTGGAATTGAGGGTGGAGGCAGAAAGATAGAGTTGGGTGCCATCCGCATACGTATGGAAGTTGACCCCATGTCTGCGGATGATGTCACCTAGGGGGAGCATATAGATGTTGAAAAGGAGAGGGCCAAGGACAGAGCACAGGTGACGGTGCGGGGGCTGGAGGAGAAGCCATTAGTGGCCACAAAGTGGAGATGGTGGGAGAGATAAGATTTAAACCAGACAAAGGCAGGTCCACAAAGACTGAGCTGAGAGGAGAGGCGGTTTCGGAGGATAGAGTAGTCGACAATATTGAAGGCGGGAGAGATCGAGGAGGACAAGGAGGCAGAGGTATCTCTGATCGCAGATGTTTAGAATGTCATTAGAGACATTGACCAGGGCTGTTTCCGTGCTGCGGAAGCCACATTGGAGGAGTTCAAAGAGGGAATAGTGGGAAAGAAAAGAGCGAAGCTGGGACGCGATGAACGATAACTTGTTCCAAGGTCTTGTAGAGGAATGTGGAGATGGGACGGTAACTGAAGAGTAGGGCTGGGTCAGAGAAAGTTTTTTCAGGATGGGGATGACGACAGCTGATTTTAGGGGGGTGGGAACAGTGCCGGTGGATAAGGAGAGTTGATGATGTCAGTTAGGAATGGCGCCTGGAGGTGGAGCTGGGATGTGAGAAGAGAGTTGGGGTTGGGTCACAGGAGCAAGTGGGGGGACTTCATTTTGAAGACGAAGTCTCAAAGCGCTTCACAGAATGTACTGTAAAGTGAATTGACTGTATATTTTTGCGTGAAACGTGGCAGCCAATTGCGCGCAGCAGTGTGCCACAAACAGTCAGGTGGATTGATTGACCAAATGATTATGTTATTTATTTTTTCATGAGGGATTATTATCAGGCACGTGGATTAAGGAAACTTGCCTAAGGTTTCGGCCTGCTGGGAATCTAACCCAGGTCTCTCGCTTGCAAGGCGAGTGCTCCACTGAGCTACAGGACAATAAATATACAACAACACAATTACATTTATAGAGTGCCTTTCACATCGGGAGGACGTCTCAAGATGCCAAAATATAATTCTTGCATTTCACTTAATCCTTGATCACTTCACTGAAATGTCACAAAGTCTTTCACGGGATTTACTATAAAGTGTGTCTGCACAGTATCTTGTAATTGGCCTATGGAATTATTTGATAAGAGAAGGGAACTTCTCTCCCCGTGTGCTGGCCAACAATCCTCCAGATAAAACCAATCGTTCACTTCACGTCTGTTTGTGGGATAGCGCTCTGTGTGCAAACTGTCACATTCGTTGCATACAGTAAATCCTGCAAAAGTGTGATAATATGCACTATCAAACACATGGTTTATTATATACTTGCAGTGACTCTAACAAACACACACACACACACACAAAAACTGTGAAGTACTTTGAGACGTTTTGATCATAAATTTTGATTCTGCGTCAAACGCAAAAGTTACTCTCTGCGTACAACAATAACAATAAGAACAGCATTTATAGAGCTATTATCCCAGCATTATTTACTGGCCGCAAGTATGGACAAGCTCATTGGGAAATATGAAGATAAATATCAATTCAAGATACAGTTTGGTGCCATGAGGCAGGAGGACGGAGTATTCTGCAAGAATGTGGTCTCTTTGTGCTAAAACAACACTCCGAGTAAGGTGCCCATTTTTCCCTGACCTAACTCGGGTTTGAAGAAATCTCTGTCCAGCGCCTTGGGACGTCCTCCTGACGTGAAAGGCGCTATCTGCACAAGTGTCATTTTGTTGTTGTTGTTGTTGTTGACAACAGCGCACCTTCATCTGAATCCCAGACACCAGCCTCGACAGTCGGCCGTGACTGTAGCATCCAAATTGATCTGAGTGTGTGTGTGCTGTGTGTGAAGAGGCAGGGCTAATGGATTCACTAACAGGTTAATCCTCCGCGCTAATTGGGTTCTCTGCACAGCCCACAGTTGCCATGGTAAGTATCGCCGGGCTGCCAGATTTCTACCCGCCCCGTTCCTTAAAAGCACGGTTCGCCTTTGCAAATAATGGGGAGGCTAAGCCTCTCTAGGTGACGTGACAGTGTTCAGAGCCGGGGCTTGAGGGGACGGGTATCCTTATTTCTCTGGTTGTGGTTTGCCGTGCAAAAAACAAAATGTGAATTGATCGTTTTGCTTTTCCTTCCGCAATGGAGCGTAGCAATGTTCCCCCCGCATAATAATGAGACGGAGATCCACTCTGCAGTACATAACATTCGTCTGTTTGTATTTGTTCGGGGTTTGGTGAGGCGTATGTTAACCCTTCAGTAGAATATTCAGAGACACCGCAAACCGACAGACGCGGACGCACCGCAAACCGAGACTTACGCTGCCAATTGGGTCTGATTAATTTGATCACGACTGCTTGCGAGGACGCTGCTGTGTGCAATTGGCTGCCGCGCTTCGCCCACATAATATATAGTCAATTCACTTTACAGTGTGTTCTGTGAAGCGCTTTGGGACTTTTTGAAGAGGTGATAAAGCGCTTTATCAAATGCAAGGATTATCATTATTATTTATTACTGTTATTACAGTATTTGTGTGTCCATGACAAATCAGATTTGTTGCTCTGTGTGCAGGAAGCAAAGTACAGCAGGAAATGCGCCGAATTCCTTCAGGCCACTTCCTGCTGCTTGCAATTTAATGCGTGTGAAACTCACTTTCATAAAATGGCCTCTCTCTTCTCTTACTGATTTGGGTGGAATCCAGATCACGCCATTTCTGCCACCTGCACACAGGGCATTTGCGGTGGTTCAACAAAGATATTTGCTTATTACGTTAACCCCCTTAATCCTCTTCTCACCAGCCCCCCCCCCCCCCCCACCCCACTCTTACTACTAGTGATCCAAAGAGCATTACAACTCTGGTGAATAGACTTGGCTGATCACAATCTGGTGGATTTACTGCCTGAGCTGCTCACCTCGAGATATATCTAATCCTCAGCGATATGTATAGTGCATTTTTTTGGAAGGAATTATTACTCCTGGATTACTCCCATTCGCCAATCAACTAACAACTGAGATCCTACTTACTGCTAGGTAAACAGAGGTGTGTGGAGTAAGGAATCTTGTCCCATGTTTTGCCTTGCCTGGGAATCAAACCCAAGACCTCACAATTGCAAGGCAAGTTGTCTCGCCACTGAGCTACAGGACCTCCACCCCAGTAATGCAATAAGAATCCATAATAAATTGTCCGCTTACCCTTCTTTCCTTCCTTCAATGGGCAACGGAACCCGTCCTCCAACGTCCAATGCAGAAGTGATGTTAATGATGACCAAACGGTCAGTTTCCCAGATATTCGCCACCGTGGTCCTGAAATCTTCCCGCTCTCGGAGTGGCAAAACCTCCTCCACGTTCCTGTTTTTCACAAAAAACTCAGCCTCGTAGAGTGGCTTTAGATGATGTAGCTCTGCAGCGGGTAAGAGATAAATTAGCTTAGTCTCAACCCAACACACACGACAACCTGGATTTAACATGTCAGCTTGTCTCGGTCGAGAACGACTGTTTGTGAGACAGTGCTGGGCACAATTGACTGCTGCGTTTCTCCTACAAAATATTCGGTCACTACACTTCACAGGATATATACCATGAAGCGCTTTGAGACATCTCGAAGACGTGATAAGGTGCTATATCAACTGCAAAGAGTATTATTATCATTGCTCTCTGCTACATTTGCATAACACAGCACGTCACCATGTTAAGTACATGATAGAGAGCCTTTCTTTGTCTAGAATCGAGAAACTCTGAGTTTGTTGAATGTGGTTAATTAATGTTGCAGACTCCTACCGATTGGCGGTTTGATGATAAAGATGAGCCTTTTTCTCATGGTTTCGAACATGTCTCTGTTGTAAGCAGTTACCTGGGTGAAAGAATAAAAATATTGTACAGACATTATGTCCAGCCAACAATCGCAATAATCACAACAATAACAGCAATAATCATGATAATAGTAATAATAATAATATAATATTAAGCAAATGCATGTGTGACAACTTTTGGGGGACATGGTTAAATGTTATTTCAATGATGCAATGATTATTAAATGATTTTTGATCAGCCAGGCATCTGAACCATGCACTAAACTCATCGCTGCTTAACAGTATCTAACCAGACTGAGTTTCCCATCCAAGCTACTGACACAATTGGAAGCTACCTTCATCTGGAATGGGATGCGGTACAATAAAATATTACGTTTGCAAAGCTCGTTCCACATTAGGAGGATGTCCCAATGTACTAGTGGACAGTCTGGGATTTTGGACCCGGGGCTGGGATGGTCGGGATCAGGCAGGGCAGAGGGCAGGGAGGATAGGAGGGTGGCCAAAGGTACGTTCAAAGAGAAGGGTCTTGAGACATGGCTTGAAGGAGGCGAGGGATGGAGGGAGGCGATGGGAATGTGGGATGGAGTTCCAAAGTGTGAATACGAGGTAGAATAATGGGTCAAAGATTTTACCTCAATTACCGTTGTTCCAACATCGCTCAACGTAGGTGTGCCATAGAGCATTCCGTTATCATGCGCAGTCCTTTGGGTGTAACGAAGCCACCCAGGCCGGTCAGGGCGACCTTTCAGATTGGTGGCAAAGGTGAGGAAATTGTTGCCTTCAGGAATTATATCTGAATGGGGCGGTTAGGAGTGAAGATAAGAACATATCACTTAGTTTGATGCAAACTTTGATGCGAGGCAAGTGTCACACTGGCTCAGTCGGTAGCACACTCACCTCTAAGTCACAATGATGCTTGCATCTTTGATACAGTGCCTTTCGTGTCTTCTAGACATCTCAACGCATTTCACAGAATATACTGTAAAGTGAATTGACTGTATATTTATGGGCGAAATGCACTAGCCGATTGCACTCACCGCGTGGATTGAATTGACCTATTTATTTTTTCTTCTTCTTGAGGGGATTATTATCAGGCCAGTGGAATAAGGAAATGTGCCTGAGGTTTCACCCTGCCAGGAATCGAACCCAGGTCTCTCACTTGCTAGGCGAGTGCTCTCGCCACTGAGCTACAGGACTCCACAATATTGTGGTTTCAAGATCCATGTGGGGATTTAGAGCTCACAGTTTAAACTGAACTATCACTGTCATGGATGCCTGAACAGCTACCCAATGGGATCTCATTTTAATACTAATAATCCTTGCATTTGACCAAGTGCCTTATCATATCACTGAAAATCTGCTTCATCCAGAATTAAGACTTCTAATTGAGTCCCACCGCCTCTCCCCCTCCCTGGCCTCCTTCAAGTCTCACCTCAAGACTCTCCTCTTCGATGGACCCTTCGGCAATTCCTAATCCCCCCTTTCCTTCCCCCCCCCCCACCCCATCCCACCCCACCCCACTGTCCTCAGCTTGGGTCTGAAGCAATGACTGTCCAGCGCTTTGAGACGTCCTGCTGATGTGAAAGGCGCTATACAAGTGTAATTCTGTTGCTGTTGTTGTGCTCCACAATTATGTCCCAGTGGGTACATTTTACGACAATGCGTTTAAGCTTGGAAACCGGATAAATTTCAGTCTCAGATGTAATTTGCATCCATTGCTCACTCACCAATTCACGAGTCAAACCTCAAATTGGGCTTAAGTTTAAAATGTTAGCAGATGTTTGGCATACAGAGTGAGCATTGTGTATGGGAGTGTGACCTTGAATTGTCTGTCAGTGCACCAACATTCTGTGGGTATTCATTCTCAGAAGAAACTTGAACATTAAAAATTATTCTAAAGTCATCTATTGTGACTCCAGTAGAGATATTAGAGGACTAAACTAGCCATATTGTTTCACTCCGAGTCATTATGTGGTGGAACCCCTAGCTGAGTGAGGTAGTAGACCAAGTAGAGGCAGAGTCCATCTATTTGTTAGATCAGGGTATCAAGAAATATGGCGCAAGGGCATGTAATTGGTACAGATCAGCCACAATCTTATATGATAGTGGAACAGGCTTGAGGAGCTGAATGGCCTACTCCTGTTCCTTTGTTTCATTGTGGGATTCAAGAGAGATGTAGAAAGTGATATGTCTACATCTGCACCAAGTTCTGTTGAGCACTTGACTGTGACCTCCAGGACATAGGCTCCGGCATGCTCCAAATCCCCCATCACCATTGGTGGTCAAGCTTTCAGCCTCTCTACCCCCCCCACCACCTTGGAACTCCACATTCCCTCCCTCCCTCCCTCCCTCCCTCCCTCCCTCCCTCCCTCCCTCCCTCCCTCCCTCCCTCCCTCCCTCCCTCCCTCCCTCCCTCCCTCCCTCCCTCCCTCCCTCCCTCCCTCCCTCCCTCCCTCCCTCCCTCCCTCCCTCCCTCCCACCCTCCTTCCTTTGATTCCTTCAAGGCATAAGACGCTTCTCTTTGTCCATGCCTTCAGCCAACCTACACATCCTACCTTCCCTATTTTACTCCTTGATCCTAACCCCTCTGCGTGGGTGCGAATCCCTGACTGTCCAGCGTCTTGGGACATCCTCCGAATGAGAAAGGCGCTATACAAATGTAATTTGTATTACGTACAAAGCATAGAAGGGTCTGGGGATAGAGCAGACCAGCGGGACTGAAGAAATAGCTTGCTCTGAGAATGAATCCTGCCTCAATGGGCCTCCTTCTCTGCTGTAAAGGATCGATGATTCTATGAAGTACTATCTACGCAACTCTCTCATCTAATTTCCTAATCTTCTCATCTCAAAGAAGTTGAATTCATTGGGCTTTTGAACCTTATTCCCGACTCCCATGAAAGGTGCTCAAAGCAAGGCCATTTTTGAACTAGACAGTAGTGTTTAATTGAAGTACCAATCGGACAGAATTGATTTATTTTGCCTGCAGGACTTTTGGTCTATTTTCATTTGTGGAGTATTTGTAAAAATTTGTTCGATTTCAAGGGCAATTCTGCGCTGAGTTTCTTGTCTGTTGGGAACTCAACTGTGACCGTCCAGAACAATTCAATTTTTAGCTCTTAACAATCTTCAAAAGGAAGATATCATTGGTATTTCTTGATAATCTTCTTGAGAGCCAAGGCCTTAAAGTTGTTTGAACTGTTTTCCTGATACGCCGCAGGTGGAAATGTTTTTGTCTAGATTTACTCAACGTTTTTGAGAGGTCAATTGCAAAATATATGACGGAGAAGAGAATAGAGGGTGGAGGATGGGGTAATAGGAGGGCCTTTGGCTTGTGTGAAGTATGAATATACTTTTATGTGGAGCTCCTGTAGCTCAGTGGTTAGAGCACTCGCCTTACAAGCATTGAGACCTTTTTTTCGAATCGAGGCACATCAGAGCAAAACCTTGGCCACGTTTCCTCACTCCACACACGCACACACCCACACACACCCACACACACACACACGCCTAATTATAATCCCTCCCAAAAAAAACACAATAATAAAAATGGGTCATTTTCAATCCACGACTGTTTGTGAGGATGCTGCTGTGTGCAATTGGCTGCCACATTTCACCCACACATATATATATATACAGTCAATTCACTTTATAGTATATTCTGTGAAGCGCTTTGAGACGTCTAGAAAACATGAAAAGTGCTATATCAAATGCAAGGATTATTATTATTATATATACACAATTCGACCACACAATATACAATCAATCCACTTTGTAGCATATTGTGCTTGAGACATCTCAACAGTATAACAAGGTCCTAACCTTAATAGCTTATTTAATAACACGGTATTAAACGCAAGGATTAACATTATGGACGGCTCTGGTTGGTCTGAATGGCTTGCCTCGGTACCATTATCATTCTACTCTGTTTTCTTCGCATTTCAGCGGTTAATACAATACAAAGTAACATTTGCATAGGACCCTTCATGTTGGAAGGATGTCCTAAGGCATTGGACGTCAGGGATTTGGACCCAAGTGCGTGTGCAGTGGGGGAAGGAGAGGGTGATTGGGATCTGGGAGGGTGGTACTGGGAAGGTGGGGGTACGAGGGTGGAGGAAGGCACTGGCAAAGAGGAGAGAGTCTTGAGATGTGCCTTGAAGGAGGTAAGGGAGGGAGTGGGAATGTGGGATGGAGTTCCAAATGATGGGGGCAGGAGGATGTGGTCAAGGGCTGAATATTGAATGAATCTGGACGGTCACAGTCAAGTTCCCACAAGGCAGCAGATAATCGCCCTGGTTAACACGGTAGAGTATCCGAGCAAGGGTTAATCCCAGTTGGTGACACCTGTAGCTTGAGGGAGCGACCACCTGCGAGTACAAAGTGGAAATGTTTTGCTCACCGCTCTGGAAGGAGACAAGGACATTTTGGAAGCGCTTCCTTTCCAACTCATGGACAAATAGGACCCCAGTCACAGGGGTGGCACTGTGATCAGCAAGCACCCAGCAAACCGTAGTGAGCAACGCTGCAGGCGAAAACAAAATCCATCAGTCGGATAAACCCGAAACAAGGATCATTTATTTACCGTAGAACCGGATGGCTGGTGGCAGGAAAAAAACACACATGTAATGACTTTCAACAACAACAACAACCATATTACATTCATAGAGCGTCTTTCATGTCGGTAGGACGTTCCAAGGCGCTGAAAAGTTAGGTCAGGACCCGACCGGGGGGTTGGGGGAGGGAAAGGGTTGGGGTAGGGGCAGGGGGACAGAGAGTAGGAAAGGGGGAGAGTTAGGAGGGCAGCAGAAGGCACAGTGGAAGAGGAAGGTCTTGAGGCTGAGAGGGAGTCAGCAGGTCGGAGAGATCGTCCTCACTTACGAATGGCCTTGTAAGTGAGGACGAGCATCGTGCATTCGATCGTCTGGGGGATGGGGAGCCAGTGGAGAGGGGCGAGGGTGGGATTGATGTGGTCGAGAAGTCTGGTACGGGAGAGTACACGAGCTGCAGAGTTCTGAATAATCTGCAGCCCGTGAAGGGAGGAGCTGGGAAGGCCAACGAGGAGAGAGTTCCCGTTGTCGAGCCTTGATATTATGAATTTTCGTGGAATTTTCATATGAGTTAAAAAGTACTTCGGAGGAAAATCTTTCATTGCTATTAAGAGTAGTTCGCCACCCAATACACCGTCGGTACAGCTCCCAAACTTCGTGAAGCGTTTTGAGATTTTATTACAATCTTGCATGATTTTTTGACGCAATGCCTTATCACATCTTCTAGACGCCTCAAAGTACTTCGCGGAATTTAAACATGAACTGAACTGACTGTATATGTTGCGGACGAGACGCAGCTGCCAACTGCGCACAGTTGTGGATTGGGTGACCAAATGATCACTGTTGGGGTGAGAGGCGCTATATTGAAGTCATATATTGTATGACTTCCACTGGAAGGTTTGTGTCGTGCTTTGATTGAGAAACTGGACGGGATGTCAAACACAAACAAACGCGGCATATTATGAGGCGGCTTCTCGTGATTGTGATAATGAACACACGCAGGCGGCAGAGTTTCCAATGCGCAAAACATACTTCACGGCTATTAGGGGGACACTGCTGCCTGCAAATTAGCTGCTCACTCAGTCAATGCATCCTACAATACGCCCTGACGTGAATGGCGCTGTATCAAATGTAAGGATTATTTCTGTTCATTTAATACAAATGTACTCCTAATTTAACACAATGTACTTGTGGGTAGAATAGTAGCTTGCATTTATATTGCGCCCTGCTTACGGGGGATGGCAACCCCAAAGACAGCGCTTGACGATGGCGAAGTCTGACAATGAGCCCGGGGAAGAGGGAGGGGGGAAGGTGATCTTAAGCCCGATCAAAACGGAAGTTCTTTAGGCGGGATTTGAATGTGCGGAGGGAGGGAGGGAGGGAGGGAGGGAGGGAGGGTGGGAGGGGGAAGGTGGATGGATTGAGGGAAAGAGTTTCAGTGTTTCAGAGCATAGTGGCTGAAGGCATGGCCACCAACGGTGGAACGCAGATCATAAGGGTCAAACAGGAGGCCCAGTGGTGTCTGCCAAGTGGAGGCAGCGAGTGGTGGAGTGAGTTTAGGTGAGAGTGGAATAGAGCAAAGACTTGCCTGCAAACGCACTCAGCCAAACCTCGGCTTTCGCCATCGTCCTCTGAAAGTGAGAGTCAGAGTGTCGTCGCTTTGACAGACAGCAACATGAGGAGGCCAGGCGCAGGCGATCTAACACAGAGAGCAGTACATTGCTGCACTATTTTTAAATGTCTCTTCAGTGCTCCTGACAGCTGCTCGCTGGACGCGAAAGTAAAAAAAAAAACATTCCCTTTTCTCTGCTTACCCAAGTTGTGAACTTGGGTCAAAAGTCACCCACTAACCTATTGCATCTCATTCAAATGTTAATAACAGTAATATTAATAATCCTTGAAATTGATGTAGCGCTTTTCACGTCTTCTGGACGTCTCAAAGCGCATCACAGAATTGTCTGTACATTTGTGGGCCTACATAGCAGCGTAAGTCAGTCTATAAAACTTTGTCTGAAGTACATCACCACAAAAGTGCAGTACCGTATTGTCATTATTATTATTCAGACGAAAGGAATGATATAAAAAGTGTACCAGGAAAATAACGTTGCATAAATGTACAACAACCACAAATTAGATTTTCGTATAGCACCTAATTAAACAACAAAATTACATTTCACGTCGGGAGGACATCGCAAAATGGTGAGACACAAACACAAACATGACTCCAACTCCAGCAACGACACGAGTTGCCAGCTCCACCCCAGTTATACGTTCTCACTGAAATACAATCAGAATGTAATCTTAGTAGAAACTCATAAAGCAATCAGGTTAATTTGATCGAATGAGTAATAATGTTGCTATTTTTAAGTCCCGGGTGGGACGTAGTATATATAGCTAATAGCAGCCTTGGAATCTTTTTCGAGGCGATAGCGCTCTATCACTTTGTATCTGCGTCTCCCCAGTTCCTCCATTCACAGGCTGCAGGCCATCCAAAACTCTGCAGCCCGTGTACTATCCCGCACCCGCCTCCGCGATCACATAACCCCCACCCTCGCCCGTCTCCACTGGTTCCCCATCCTCCAGAGGATCGAGTTCAAGATCCTCGTCCTCACCTACAAGGCCTTACATGGCCTTGCCCCGCCCTATCTAACCGATCTACTCTTCCCCCTACACACCCACCCGGACCCTCCGTTCAACAGGACTTGGCCTGATCCAAGCCCCCCGCCCGAACCGCCCCACCATCGGAGGCCGGGCCTTCAATTTCTCCGCTCCCACCCTTTGGAATGCAATCCCTCCGTTTCGCCTCTTCCCTTTCCTCTTTCAAGGCCGGTTTGAAGACTTTCCTCTTCGATGGTGCCTTCTGTTCCACCCCGAACTCTTTTACCTCCCCTTCGTGTTTCACCCCTTCCCAAACACTCCCCTCCCAGCTCGGGTCAGACGCCTCCTGTGCAGCGCCTTGGGACATCCTCCCGACGTGAAAGGCACTCTATACGTGTAATTTGTTGTTGTTGTTGTTGTTGTTGTTGCGTCGCAGCACCCCGGGACACTGCTCTGCGTGAGGGGCGCTGTATAAATGCAAGTTGTTGTTGTCATTATTCCTTTACGTAGAGGCTGGTGAGAATGCCACGCGCGGTGGCAATGCAAGGGCAAACCCCCTGTACGAAACCGCCTTGCCTTTTGAAGCGCTCGAACCTTGCCGATAGGAGGGTGAAGCTTGATGAGTAGCAATGAAGTACAAAGGTCGCCGATTAGCATCCCAGAATGGGGACCTATTCCCCCGGGGTTTCGTTTGCCCCCCCGTCCCCAGCAAACCGGCTGTTGGGCGGTCGGCATCTGAAAGGAACTGGTGCGAAAGGTCACTTCTAATTGTGAAAGGAACAGAAGGGGATTTCTTTTGTTTTCCCCGTCGGTCGGACAGACAAAGAATGATAGGCTTCACTGGAAGTTGATGTACTGGTTCTGCATACAGCTGTTCTGCATTCAGATTTGCGAGCGCACGTGCTGAACGAACGGCTTTCTGTCAGAGATCAGGGCTCCGAAAGGGCGTGTCTGTTCTCTCGCTTGTTGTGAATGAATTAGTCAATTCATTCTGGCCATCGGCAGTCGACAGCCTTTGTGTGCCAACCGGTTAACAGGAGGGGAGAGAAAACACTGAGCACTCAACAATGTTTCTGACTGTTTCTCGATATCTAGTTCATGGTAAACATGCACCCTGAAGTATTAATTGCACATAGTGCTAGCAGACTGCAGAGACAGTGCTTTGCCGGGACTCTTGAAGGGCCCATTATTATTTGCTGAAAGAACCTAGTTAAGACATTATCCGGCTCTTTTTTTGTGTCGTGTGCACTGTGCGCGTCTCGGCGGCTTCTCACATGACTCCGGAGACCAACATTTACACGTAGCCTGTTACACAATGATAACAAGAATCCTCGCAGTTTGTTACTGCGCCTTTCAAATTAGGAGGGCGCCCCAAATTGCTTCACAAGATGTATAGTAAAGTGTAGTGACTGTATATATCCTGCAGGAGAACGCAGCAGCACAGCCGAGTCCCAATAACAAATGTGAAGTAAATAATAATCCTTGCATTTGATATAGCACCTTGTTACATCATCGAGATGACACAAAGCACTTCACAGAATACATAAAGTGAATTGACTGTATTTTTTTCAGCATTTATCTGGGGGAATCATCCTTAGTACCCAGTGGCAAGAGTGCTAACGATTGGTAGGGTAGCCAGCACCTCAACAACTACAACAAGTTTCATTTATATATGTGTGGGAGAAGCATTCTCAAGAACCTTTTAAAGAATCTTGTAACTCACTCACAAGCAAGTGACTAGGGTTCGATTCCTGGCAGGGCGAAACCATGGGCAGGTTTCCTTACTCCACACACCTGATTTTAATCCCTCAAGAAATAAAATAGAAATAAAGTAACAATTTGGTGACTCAATCCATGACTGCTCATTGGACACAGCTGGCGCAATTGGCTGCTGCATTTCGCCCCCCCAAAATGCAGCAAATTCACTTTACAGTATATTCTATGAAGCGCTTTGAGATGTCTAGATGTAAAACGTGCTATGTCAAAATGCAAGATTATTATTATTATATGTTAGTAATCTTGATCTTATTGGTCCTTCTCTCTCTGCTGGATACTTTGGACTCATTTTTGTGATAAAGGGTGACAGAGAATAACAGGGCATCATGGCACAGATGCGCTAACTTCCTCTGCTGGAAATTCCGATCTCACTCGATGATTCTGTCTTTTATTCTCCAGAATAATTCTTAACTCTTAACTTATCCAAGGCTTGACTACCGTTTTCCCCAAATCTCCAGAGACATTTATAGCACCTCTCTCTGTACACAAGCTAAAACAAGCAATCCATACATTTGATAAAAGTGTAAAGTAAACTGTAAAATACAGTCAATATCCCACCAACAGCCAATGAAGCGATCAAACAATTTTATTTGGGGGATTGTTAATTCAGGACTCTCCTTTCGAGTAGTGTGGCGGGATCTGTAAAGGTTTACGTGAACAGGCAAATGGGGCCTCGGTTTAATGTATCACCAAAGGCACGTCTGACAATGAGTGGGAAGTGTCAGATAAACTGGGAGTTCAATGTCCCAACATAGGGCTTGACCCCACAACCTTCTGACTCAAAGGCGAGAGTGAGCCAGGCTGACAACTGGTTTATTGAACAAATGAATGTCATTGATTTTACTGATCTGAAAATACACTTAACGGGAAAATACTTGTGGCTCGACATGTGTCCCACATAAACAAGTGGTTTAAAATCAGGCCCAGATTTAAAGGATACATAATAATAATAATCCTTGCATTTGATCTAGTACTTTTCAATCTCAAAACGCTATATCAAATGCAATGGTTAATATTAAATACTGAAAATGAAAATGGGCTGTGGACTGCTTTCAAATCACTTTGAAATAAAAAGCCACAATTCAACAGGATATCAAGAACAGCTTTATAGTTAATCATTATAATTATCTATTTTTGACGCAGATAAAGTTAAATTTGCTTGAAGCACACTCTCACACACACACACACATTTAAAAAAACTGGTACAGCATTGTTTTAAACTCAATCCTATACCTTCAGAATTAAAATGGGATTCTTATCAGAGAATTAATGCCGGGGTTTGGATGCGGATGAGGGGACTTTAATGGACAAGATACATCAAGAGGAAATGAGACGACGACCTTCAAATGAAATGATACACTGTGCCTGTTCATGTGGACACTAAAGATCCCATATTACTATTTGAAGAGAAGAAGAGTTTCTCCCAGTGTTATGGCTGACAAGCCCACTAGATTAATTGAGTTGTTCGCTTCCCATCAGGTTGTGGGACCTGATTGTGTGGCTACAAGACGCGCAGTCACCGCACTTTACAAGAAATCCTGTGAAGCGCTCTAAGATGCCGCTAACAAAACACACAGTCACTATACTTCACAGTATATTCTGTGAGGCGCTTTGAGACGTTTCCGTGAGTTGATAAGGTGCTGTATTGACTGCAAGAATTATTATTGTGTCCCCATTGACATGAAATGTCAAATTGTAGAACAAGAACAACGTTACATTTGTAGAGCGTCGTTCACGTCGGGAGGACGTCCCAAGGCGCTGAATGGTCAGGTTGGGCCCCGAGTGAGGGGGAGGGGCAGGGGAGAGGGGAGGGGAGGGAGAGAGGTGGGAGGGGAGGGAAGGAAATGTAAGGATTTTTTTAAAAAAAATTATTGATCTTAAAATGCCCAGAGAGGAAACTGGGCGGTTCACTGCCTTGTGGATCTTGCGACAATGTTGAGTTCATAAATTATTATTATACTGTATTATTCTTATATGTTTCTTGATCACTGTCTGCGCAGTAACAGGAAACAAAGTAGAAAGAAGGCAGATTAAAGGATCCAATTATCCTTAAGTCTACGTGCATTTTACGGACTGATTCCCGCAGCACTAGTCTTGCAGATATCCCGAGGAACCCAGGCTGGCAGATAAACATCTCGCTGAGTTTTAGCAAACAGTCCCACACATGAATGACATCCAGAATGAACCCTTTGTGTAGACACTCAGGGCTGTGTAGTCTCTCAATGGCACTGCAGTGGAAGCTTTCACTTGTTCTATTTCCGGAGATGATTACAAGAACTTATGTGCTCACAGAGCACGTGACAGTCGTTTGGAAAATAGAGAGAGAGAGTGTGCCCTTGGCAATCTGAGTTGGTCGTGGATTCAGTGAAGCTCAGTTATAATCAGAGTTGCGGAGCTCCTGTGGCTCAGTGGTTAGAGCACTCGCCTTACAAGCGTGAGATCTGTGTTCGAATCGAAGGCAGGTCAGGGCGAAACCTTGGGCAAGTTTCCTTTCTCCGCACGCCTAATCATAATCCCTCCAAAAAAAACCACTATAATAAAATTGGTCATTTCAATCCACGACGGTTTGTGAGACACTGCTGTGCGCAATTGGCTGCCGCATTTCGCCCACAAATATGATACAGTCAATTCACTTTACAGTATATTTTGTGAAGAGCTTTGAGACGTCGATAAGATGTAAAAAGCGCTACATCAAATGCAAGGAGGATTATTATTATTATTATTCTACATAACAATACTGTATAACAATCCTCGCATTTGATATAGCGCTTTATCATGTCTTCGAGACGTCTCAAAGAGCTTTGCAAGATGTACTGTAAGAAAAGTGAATTGATTGTACATTTTGGGGGCGAAATGCAGCAGCCAATTGCGAACAGCAGCCTCCCACACACAGCTGCTGCTTTCGTAGACCAGTGCTTATCAACACACTGCAACACAATACAGATTTACATTGTTATTGTGCCTGCCATGTCGGGAGTATGTCCCAAGGTGGCTTGGCGTCCCAAGGCTGTTGAAACAGACGCACTATTATCATGGACGCAGAAAGAGACTTGGGACAGTTTCAGGTTTGTCCCTGTTCAAGTGGACTTTAAGATCCCATTGAAACTACTAAAGCGCTCCGAGACGCAGTCCGGCCTGAAGAACGCAATATATATGCAAGGTGTTGTTATTATTCTAAAAAGATAAGTAGAAGGAATTAGGAGGACTTGTGCGGAGTGTATACAGACTCGTGGGCTAAATGGTTTGTTTCTGTGCTGTAAAGTTTTGTGTATCTCTATGTAGTTCTATGTAACCGGAACTCTGACCATCTGCGAGGTGAGAGATGTTATCGGACACAGACTGAGGACCCGCCTAATCTGTATTGCTCCTTTGACGAAAGGTTATCGACCTGAAACGTCGACTCACTTTCCCTCTCTCCATAGATGCTGCCTGACCTGGGACCTGTCCCAGCGACTTCTGTTTTATTTCAGATTTCCAGTATCCGCTATGTGTTCCTCTGGTTTCAGGCTGTGGATTTATTGAACGAGCCATCGGGGGGCAACTGTTAAAAAGAATTTGAATGCAATTATTTTATTGGTTATATTAAATAGAAATCTCTGTCTCTGGAAGACGGTTCCAGTGATATTTAGTGGTCTATTGATCTGATGAGTTATTAAATCATATGAGTGATGCAAAGGCTTAAGGAATACCACACGGTTGTGAAAAATGTGAGTGACTTCACGTTGGATGTATTAATAGGCAATAAAATGCATATATTGTAGACTCATCACACTGTTTGAGATTCCTTTTCAGTTTCCAAATTCCTGTAAAATATGTGATATAGGAGTGAAGGGGAGGGAGAGTGTAATAATAATAACCCTTGCATTTGATGTAGCGCCTCAGTTTAGGCATCTCAAATCGCATCACTGGTAATACTGTAAAGTGGAGTGACTGTATATTTTGTGGCCGAAACACGGTAGCCAATTGCGCACAGCGGTGTATCTCTAGAGCACAGAGATAGTTTATGGATCAGGAGATCTCTCGGCTGGTGTGGCTTGGGGAGGCTGAAATGGCCTCTCCTTCCCAGGGTTAGGAAGGGGAAAAACAGCCAACGTTCCTGCTTCTGGACCCTCCGCAGCATTGTGTTGTGGTTGTACATATGAGGTGCAGTAGCTCAGTGGTTAGAGCACTCGCCTCGCAAGCAAGAGGCCCTGGGTTCGATTCCTGTCAGGGTGAAATGTTTGGCAAGTCTGCTTACGACACACGTCTCTGTTTACCGAGCAGTAAGTAGGGGGTAATAATTCCTTAACAAAATGAAAATGGTTCGGTCACTCAATGCACGACTGTTTGTGGGACACTGCAATTGGCTGCCGCGTTTGGCCCGCGCAATGTACGGTCAATTTACTTTACAGTGGATTCTGTGAAGGGTTTTGAGATGTCTCGAAGACGTGAGAAGGCGCTCTATCAAAAGCAAGGATTATTATTATTATTATAAGTCCATTCAGGTTTGGCTGTGACACCCTCTAGAGGTGAATAGCCTGCTGACATCCACTGAAAGGCTCATCAGATGATCACTTTGTGTGGGTAGGTGGGCGGGAGGGTGAGGATGAGGGGATGAAAGGGGGTGGTGGGGGGGAGGGGGGGAGGGGGTGGGTTAACAGAGGCCAACTGATGCATGTGGAACCATACCCCAACAAGAAGACATCAGACAAGGAGCAGTGAGAGGCAGGAACCAAATGGGGGAGAAAACCAGCTAAAATAATTAGGATTTTAAAAATGTAATGATCGTAATATTGATAATGGATGAAGTTACCTTTTTTTGCTATATATGTGTGTAGCATGTGTGTGTGTATAGCAGTGTGTATGTGTGTGTGTAGTGTGTAGTGTGTGTGTGTGTGTGTGAGTGCTGTGGGTTTAAAGAAGGTTCAAAAGGATTATATTTTTTAACACGCCAATTAGTGTTCAGGATTTATTGTTGGGTTTTACATATAAATAAAGGGTCCGGATTTTTTCGGCCTGATAAAAAAAATCCCCCGCTTTCATCCACTTATTGTATGCAAATTGCAGCTCACATAAGGCATCCCTCTGGAGAGGATGGCAAATCACCTCTACAAGCTCGCTGTTGAGCTGACATCAGCTCTACTTGGCTTCCGAGCCTCACGTGAACATGTTCGTCTAACTCGCGTTGCAGAATTTAGGTCACTGTGTTTCCCGGTAATGACAAGAGTTCAGGAGAGCGCTTCAAGGCAAAGGCGAAGGGAAAGAAATGCTCCCACTTTCTTCAAGCCCCTTCAAGCACTGGATTTTCGCTCGGAACCTCCGCAGAAGCAAACCGCGCGTTGTAAATGACACCCAGGTTGCACGGGAGAGGAAACCAGAGCATGCTTTCCACGCACAATGAGCCCAGCTGCTGGCAGCTTTTGTCAGGCCTCAGCAGTTGCACATTGAGCATGCTCCATACTTCGGAAGGAACGGAGTGACGTTGGGTTCATATCAGTCTCTCTCTCTCTCTCTCAGTCCCCCTCTCTCTCTCTCTCTCTCTCGGGCTCTCACTCTCTCCCCCACCTATCCCCTCCCCACCCCATTCCCCACACCATCCCTCCCTCTTTCTCCTGATCATTCCCCATCCCCCCACTCTCTCTCTCTCTTTATCTCTCGCAATCACTCCCCCTCACCCCACACCCGCCCTCTCTCTCTCTCTCAACCTCCCACTCTCTCCCAATCGCTCCCTATTTGAAAAACATATGTAATTGGTTGTGGCTGGTGCTGTAGTCCGAATTTCGTTCCCTGTTTGAAGAATCATGTAACAACAACAAAATTATGTTGATCTAGCGCCTTTCATCCCAGGAGGCCATCCCATGGGCACTGATGTGAAAATACGTTTCGAACTCCTCACTCCTCCCGAATAATAATAATATTAATAATATTAATAAATCTCGCCGAACACCTCATCTATTCGCTAGGGACTTTACAGCCCTCCGGCCTCAACATTGATTTCAACAATTTCCTATCACAACACTTCACCTTCCCTCTCCCGCTCCCCTCCCATCCCACCCCTTCTGTGATCATTACCATATCGTCTGAGTCCTAGGTACGCTTTTTCTCTCTTTGAGGTTTGCCTCTTTATCCTGCCCTCTACCACATTCTCTGCTTTGTTTTCCTCGCCCTGCCTCCCCACTCTCTGTTCAGTCCTTGAAAGCCTCTGCTTTCAAACAGTTCTGAAACATTGACTCACTTTTCCTTTCCCCATAGATGCTGCCCGACCTGCTGAGTAATCCCAGCTATTTCTTTTCTTGTTAAAAATTCTTGCATTTGATGCAGGCGCCTTATCACATCGTCGAGACATCTAGAAGCACTTCACAGAATATTCTGTAAAGTGAATTGACTGTATATTTTGTGGGTGAAATTTTTAAAAATAATAATAAGCCTCGCATTTGATGTTGCGCCTTATACCGTCGCCGAGATGTCTCAAAGTGCTTCACAAGATTTTACTGCGAAGTGACTGTGTAATTGTAGGAGGATGCACAGTTGACGATATGAGCACAGCAAAGCCCTGCAAACAGCCTTGAAGTAAAAGTTATATTTAATGGTCGGTGGGGTGGGTCGGAGGAAATCGTTGACCAGGATATCAGTGGATATCCTCAGTGGATAGAGCACTCGCCTTACCTGTGTTCGAATCCAAGCAGGTCAGGGCGAAACCTTGGGCAAGTTTCCTTACTCCACACGTCTAATAATAATCCCTCAAAAAAAACAATGATAAATTGGTCATTTCAATCCCCGACTGTCTGTGGCACGCTGCTGCGTGCAATTGGCTGCCGCGTTTCGCCCACAAAAATATACAGTCACTTCACTTGATGGTGTGTTCTGTGAAGCGCTTTGAGGCGTCTAGAAGATGTGAGTATTATTGTTATCTTATTATCATTATCAGGTGACACTCCATTTTCAAGCAGTTTAGTTAAAACTCTTCAGAATGTTGCAATAAATTAGGCTGCGCATGTTCATTATGTTGAACATAACCTGTTTTTAAATACTCATCCCTAGATGTTTGTTTTGTTTAATTACTTTCCTTTGTACTTTTGTTTGGGTATTGTTCAAAATACAGGTTTACTATACAATAATCCCTGCCTATCCTGTAACGCCTTATGAGTAACCGAGGTGTCTGAAAGTGCTTTTCATGTACACTGCAAAGCGTGGTGACTGTGTACTGCGTGGACAATCGTGGCAGCCAATTTGCAACGTCGCGCAAACAAGCGTGGGGAGAGTAACCAATTTTATTTGGCGGGCGGGGGGTTGTCGGGCAGAACGCAGGGAGAGAGAAACTCGCGTCTCGTTTCGAATGATCTTTCGCTCGCACAGATTTGGGTAACTCTGAAATCTTGACTCTCAGATCAACGATGATGATTTATTCAGCGATGATATAAATTGCGGCTGTTTCAATCAAACACACAGGGACTCATTTTTTTTGGTGGGGGGGAAATCTGTGCAGACAGTGATTCGCTGTGTTGATCATACGGTAGACCAACTGCCTTTCGACTTCCTGCCTTCCTTTCTCCTCCACTATCTCGACAAAACAATAACAATTTGCTGACTCAATCCTCGGCTGTGTGTGGGACACTGCTGTGCGCAATTGGCTGCTGCGTTTGGCCCCTAAAAAAAATACAGTCATTCGGTTTGCATTTTATTTTCTGTGAGGTGGTTCGAGGCGTCTCGAAGGCCCGGTGAGGCTGCGTAGCGAAAGGCAACCCTTGCTGTTATTCCCAGTTTAGAAAGCGTCAGGGAAAGACTGATTCAAAATCGTTGACATTCCCACCCACCCACCAGCCAGCTCCCTCTTGCCTCTACCGTGGCTGCGTTTTGTTTTGAACGGTGGTGGAATTGTCGAGCGGGTTACGATTCCCGGCAGAGTCTGGCGGCCTGCCCGCCATCTGGCGTGTCCCAGAAAGTCCTGGCTCGCAGTGGGCGAAGAGTTCACGCGGAGGCAGGTTGAGGGAGGGCGAGTGTGCGCAGGCGAGGCCCGTGGAGGCGTTTGACGGCGAGGAGGACGAGGATCGCGAATCTGGCCACACGCTCCCCCCGGTCCATTCTTGGTACGCAGTCACTGACTTGTGCATTTCATAATTTGCGTCGCCAGAAGAGGTCACTATTTTACTCCCCATCCCAGTCACGAGAAGCTGGTTCATCCCAGGGGGGGGAAAAAAAGGACCTACAGTATGTATGTCTCTCAGCTAACAAAATTAACAGGCGGAGGAAGTCCAGGGTATTACTGGAGGCTGCATCATCAACAACAACGACAACTTGCAATTATATAGCAGTACAATTAGATTGCAGTACATCTCTTTGGGGGGGAGAGACAGAGAGACGCAGAGGGAGAGACAGAGAGACACGTACGCACACAGAGGGAGAGTGGGTAGAGAGAGACAGCTGCGGGGCTTGCATTCTGGTGATGTGAGTGGTGGGGGGTGGGGGCGGAGAGGGGTGGGGGGGTGTTGGGGAGACAGACAAAGACTCTAACTGTTCTTTCTGGAACTAGGAAACCCAGCGGTTATAAAGATACGGTTGTATAATAATGATAATAATCCTTGCATTTGACAGAGCGCCCTTCACGTCTTCGCGACGCGTCCCAAAGCGCTTACGCAGAATACACTGTAAAGTGAATCGACTGTCCATTTGTGGGCATCGTGAGGGTACTAAAGGGAATGATTTCTGTTTGAAAAAATCCGTCGATTTTTGTGATGCAGGTACAGTATTATTTATGTGTGTCACTGTCCCCACCCCCACTATACACACAGACACAGACACACTCAGGACAACGGTGGATGAGGGTAACATGTACAATAGGGGCAGGTTGTACATCACTGAGCTGGAGGTGAGTGGGGGGGGGGGGGGGCAGTAGAAGAGGCCAAGTGGTCCTCTCTCATTCCAGACGTCCTTATTGACAGCTTTGCAATTTGAAACCCAAATCTCAGTCTCTCTCTCTCTCACACACACACACACACACAATGACAGGAAAGGGGAAGGGGGAGTGAAGGGTGGGAGTGGGAGGGTGGGTTGGGGGGGAGAGAGAGAGAGAGAGAAAGGGAGGGAGGGAGGGATGGGGGTGGGGGGTGAAATCTGTTCACACGTTGGGAGGAAAAAAGATACCAGAGGAGATGGAAATGAATTGCAAAGCGTCGTTATTGCTTGTGTGTGAGGTTTGTGCAATGATTTTTCGCAATGCCATCTACACATCCTATACACACACACACACACATATACATACACACACAGATGGAGGGATTGGGAATGGGTTTGGGGAAGAGAGAGAGGGATGTGTGCGTGTGTGTATGTGTGTATATAGGGGGGGGTGGGGGGGGGGGGGGGGAGAGAGAGAGACGTCAGTGCTGGCAATCCTTTGTGGTGTGAGGCTGATGTTCGGTGCAGATTGCAGTATATCTCTTTTTTTGTGTGGGGGTGGTGGGGGAGAGACAGAGAGACGCAGAGGGAGAGACAGAGAGACAG
Organism: Hydrolagus colliei; assembly: GCA_035084275.1. NCBI lineage: Eukaryota > Metazoa > Chordata > Chondrichthyes > Chimaeriformes > Chimaeridae > Hydrolagus > Hydrolagus colliei. The sequence continues at coordinate 5,310,249 of CM068768.1, forward strand.
AGAGAGAGAGAGACACACACACAGAGGGAGAGTGGGAGAGAGACAGACAGCTGGGGAGCTTGCATTCACTCCATCACTCTGTGTCTGCCACCCTCCCCTCCTCTCCCTCCTCCCCCCAGCCCCTTCAAGAACTGGATCTGAAGGTGACAGCAAAGGATCGGGTTAGAGACTCATTCTTTCCTTACCTCTGTGCTTGCATTGCCTCCCTCTGCCTCCCACCCTCTCTTTCTCCCTCTTGTCTCTCTCTCTTCCTCCCCTCCCTCCCTCCCTCTCTGTCTCTCTCCCTTCTTTCTTGCTTCCCTCTCTCCCTCCCTCCCTCCCTCCCTGTCTGTCTCTGCCCCTCTCTCCTTCCCTCCCTCCTTTCCTTCCTCTCTCCCTCTCTCTATAGAATGTCATCTTGATCCTTTTCAAGTACATATGTGTGTGTGTGTCTCTGTGTGTGTGTATGTATAACATATAAAATTATTTCACCCTACAATAATTAGCAATAATGTCTATTGAGAGAGCCAGGCCTTTGTGTGTGTGTGTATGTGTGTGTTGGTGTGTATTGGTTTACCAGTGCTACAGATATGATTGATTTCTTTCATTTTTTTAAAGTCCAAACACACACACACACTGACATAGTCCCCCCCCCCCCCCACCTCCTTCTCACGTACATGTATTGGTTTTAAAAGTATTTTAACATTTCAAAGAAACCTTCCGGCTGGGTGCAAATTGGCTGCTTTGAAGCATTTCGATGAGGTGATAATAATATTAATATTAATAATAAGAAGAATCATTATCCTCGAATTTGTTATAGCTCCTTGTCGTGTCATTGAAATGCCCCCCCAAAGCGCGGGGTGGGATATATGGTTAAGTGGATCGACTGTGCGTTTTGTGGGCGAAACCCAGTGGCCTTTTGCGCCCAGCATTGTCCCACAAATAAGCCGTGGTTTGAGTGACCGATTTTTCTTCGGAGCGAGATTGATAAGGCCCCCCGAGTCACATACAGAGTTATGTTATGCTGGAATACTAGCCGTCGTCCGTCCCCCCCCCCCCCCACCCTCCCCTCCCCACCACACACCCCAGCATCCTGACCCAAACGTACTCCTCAATCAAATTCCGCTTGACCCTCAATCGCGACGCTGTTTGTGGGACTGTTGTGTGGCGCGAATTACCGTTGCGTTCGCCTGTGCTGCGTTCCAACGTTTCCAAGGAGTTGTGTTTTCACGCCGCGAGATGATGTGTGCCGTTTAACACGAAGGGCGCCGTGCCAACGCAGGTTACTGCCGTTAACTTATTCATGAACCAGGCGATAGCCCACCAACTTTGCCCAGGGGCACCTCTGCCGCCCCCAATGCCAACTGTTCATCGGGCGGATTTGGACCCGTTAATCGGCAATGTTGACTGAAAACGCTTGGATGAAGTTGAACGGCACTTTGGAGGCCCATTGCATGCATTGGAGTCCTGTAGCTCAGGGGGTAGAGCACTCACCTCGCAATTCGGGAGAGCTGGGTTCGATTCCCGGCCAGGCCGAAACCTTGGGCAACTATTCTTCACCCCTGATAATAAGAAAAAAGACAATAAGAAATTGACACTTCAATCAACGGCTATTTGTGGGACACTGCTGTGCGCAATTGGCTGCCGCGTTTTGCCCACAAATATAGTCAATTTACTTTACAGTATATTCTGTGAAGTGTTTTGAGACGTCCTGAAGACGTGAAAAGCGCTATATGAAATGCGAGGATTATTACTATTGCTTCAAACACAAAGAGGGTTGAAATTGGTACTTAGATAGTGGTCGCACCTGTATTATTACTTGAGTCCAGGTTGACAATCCCTCACTCGATCGCTCACTTCATGGTTGTTTGTGGGACTTTTTCTGTGTACTGTATATACTGTTTTGGATACTGTGTTCACCTACAAATATACAATCCTTACATTTTATAGTAAATTCTGTGAAACGCTTTAAGACGTCTTAACGGCATGATGCACTATATAAAATGAAAGGATTATGATTGTTAGTATTATTAGTAGTATTGTTATGTGAGGCTTTGTCCAAGTCAGTTAATGGGGGCAGAGATTTTTCCTACTCAAATCTTGGGATGTCCTCTTGATGTGAAAGGCGCTATACAAGTGTCACATCCGTGACCTCCTATCCCCTTACCAACCTGCCCGTGCCCTCCGCTCCGCAGGCTCTGGCCTGCTCCACATCTCCCGACCATTGGCGGGCGAGCTTTCAGCCACTCTGCCCCCACTCTGGAACTCCATCCCGCAGTCCCTCCTCCTCTCCCCCTTCCTGGCCTCCATTAAGTCTTGAGGCAAGATTCTCTTCTTCGATGGACCCATTGGCAACTCCCCTTCCCTCCCCGCCCTTGTCCCCAGCTCGGGTCTGAAGCAGTAACTGTCCAGCGCCTTGGGATGTCCTTCTGACGTGAAAGGCACTATACAAGTATAATTTTGTTGTTGTTGTCTTGTTGTTGTTAACCCTGCGAGCCAAAGCCTTAGTGACACAATGACTGTCAAGTACCTTGGGACATCCTCTTGACATGAAAAGTGCTATACAAGTGTAATTTTGTTGTTGTTAGTGAATGGGTAGGATGTTCTTAGCTGGACAAGCAGAAGGAAGCTTGCCAGACCGTTCTCTCAATGGCAAGGCTACTTGGTTTGAGCTGCTTAACATCGAGTTAACCTTGAGTTCCCACCCCAGCCTCAACTCCCACCAAACTGTGCCGAACACTTTCCCAATTAGGTGAGCATCACACGGCATTCCGGGGAGAGGGTGCGGCGCGGTCCGTTTTAGTCGCAGAGGCATTTCCGCGCACGAGTGGCATCGATTGTATGGAACTCTCCGTCAAGAGTGGACACTCTTAAGCCCTCCAGGACCCTAGCCAGGGTGAAGAGTGCAATATAAACGCAAGTTTTTTGGTTCGCACGGTGATAGGTTTCCGGCATGGAACGAACAATCGATTATATTCCGCAGGCAAATTCTTTCTGCAGCCGTTCGGGCAGCGTGTTCTATTATTTGCGATCCTGTGTGAGAGAAAACAATAATGGCCCAATGGCCTCATTTTTCAGAAACAAAAATGTAGGTTATCGCAATCGGTGATTATGCAGGTTAGAAACCTGAAGCAGTTTCAGCAACAGAGTAGTTTCGTGGAGGACACTGGCAAAACACATCGTCCTCTAATCAGTTCGGTGTCGGCTTGGCTCGGCGGCTCGCTCACCGGCGAAGCGCTCCGAGACGTCCTCGCGAATATGAAAGGCGCCATTTCAAATGCAATTGTTGTTGTATTATGATTTTTCGATTATTATTATTATCATCATCCCAAGACGTAGAGTTACAATTCGCAGAGCGATTTCTTGTGGATAAAGGGATTAAGGGATATGGGGATAAGGCAGGTTCAGGTGGAGTTAGAATCAAAGATCAGCCATGACCGTATTGAATGGCACGGCAGGCTCGAGGGGCCGAATGGCCTACTCCTGCTCCTAATTCTTAGGTTCTTATGTACAACACAGACGAAAGCCATTCAGACGCAACGGTGTGCCGCTAATCTCTAAGACCATGACCAAGAAACATCTACAACAACAACATTTCTTTAGTGCCTTCACCTCGGGAGGATGTCCCAAGGCACTGAAGACAGGACAGTGGTGGGGGGGGGTGGGTTGTTAATCTAATCTTGGATGAATTTAAAAGGAAGTGTTTATTGGTAAAAATTGACGGCTTCACGGCTGCTCACTCCATCTTACGAAGCCGGTCAGGAACCTGAGTGTCTTGTTTGACCCTGAACTGTCCTTCCTCCCCCGCATCCACACTATGGCCAGCACTGCCTCCCACCACCTCCGTAACATTGCCAGACGGCGCCACTGCCTCACCCCTCAGGCTGCCGAAACCCTCGTCCATGTGTTCTTCACATCAAGGCTCGGCTATAGAAACTCCCTCCTCGTCGGCCTTCCTGGCTCTTCCCTTCACAAGCTGCAGATCATCCAAAACTCTGCAGCTTCTTTTCTCTCCCGCACTAGGCTCTGCGACCCCATCACTCCCACCCTCGCCCGGCTCCATTGGCTCCCTATCCCCCAGAGGATCGAATTCAAGATCCTCGTCTTCACTTTCAAGGCCATTCACGGCCTCGCCCCTTCCTATCTCTCCAACTTGTTGACTCCATATCAACCTGCCCGCCACCTCTGTTCAGCGGCCTCCGGTCTGCTCCATTGTCAACGGCCGGGCTTTCAGCCTCTCTGCTCCCACACTCTGGAACTCCATCCAATAGCCCCTTCGCCTCGCTTCCTCCCCGGCCTCCTTCAAGGCCGATCCCAAGACCCTCCTGTTCGATCGTGCCTTCTCCCTCCTCCCACCTCCCTCCCTCCCCTCCCCCCCTACCCTCCCCCTCCCCCAAGCTCGGGTCCCGGTCTCTGGCTGTTCAGCGCCTTGGGACATCCTCCCGACGTGAAAGGCATTCTATAAATGTAAATTTATTGTTGTTGTTCTTGTGCTGATGTACACTGCTAAACACCGTAACATTTGCCCTTATTATTTCCAATCATTTCACTTAAGTTGTTTACTGGTCAAGATCTAACTAAGGATGATGTTCGTTAATTGGGTGCGTGTGTTTCTATAATGATACTCCTGGTTATAGCGAGCGCCTTTCACGTTGGGAGGACATCCCAAAGTGCTTCACAGGTCACACGGTGGAGTGACATTGGGTGGATTCCGGCAGCATATTGGTGAGAGCACTCGCCTCGCAACAACAACAACGACAACACAATTACATTTAGAGAGCGCCTTTCACGTCGGGAAGATGTCCCAGTTAGTGGATCTAGACCGGGCAAAACCTGAGCCAAATTTCCTTACTCCACAAGCCTCTATCGGCCTTGCAATAGATAGGAACCCAGTTGGTAGTCATTTCGCAGACCACTTTCCAGAGATTAGAATCTTTCAAAAAATAAAATTGGCCACTCAACCCACGACTGTTGGTGGGACACTGCTGTGCGCAATTGGCTGTCGCATTTCGCCCACAAAATTCACTCCGCAATACATTCCGTGAAGTGCATTGAGATGTCTGCACGCGCTCTCTAATTTGGAGGCTTGTTACTATTATTTGTGTATTTTAGAGTTCCCTTTTATGTATATTTCTAAGAAAAGACAAAGCGTTATTATCGTATTGGTCAACAAACACACTGTGTACCTTCTTTTAAGAAGGTAAAAGAAGAATACAAACTGAATGGGGCCCTGTAGTTTAGTGGTTCCAGCACTCGCCTCTCAAGCGAGAGGATCTGGGTTCGATTCCCAGGTAAGGGCAACACATTAGGCAAGTTTCCATACACACACACACATGCCTCTGTTTACCCAGCAGTAAGCAGGAAACCCGGTTGTTAGTTGATTGGCAGATCGTTTTTCCGGGGTTAATAATCCCCTAAAAATAATAATAATCACCATAATTTGGTCACTCAATCCTCGACTGTTTGTGAGGCACTGCTGTGCGCATTTGGCTGGCGCATTTCTTCCACAAATTCACTTTGCGCCGTCAATTTACTTTGCAGTATACTCTGTGAACTGCTTTGAGACGTCTCAAAGACGTGATAGGGTGTTATATGAAATGCTAAAATTATTATTTATTATTCTATTTTTTCATACATTTGTATTAGTCAATTTCCATCTTTAGGATTAGGATTAGGGTTAGGATTAGGATTAGGGTTAGGGTTTGTATTCCTATACTCAATATCAGGTTTGACACTACAGTATTTTGACAATGCATCATTGTTGCACTCCTTTATATATACAGTATATTGTTTTCCATTCGTTTCTTTGGTTTCTTTATGTCCATAGCTTACCCCTACTTTGTATTTTGGTTAAGTGTCGGGAAAGGTATCATGCTTTTATGCATGAAAGTATCAACGTAACAACAATAATAATAATAATCCATACATTTGATATAACGCCTTGTCACAGGCAGTCCTGTGGCTCAGTGGTTGGAGCACTCGCCTACCAAGCGAGAGACTTGGGTTTGATACCCAGCAGGGCGAAACCTTGGGCAAAGTTTCTTTACTCCACACGGCTGACGATAAACACAGTAATGAAATTGATCACTTCAATTCACAACTGTTTGCGCTGTGCGCAATTGCTTGCCCCATTACGCCCACAAAATACAGTCAATTCACTTTACATTACATTCCGTGAAGCGTTTTGAGACGTCTAGAAGACATGAAAAGCGCTACTATGGTACTTCAAAGGATTATTATTATTATTTTTATTACCCTGAAGTAAGCGAGGATTTGTTTAACAAGTCTTGGCTTTAGTCCGATCTCTTCGCTTCGTGAACACGCCAGTTACGCAAACTGAATCCATTGGTTTAATAAGATAATGCTTTAATTTTTCTTGAAACATGGCTGCGGGATTGATTATATGGGGATACTTCCCGAGTTTAGACGTGTGCCTTGTTTAGTTTGTTAAGTCATCTGCTTTTATCCCCGCTGTAAAGCATATCTCTCCGTTATGTTCCCATGAAGAACACAGACGTTAGTTGAACAGCACACGTACCACACCCACACGAAAGCTATTTCTAGTACCTTTTGTGGCCGACACGCTAATTAATATGCAGCAACTTTCAGTTACACCGCGGCTTCCACGCTGGCTAGCGCTGGCTAGTGTCTCAGAGCGCTTATCAGTGGTGGAGCCTGCACAAGCGTGAGACCTGTGTTCGAATCCAGGCAGGTCAGGGCGAAACCTCGGGCAAGCTTCCCTTACTCCACACACACTCTAAATAATAATCCGTCCCTCTCTCCCCCCAAAAAAACACAACGATGAAATTGGTCATTTCAATCCACGACTGTTTGTGGGGGTGGGGGGGGGTGGGGGGGGGGGGGGGGGATTCATCAGTTGAAATGTACTTTTTTTTTGCCAATTTAAGACGTACATTTTGGGGTAACCGTGCGGAAGGCGGTTTAGGAGTTATTTTTGTTTACTTATTTTTGTTTCGTGCTTGAATGCACATTTAAAATAACAATGCTGAAATGCGTCGGAAGGATGTATTTGATATCGCGCCTTATCAAGTCGTTGGCGCCTATCTGAAAGAGTTTCACGGGGCCTTCACCGTGAGCGTGTAGTGACTGTGCATTTGTAGGCAAATGTGACAAGACAATTTCTGCACAACGACATCCCTCCAACAGCAGTGAAGTGAATGGACAGTTTGATCTGGTTGGAGATGGAGAGTGGTGGGGGGGGGGGCGGGGAGAGGGTCGAAGGGAGTGTTGGGGAGGGGAGTGTGGGGGGAAATTGGCGGCTGAGACGCTGTGAGAGACTCGCTTCTCTTTCAAAAAGGGCTGGGTGATAGTTAATGCCCATTCGAACAGGCGAAGAGCAACAACAACAAAATGACACTTGTATAGACAACGCCTTTCACGTCAGGAGGACGTCCCAAGGCACTGGACAGTCATGGTTTCTGACCAGAGCTGGGGGTCGAGGAAGGGGAGGGTGGAGGGAAAGGTGGGGGGGAGGGATTTGGAGTTAGTTTCATGTCTAATCTGAAGGATGGCACTTCTGATCAATGAGCCCTCTCCCCCTCCCTCCCTCCACCCCACCCCACACAATTGCCTCCCACACTCACATACCCTCCCCAGTTTCCCCTCCCCTTACACACATGTGGCATGCTCCCCCCTCTCCCTTCCGTAATCCCAACTCCTTCCATCTCCAAATCCCCCTTGCCTCACTACTTCTCCCCCTCCCTCCCCACCATCTCTCCCTCCCTCCCCTCCATCTCTCCCTTCCTCCCTCCCCTTCATCTCTCCCCTCCTCCCTCCCCTCCATCTCTCCCTTCCTCCCCCCCCTCTCTTCCTCCCTCCCCTCCATCTCTCCCTTCCCTCTATTTCTCCCTTCCTCCCCTCCCTTCCTCCCTCCCCTTCATCTCTCCCTCCATCTCTCCCTTCCCTCTATTTCTCCCTTCCTCCCCTCCCTCCCTTCCTCCCTCCCTCCCCTCCATCTCTCCCTTCCCTCCATCTCCCCCTCCCTCCCTCCCCTCATCCCTATCCCCCCCCCTCCCACCCTTCCCATCCCTCTACCTCCTCCCTCCCTCTCTCCCTTCCCCATCTCCCTATATCTTCCCTTCCCCTCCCCCCCACACTCCCCATCTCCATCCCCCCCCCCCCCCCTCCCCACACACCCTCTCCTCCCCTTCCTCCTCTCCCTCCCTCCCTTCCCCCACTCTCTCCCCCATCTCCCAGTCCAACGTCTACCAATGAAACGGCCAGAGCCCCAGCCTGGCGGGCTTTAGGACCCGACAGCCAGGGTTAGATTGACAATGTAAGAAGGGGGTTGAGGCAGAGAGAGAGAGAGAGAAAGGGAGGGAGGGAGGGAGGGGAAGGAGAGGGGGAGAGAGAGAGAGAAGGAAGAGAGAAAAGAGAAGAGGGAGGGAGGGTGAGAGAGAGAGAGAGAGAAAAAGAATCAAACATTTGACAATCAAAAAGGGGGAAAATAAGCAGCAATGGATCACCTGGGTGTGTGTGTTGTTAATCCTGTGGTTCCCTTTGCAAAAGATTGACTGTATTCCTCTCTCTCTCTCTCTCTGTCTCTGTCTGGTGTCTCTCTGTGTCTGTGTGGCTCTTGGTGTCTCTCTCTCTCTCTGTATCTCTGTGTGTGTGTGTGTGCGTGTCTCTTGGTGTCTGTCTGCATCGCTGTGTGTATCTGTGCGACTCTCTCTGTGTTGCATCTCTGTCTCTCTCTCTCTCTCTCCCTCTCTCTGTGACACTGTGTCTCTCTCTGTGTGACTCTGTGTGTCTCTCTCTCTCTCTGTGTGTGACTCTGTGCATCTCTGTGTGTCTCTCTGTGCGTCTGGGTCTCTCTGCACATCTCTGTGTGTCTGTGCATCTGTGTGTGTGTGTGTCTGTGACTTTGTGTGTCTCTTGGTGTCTCTCTCTCTGTGCATCTCTGTGTCTCTGTGTGTGCGTCTGTGCGTCTCTCTGTGTGTGCGTCTGTGCGTCTCTGTGTGTGCGTCTCTGTGTGCGTTTCTGCGTCTCTCTGTGTGCGTCTCTCTGTGTGTGTCTCTCTGTGTGTGCCTCTGTGCATCTCTCTGTGTGCGTCTCGCTCTGTGTGTCTCACTCTGTGTGCGTCTTTCTCTCTCTGTGTGTGTGCGTCTCTCTGTGTGTGTGCGTCTCTCTGTGTGTGCGTCTGTGCGTCTCTCCCTCTCTCTCCGTGCGTCTCCCTGTGTGTCCCCGTCTCCCCATTGTAGATGGAAGCAGCATCAGCAGCGGATTCTCGGGCGATCGGGACCCCCACGCCTTCCCAGGGTCGCTAGAATGCCATCAGCCTCTTGATTTCCACCCCTTCCTTCCTCTCCTTCCTCCTCCCTCCTTCCTCCTCCTCCCCCTCCTCCTTCCTCCTGCCCAGACCTATCGCCGACGGAGCCGGGAGCCGGGACGGAGGGTAAAATGCGGCTGGGGGGCGGATAGGCTCCGAGCAGCGAAACATGATGAGGCATGACACGTCTCCGCTAGCCTCCGCCGCCCCGGGGAGCCCACCCCCGCCTCGGGCGGACCACTCGCCCGGCCAGGCTCCCGGGGCGGCGGGCGGCGACAAGCCCCCCCCCAACGCCGGCGAAGCCGAGGGCGTCCGGCAGAGACAGGGCAGGGGCAAGAAGTACGGCTCCAACGTGCACAGGATCAAGAACATGTTCCTGCAGAAGATGGTGACCACGCCCAACGAGGCCACGGGCATCCCGGCCAAGGGCAAGGAGCGCTCGGTCCGTCTCTCCCTGCCCCGGGCCAGCAGCCTCAACGAGAACGTGGACCACCAGGCCCTGCTCAAGCTGGGCACCAGCGTGTCCGAGCGCGTCAGCCGGTTCGACACCAAGAGCGACCGGCCGCCGTCCAAGCTCCAGGAGACGCGGAGGATCTTCGAGAAGAACATCCAGGAGAAGAACGTGGCCCACCGGGCCCTGCTGAGCAAGGAGCGGGCGGGCCTGAGGGACGGCAAGCTGGACGTGGTGGCGCGCTTCAACGGCAGCACCGAGTCGCTGGACAGCCTGGAGACCGAGGCCATCTCGCCCACCGTCAGCCAGCTCAGCGCCGTGTTCGAGAGCGGGGCGAGCGGCAAGCGGAAGGCCGGCGGGGCGGAGAGGGCCAGGCAGGCCGGGCGCGCGACCCCCCCGGCCTCCGCCGCCGCCCCCCCCACCGACGCCAAGGCCGCCCCCAAGAAGTCCAGGGCCGCGGGCAGGGGCCAGCAGGACGCCGGCGGGGAAGGCGACGGGGCCGAGGGCGGCTTCCCCCTCGATCAGCCGGGCGCGGGCACCGGGCAGCGGGCGGGCGGCACCTCCCCCTCCGCCAGCGCGTTGGCCAGCAAGCTGGCGTCGCTGGTCAAGCACGGCGACAGCCTGAAGGAAAGCCGGCCCCCCCAGCCGGCCTCGCTCAGGCCGCAGGCCCACGAGGAGTCCGGGGCGGGCGCCAGGCCGGCGGAGAACAGCGGGCACCGCGGCCCCGAGCCGGGCCAGGGGTCGCCGGCCGGGGAGGCGGGCGCGGCCAAGGGCTCGGCCAACGGCTGCGGTGAGGTCCAGCGGGGAGACGCGGGGCCCGGGAGCTGGGAATCCAGTTGTATGGAGACCCCGGCGGTGGCGGAAAACGGCGAGGTCCCCCCCAGGCAAAGCCTGGCGCGCACGCACTCGGCCTCCCTGGATTCGGCGGACGGGACGGCAAACCAGGGCGAGGGGTCCCCCGCCCTCGAAAGGAGACAGTTCGGAGGACGGGGAGCAGCTCAGGAACGACCTGGACCCCTACGAGCACTGCAAGCGGAGCGAGGACTTTTCGGAGGGCGACTTGGTGGACATTAGCGCCTTCAGCGGCCTGGGGGACGAGTCGGAGGGCAGCGTGCTGGACGACGAGGACGACGCCTTCGAGCCCGAGAGCGGCTTCACCGAGGTCACGGGACTGTCGGACGAGGAGGAGCCCGTGCCCCATCGGAAGATTCGCTTTAGCACGGCACCCATTAAAGTAAGTGCGTTCAGCGGACAGAGAGCTCAGTCGTGGTAAGTGTGGGAACACAGGCAAATCTCCACCAATTTCTCCCCCTCCCCGCCCCCGCCCTGCCCCCCTTTCCCGCTTCCCCCATCACTTCGGATGTTCGTTCACAGATTTAAGGCCGTTTTGTACTCGCAAGACATTTGAGGGGACTTACTCTCTTCACTCCACACGTCTCCCGATTGCCCGGCAGTCAGCAGGAACACACGGCTGTTAACTCGATTGGCGGATTGCTTTTCCCAGGGGGGGGTAATAATCCCTTAAACAGTATGGTTATCTGGTCACTTATTCCACCAGTTTGTGGGACGCTGCTGTGTGCAATTGGCTGCCGCGTTTCGCCCACAAAACGTACAGGGAATTCACTTCACAGTATATTCTGGGAAGCGCTTGGAGACGTCTCAAAGACATGATATTGCATGTGTCAAATGCAAGGATTCGTGTTGTTGTTATTACTGTGTTTACTTGCTTGGTTATCAGTCTCACACGGTTCCTTTATGCTGTATTTTAGTGAAGTAAAGCCTATCTCAACAACAAAAAATTATGTAAAGGAGTATTTTTGGTCTGATTGATTTTCTTGATGAGGCTTGTAGTTTGGGACAACTCACAATCAATGCATTATTCATCATTAATAATAATTGAGATTCTCTGCAAGATTCATCTACAGAAAATCTTAGAAGTGTCTGTACAGTGTAGTGACTATTTTTGGTTTACAGCTGGCTTCTGAAAGGGAAGTTAGTTTCTCTCCCAAATAAATCTCTCCTGGCCAAATCATCCCCCAAAATAGAATTGTTCAATCGCTTCATGGCTATTTCCAAGACATTGTTTACCGTGTTGCCTACAAGACGCACCAGACTGTATAGTAAACGCTGTGAAAAGCTTTGAGACATCCTGCCTATGTGAAAAGCACAATATTAAATGCAAGGATTAATATTATGTGTCTGTAAATTTTAGAGTATTATGAAGAGTAATATTTTCGACCACGCCTGATGGTATTAATCATAACTGCAGGTTCAAAGAACTTTTGGGGACAATCCGGCTTTGCCAAGACAGACTTTTTTTAATGACAGTATTATCACTGTAATAATCCGCTCTGCAAAGTTTATTTCATGGCCCGGTCAAGAACCATCTCCGGTGGATTCTGGTTCGTTGACTTGCGGAACGGAATCCGGCTTTGCTTCCCCCTAAAGTCGGATTGGCGTTTGCCAGTCTTGACGTGACGAGAAAGAAAAATCTCAACGCTCTTAAAACGCAAAATGTCATTTAGAAATTCACGACAGAATTTTAGTGAGTTGACGTCACCGGTTGGCTGGGGGGATTGAGACAGAATGCGTTGGCATATGTGGGCTGGCACTGTTTCAGAGCTTGTCGTGTACCATAAAACTATTTGGAATTGCAAGACAGCAGTGATGCTTATTCAGACAAATAAGCATTCGTGACTATCCTTGTTTTGTGCTTCGAGGAGTGAAGTTACACTGAGCCTGGGCTCCAAGCTATCGTGTCTTGACAATGGAATGTCTGGATCGAGTTAACTCTCGTGTGTCGGTCTCCGGTCCGGTTCATGAGCCGGGCGAGTTGAAGCGCTCTGAGATGCCGTCCGGCAAGGGGGGCGCTATATAAACCAAAGTTGTTGTTGTCCGCTAATTGTCAGGCCTGCGCGCCTGGCTTGTCAGCAGAGCTCGGAGTGAACAGATAAGTCACTGGGGAAACGTTATTGTCACTCAGCTCCCGTAAGCCGAAGGACTAACATGTAGGGCGGTCTTAGATGGTCGAGCAGCGGGAAGCTTGCCGCAGTGCTATCAATGGCAAGCTACGCAATTTTAGCTGGTTAGACTCCAGCAGTTACCCCCCAATATACACTCTGGGGTCCCCAAGCCTTGGCTCTCACCAACCTGGAGAAAGAGAGTGCGCGTTTCATTCCCGACAGGGGGAAATTTCCATGGCATACTCGTATGGAACTCTCAACTCTGCTTTGGATGCTGTTAAACACACACGTGCCAGGCATGCGGCTGACCAAAACATAATAATTTATTCATCATAAACAAATGTCATTCAATTTCCTATATGCAAAGTGCATTGTTTTCAATATCCGGAGTGAGTTACCTGGAAGGATGGTTTGAGATTCGGTCACCAATCTGATCACAGTGAAGTGGGATTATTTGTTCCCATTTATTTTGGGAGGGTAGGATCAAACTGGGCAGAAAATGACCCATTCGGACCTACGTTGTGTTGTTAGGACCTCGTGTATGTTTCTAAACAGTCGATTTACCTCCCAAGTTGCAGTGAGGTCTCAGTCCTATGACTGGAATTTAAGACAAAATAATCAATCCACCTTTGGGAATGTCATTTGTAACCACTGTAATAGTCACATGTAGCGCAGCTTGCATGTTTGATAGCGCTCGTCATATAGGAAACCCTTCATAAGGAATGAGTGATGAGTGCTGAGTGAGGTAGGGGGAGGCGAGTGATCGTAAGAAGGGTTGAAGTGGTAGATTTTCGGGGCACAGTATGAAAGCAGATAGAGAGAAGCAGGGAATCCCAGAGAGTGGGAGCTGTATTTGAGGCAGAGGACACACAGTTTCATAGGCGGGGGTGTTTCGGTCACTGTAATGGATAAAACACAACCGAGAATAGGGGGGGAAAATAGTGATTTAAAAAAAAATGAGACGGATTGAGTTTGTGGCGTCCTCCTGACGTGAAAGGCTCTTTACGAATGTAGTTTTTTTTTTGTATTGTACGGTATTGACTTGACTTGTTCATTTCGAAACGCACATGTTGCAAGTCACATCTCTGGCTGCGTTGTGAAATTACCGGGTGTCAGGACGTTTATTCGGACCGATGATGCTCACAGGAGGCGTTAGTTTTGTGAACCGTGAATGCCGTTGTGACTCCGAATATTATGTGGCTGTTGTTCCCCCCCCCCCCCCCCCCCAACCGAAAACAAACAAACAAGCTTTAGCATCTAATATCAGGGGCAAAAATGGTTGAGCAGCACTTCCTGTAAGTAACAGGAAGAGGCCGAAAAAGCTTCCAGTAAAGTAAAGGTCATTCTGAATGGAATGAAATCGAAGCATGATTTTTGCTTGTGCTGTTTAAATGGATCTCGCAGAAAAACTAAGGTCTCAAATAATATCCATTTATTGCAAATGAGGCCATCAATTGTCAACCCTTTGCAATCTCTGACAACCACCGTATCCACTTGAAGGGCAGGCAGTGACTGGAGGACACAATCTCATAATAATAATATAATAATAATAATCCTTACATTTGATAGAGCGCCTTATCACGTCTTTGAGGCGCCTCAAAGCGCTTCGTAGAATACACTATAAGATGAATTGACTGTATATTTTGTGGAACATCCTAACAAGTAAGGTGGTGGATGCAAAGAGGCAAGAGAGGAGGTGGTAATGGATTTCAACGGGGAAGTAAAGATCTAGTTGAAAGATAATGGCTTGAAGTGATGGGGGGATAGGGCAGGTCGGTGGAATCAAACGAACAGCTGACTTGATGGACCTCTTTCGGCCCCGTCGATGTATATTTTGACCTGTTTCGTGCTGGTGCTATGACTTCTGGAGTAGAGTGGAGTGCTGTAGCTAAGTAGTTAAGAGTACTCGTCTTACAAGCGAGAAGACCTGGGTTCAATTACAGGCAGCGCGAAACCTTGTGCAAGTTTCCTTACTCCATACACCTAATAATAATCCCTCCTCCCCCCCAAAAAAAATTATCATTTTAGCCCACAACTGCTTAAGAGAGAGACACCGCTGTGGCAATTGGCTGCCACGTTTCGCCCACATATAGATACAGTCAATTCACTTCATGGTATATTCTGTGAAGCGCTTTGAGACGGCTAGAAGACGTGAAAAGCACTGTATCAAATGCAAGGATTTTTATTCTTATTTTCTTAAGGGGAGCTTGTTTAATTGCTTGCTAAGCATATGGTTTGCGTTATGATTTTTAAAAGTTTGAGTAGCTTCAGCATGTGAATCGCACACAGCCTGTGGTGATCTCTGTCACATTTATAAATAGGTGTCGAACCGCTCTCCTGTGCAACGAAATGGGTAAAGCTTTGCACTGTGGCGCTCAGTCGCAAGAGCACTCGCCTCGCAAGCCAGAGACCTGGCTTAGATTTTCAAGCAAGAGAAAACATTCCATGGCCTTGCTTCCCCCCACCTCTGCAACCTCCTAATAACCTACCAACCTGCCCGCTCCCCCTGCTCAGCAGGCTCCGGCCTGCTTTGTGTCCTCTACCTCGTCCGCTTGGTTGGTGGGTGGGCCTTTCCCACTTCGGCCCCATCCTCTGGAACTCCGTCCTGCAGTCCCTCCGCCTCGGCCCCTCCCTTGCCACCTTCAAGACCCGTCTCAAGACCCTCCTCTTCCACCTTTGGTCACCCTCTTTCCTCCCCACCCATGCCCTACAGCCTCCCCAATCTCAACCCCCCCCAATCGGGTTCAAATCACCGATTGTCTAGCACACTGGGACGTCCTCCTGACGTGAAAGGCGCTATGCAAATATAATTTTGTTGTGGTTGTTGCTATTATTAATTGTATCTTCCATAACCTTTGAGCGCTACAGTGATGCTATTTCACACAATAAAGAAATAAAGCAGGGTTTGACATATACACTGTCTCTTGACAGTGCTGTAGACATACAATATGTGTGTTAAGACTGCACAAATCTCACCATTTCCTGAAATATTCAATCACATTTAAAATCAACACTGCATTTTTCTTTTGTAGAGGAAAAATGCAACAAAAAGCATCCTGCAATGGAGACATCTAATCAATACGTTAAAGTGATATTGCCTTTAGATCTAACTATCTCTGATGTTTAACTGCAGCTTTAAAGGACCTTTAGAGGACCTCAAAAGACTATGTGTACATTTTAATACATCCATCTCGCATTCAACTCAATGCTTGATCTAATACAGGACTGAGACGATGTAATTGGAGGTGATTAAGCGCTTTGGGGGCACTACCCTGTGTGAGGGGTGCTACATAAATGCAAGTTGTTGTTGTGGATGAGTAAACAGAGTGGATAAAAATATAATAATTATAATAATAATAATCCTTGCGTTTGATATAGCAGTTTTCAAGTCTTCTAGGCGTCTCAAAGTGCTTCACAGAATATTCTGTAAAGTGAATTAACTATGGGCGAAATGCGGCAGCCAATAGCTCACAGCAGTGTCCCACAAACAATCGTGGATTGAAATGACCAATTTTTTTTTCGGGGGGAGGGATTATTATAGGCATGTGGAGTAAGGAAACTTCGCCCTGACCTGCTTAGATTCTAACACAGGTCGAAACAGGAGTAGGCCATTCAGCCCCTCGAGCCTGTTCCACCTCTGCAAGATTTTGGTTGATCTGTACCTCAAATCAACACATATTCATTGGACATTGGATCATTTGACTTTGGATCACAACATACAAAGTGACTTCAGTGGCAACTAAAAAAAATTGTTTCATCAGGAATTTTACAATTAGTGTAAAATTCTTCCTCATTTCTTTTTGACACATGTGACTCTTTGTCTCTCTTTCTCTCTCTCTCGTTGTGAGTGTCTCTGCATTTCCCTTCGTCTCTCACTCTGTCTCTCTTGAGAGATTGAATACCGTAACTTTGTATCTTTTGTTCTCTTCATTATCTCAATTTCCAACCCCAAAACATATTCTGGAAAAATACAATAACTTATCTTTGCCACCTACTGAATAATTTTTTTTTTTAAAATGCTGTTTTGCATTGCTATGAAGTTGCTGATATTACAGTGCAGTGGTGGCGGGGAGCGGTTCAGAGAAACCTTAAATTGTTGCATGTCACCTCACATGTCAGTTTTTTTTTGCTGTTAAATCACATCCCACTTCCACTTTGGAGCCTGTGCTGATAAATGGACGCGCAAATAATTGCCATGCGGGTAAATGGTGTCCGACTGTCCATCAAAAGCAGAATTGATCCATAACTGGTGACGCCTGCGTCTTCCTCATCAGGCTAACAGTTGGCTTCAGTTCAGTCACAATTCATTCCACGAAAATGCTGCTCTTTCCAGCAATAATGACCTTTGATGGCATTGCCTTTTACATCGGGAGCATGTCTCAAAACACTTTGCGGGATTTTATTGAAGTGTAGTGATTTATTTTTAGGTGAACGCGGCATACGATTGGTACACAGCAATGTCCATCAAACAGCCATGAATTGAAAGATCAATTTTTATCCGGTGAGGAGAGGGGGTGTGGGGTGGGGTGATTGTCGGCCAGGCCACTGGGAGAAACTGCCGTCTCTTCTCACCAAGAAGTAATGCCATGGGATGTTTTCCAGGTGGGTGGAAAAGCATCTGAAGGAAAAGGGAGTTTCCCCCCGGATTCCTTGCCAATAATCATCCAGTTTAATCGATTGTTCGCTTTCATGGCTGTTTGCTGGCCCTTCCTGTGTGCAAAACGGTTGCCACGTTGGTCCACAAAATCCACTGAAATCACAGTTGGATGCAATTCCCTGGATTTTTCCCCCCTCAAGTTTCGACGTGAGAGGCTCTGGATTAAATAGAAAGATTACCATTATTGTCATCACTGCAGGTGACGGTATTTTGAATCCTGTTCTCCTGATGTATTGTCTCCTCTCTACATCACTGTTTTTCCTCCTTCGGTTTTCCTCCTACCGCAAGAACAACAATATAGCGCCCTCCACGCTAGGCGGCTTCTCAGAACGGTGGCGAACGGAAGAGAAACGACGTGAATGAATGTTGATAACTGCAAAGAGATTGCAAGCTGGGCGCTTAGGGAAGACATTTAAGTGCTCCAGATTCTGACACAATTTGGAAGTGTTCCACGCGTTTTTAATGGGTCGCTTGTCTTTCCCATTAAATGGGGCCAGTCAGAGACACTGAGAGACTAGGGAATCAGTAAAAGTATCCGATGCGATTCTTCTGCAGCTCCTCTTCGATTCCTCCCGCCTATTCCGGAGTTCTGTAGCTCAGTGGTTAGAGCACTCGTCTCCGCAAGCTGGAAACCTGGGTTTGATTCCTGGCAGGAATAAACCTTGGGCAAGTTTCCTTACTTCCACACGCACGTACGCACGCACGCACGCACGCACGCACGCACGCACGCACGCGCCTGATAATAATCCGTCAAGCAAAAAAATAATAATTTAGTCACTCAGCAGTTTGTAGCAATTCCTCTGAGGTATCTTGAAGACTTGCTACAAGGATTATATCAAATGCAATGATTATTATTATTAATACTCATAAATGGGCAGGACAGCACACACTAAGGCATGAATTTCCTTTGAAATTTGATTCAAATGATGCCTTGATTGGACTAATTCCCCATTCTTTTACATAACCCGCGTGCAGCTTCACAGATAAAGAAATGTTAGTGTGTGTTGCTGTTACAGCCACGGGTTTGTTCACAATTGGGTGACTCGGTGATGATTGTTTTGTTATTCCACACGCTGTGTAGAGCACTGACACTCTGAATTCTCTCCCGAAAAGTCCCTTCGCCCTTCCTTCAAAATCCTTCCTATAAACCTGCCTGTTTGACCAGTCCTTTTCGGTGATCCACTGTCAGGCACTTGTAGACAGCCAGAGAAATGTCTCTCTCCTGGTGTCATGACCAACAATTCCCCCAAATAAAATTGTCGATTCACATCACGGCTACTTGTACGCAAATTAGCCCCTGCGTTTCGCCCACGAAACACACTTTATAATAATAATCCTTGCATTTGATATAGCGCTTTTCACGTCTTCTAGACGTCTCAAAAGCGCTTCACAGAATATACTGTAAAGTGAATTGACTGTGTATTGGTGGGCGAAACGCGGCAGCCAATTGCACAGAGCAGCACTTGACAGTATATCCTGGATTGTGTCAGGATTATTATTGTTTATCAGTATTGAAAGTCCAGCACAATCTTGGGTTTTAAGGTGATACGGAGAGGAATTCTCGGGGCTCGAATGAGATTGAATCAAGCGCCAAAAGCCAGCGGGAATCACAGGATTGTTTTTTTGCCAACAGCTTGTGGATTCCAGGAAGTTATACCATGAGTAATGAATTGCTGGTTTGTTACTCAATAGAAAATATGATGAAAAATGTGACCCTACCGTGAGTCATATGGAAACTCTCCAATATTTAAGGAAGTGTCTCATAGCTCTTTGACTCGTCTCAGACGCTGAGGCATTCCATTTGGACGTTAGGAGGTGGCTAGAAGGCACAATATAATCCACTCTAACACAGAGCGAAATGTTGGGCAAATTTCCTTGCTCCACAACCCTCTGTTTACCCAGCAATAAGTAGAAACCCAGTTATTATTCGATTGGTGGATTATTTTCCAGTAAGTAATAATCCCTTCAAAAACTCCATGACTGTTTGTTGGACACAGCTGTGTGCAATCGGCTGCTGTGTTTCAACCAGAAAATAATAATAATAATCCTTGCATTTGGCATAGCGCTTTTCAGGCCTTTCAGACGTCACAAAGCGCTTTACAGAATATACTGTAAAGTGAATTGACTGTATATTTGTAGGCAAAATGCCAATTGCAAACAGCAGTGTCCCACAAATTGGATTGAAATGACTAATTTTGATATTGTGTTTTTTTTGGTGAGGGATTATTATTAGGTGTGTGAAGTAAGGAAACTTACCCAAGGTTTCGCCCTGACCTGCCTGGATTCGAACACAAGTCTCATGCCTGTAAGGCGAGTGCTCTAACCACTGAGCTACAGGACTCAGAAATATACAGTCATTACACTTTACAGTATATTCTACAAAGCGCTTTGAGGCATCTCTAGACGTGGTAAGGCACTGTATGCGAGTATTATTATTACTATTATTACATTTATAATATTATTATAATGATCCTCGTCTTTAACGTTGCACCTTTAGAGTCAAGGACGTTCGTCCCAAAGCCCTATGCGGAGGTTTCAGCGAATTGTAACGTAGCAACCATGTGCATTTTGTGAGAGAACATAGGAGCCAATTTGCACACAACAGTGCCCGGTAAACAGCCATGAAGTGAATGACCAATTGAAATGAGGAGAGTTCTCGCTTAATGTCCAACCGAACAAGGTAGAAGGGGCCGCAGGTTAACACCTCACTGCAACGCAATGCCTCCCCTTAGCATCATCTTAGGCTCAACTTCGGTTTGTTAGTGTGGGCTGGGAATATCGTTAGGCGATTGACAGTTGATCACTTTTCCAGGGGTAATAATTCCATTAAAAAAAAAATTGCTCACTCTTTCCACGACACTGGGACACTGCTGTGCGCAAGTGGCTGCTGCGTTTTACCCCAAAATATGCAGTCAATTCACCTAACAGTGTATTCTGTGAAGCGCTTTGAGACGTCTAGAAGACGTGATAAAGCCCTATGTCAAATGCAAGTATTATTAGTATGAATATTCAACCCCCTTACCCAGTAGGTAAATTGCTACCGACTGAATCTAGCAGACACCATGAAAAAGTAACCATAAAAGATAAGACAGGTGGCGGGAATAGAAGAAATTAAGAATGCAATTGCTAGGCATTTTGTCGAAATTAATGGCTCTGTAGAAGAGCTGGAAATAGAATCAAATCTGAATCAGCAACGTGTGAAGTGAAAGGCCTTGTGAATCGCCTTGTAACGAGCGGAAAATTTGCAATAATGATTTGGTTCCAAAGTTGACGGACGTCAAATTAAGGTTCTTGTTTTAATAGGTGTCCGTGAAATCATCTGAGGGATTAACGGGCTGGGCGCCTGGCCGACCGAACGCTTCAATGTGCGTTGCGGGGGTGAGCTCATGGGGTTGTGAGGAGGAGAACACAGTTGTGGGTGGTGCGAGGGCGGTGAGAGGTTGGGGGTTGGTGGGGGTGGGTGGAGGGAGGGAAGTGAAATGGGAAATAATAAAGATTTAGGTGCTTTTTTTTATCCTGAAGCTCAGAGCATATGAAAGCAATCTCATTGCAACTGGAAACGCGTGTGCTGCAGGAAAAGTCCATTGTTATTGGAAAAACTGAGTTATTTGAAACCTGGATGTTAAAATTGCCGATTAAAACTACAGGCTTCGGTAAAGTGTTTAGACAGGGCCCAGGCAATACCTCATGGTGGTTACACATATCCCAGCTGTTTGCAGGATATTGCTGCCGCACAACCAGCCAGCCAGGCCACTGTATGGTACTGAAGAGGGTACTCTGGTCACCCTCCTACCATTACCCTCCCTGCCCTCCAACTCTTCTTGATGCCAACCACTAGCTCGACTGACTGTCCAGCATTTTGACGTGGAAGGCGCTATTCAAATGGAATTTGTTGTTGGTGTTGTTGTTGGAACAAGCCTAGCGTTGGATACCAGTGCTGAAATGTCCCAAAGCACTTTTACACGAATGACTGCAGTTTCCAGTCGTTACTGGGAAGTGTGGTGACTGTACTTTGTGGGCAAATGCGGCAACTCATTTTTGCACGTCACATCGACCCACAAACGGCCTCAAAGCAAATGAACAGTAAATGTCTGGGCGACTGTGGGAGAGAGAGAGAGAGAGAGAGAGAGACTCCCTCCTCTTTTGGAAAAGTGCGCACGGGATCTTCAACAGCCACCTGAACAGGCGAAGGTGGGACCGTGGTTTTTAACGTCTCATCTGTTGAAGGACGGCACCTCCCGACCCTGGAACGCCCTCAGAACACTTGAGCATTGGCTTAGACTGCCGTGACCATATGTCCCCGGAGAGAAAGCTACCCTATAAACAAGGAAAAGGTTCAGTGTGCAGTGCTCAGGCACCTCATCTCTCAGCAATTAATCTTGTGTCAACTCAGTGAAATAGTTGTGAGAATATCCATTGTGACACATCTGCTTCTGTCCCAGACATGGGCGTCAGTGTGGCTATCTACCCCCTTGAAACCACAAAGCCAGCCTTGTGTTCCCCATATTGGATTAAAAGGATGAATGAACTACAGAGAACAGCGGAAAGCGGGTCAGGACAATGAGCAAGCTGTGAGGTAGAGATGGCGTAACTCCATTGCAGCATCAGAATACACGGTCGATTCACTGCACAGTATGTTTGTGAAGTGCTTTTGAGACGTCTCAAAGACTTGATAAGACGCTAAACCACAAGCAAGGATTATTATTATCATTATTGCTACCCATTTTACTTATAGAATATGACACCGGCTAAGGAGGCCACTCAGCCTATCGTGCTTGTGCCACCTCCTCGGAAGAGCTCCCCAATCAGTCCCACTACCCCGCTCTTTCCCCACATCATGGCAAATTCTTCCTCCTCGCGTGCCTATCCGATTCCCTTTCAAAAGCTGGGATTCAATCTGTTTCCAGCAACCTTTCAGGCAATGGGTTACAGACTGTAACGTCTCTCTATAGTCGAAGCATTTGAAAAGTAGGTTTGACATTTGATTCACCGTTAAGAAAGTGATTTCAGGACAAACGGGATGTCAAACAGAAGAAACTGCCAGATTTGATATTGTAATTACAGTCATTGGAGTGGACGTTTTCAAGCTTCCAAATCATGCCTATTTGATGCTGTTAAATCTGAAGCATACTTGGGACCCTACCCTGTGTGAAGGGCACTGTATAACTGCAAGCTGTTGTTGTTGTTGACTTGGCTTGGGCTTCTCTAGCTGGTAGGTAGGGACAGTAGGAATCTCATTCTGTCCATTCACATTCATCACTAATTATATCATGAGGCTATTTCCATTCATTCAAAGCCCTCCACGGCCTCACCCCACCCTACATTTGCCACCTCCTAACCTCCACCAACCCCCATTGATATCTTGTTCAGGCAGGCTTTCCTGCTGCTCGTCCAGCTAGGACCACCCTACTCATTAGGGCGGTGGCTTGCAGGGTTAACAGGAGCTCAGTGGTTGACACTCTTTTCCTGGTAAAACAGTACTTCCTGGTAACACAAGAACAACAGCAGAGTTACATTTGTATAGTGCATTTCACGTCGGGAGGATGTCCCAAGGTGCTGGGACAGACAGAATTTCACACCCAAGCTGGGAGTAGGGATTGGGGAGGTTGGTTGAAAGCCCACTTGCTAATGGTGCGGTGGATGAGGCGGGGTGGGTGGGGGGGAGCATGAAGCAGGCTGGAGCCCGCTGAGTGGAGGAAACAAGCGAGTGGGTGAGGGTTAGGAGGTCGCGGAGGTAAGTGGAGAGGGAGTCCTAGGCCATGCAGGGCACAGGTATAAACCGCATTGCCAACAATGTTTATTGCTGGAAATGACAAAAAGCATTCAGCTGAGTGAGGCAGCATTGTCGTGGTTCATGCGTTGGTTGATTTGATAAGCATTGCCATGGCAACACTCTTACAGAAAGTCAGAAATGACTGCAGTTAAAGGTGGGATGGAGACAGGACAGCGTTGGACTGTGTAATAAAGCCCATTTGGTGCATGTTTACCGACATTGCCATCGCTGAAGCACCATCGCCTCTTGTAGTGATATTAATAATATTTTTATTGTTGTTATTAATAACTATCCTTGCTTTCGATACAGCGCTTTCCACATCCGGAGGGTGCTTCAAAGCATTTTGTAGCATTTCACTACGAAGTGCAGTCAATTGTGTATTTTGTGGGCGCATGCGGCAGCCGATTTGCGCAAAGCAATGCCCCACAGACAACCGGTGAAGGGAATGACCAATTTTATCGTGGGGAGATTGTTGGCCAGGACCTCAGAAGGAACGCCCTTCTCTTTTTTGAGTTGTCCCACGGGAATTCTGGTGAATGCCTCATCTGGAAGGACAGCATCACCAACAACGCAGCACATCCCCAGCATCGCATTGGAATGTCGGCCTAGACTTTGGCTTCCGGATCCCGACATATGGCTTGAACACACAACCTTCCGCTCAACCAGAGGTGAGCGTGCGAGGCAGGGCTCAGCCAGATTGGCACCAGCCATTATTGACTTTAATGGGACCTGAGTAGAATAGAATGCCACTAATATGCATTTCATTTAGGCGTTACACATGATCAATTTTCACACGTCCTGGGTTACACTGTAATAAAACACACAGCTCTGCCCTTGCTTAACAGTGGGTGAGTGAAGCCTTCCAAGTCCACAATAAATAATAAAATAAATAAAATAGAAACTCAAACCACATGCGTTTGCGGGACACGACTGCGCATAATTGGCTGCTGCATTTCGCCTACACTATGTACAGTAGTGTCCACAAAATCCACAGCCAATTCACTTTACAGTATTTTCTGTGAAGCGCATAGAGACGTGTCAACGATGTGATAAGGCTCTATATCAAATTCAGGGAATATTATAATAATTACCGTCAAATAATAATAATTATAATAATAATAATATTATAATAATTACAATCAAAAGACACCTTACTTATCAGAAAAATAATCCGTGCAATTGATATTGCATTTTATGACGTCTCAAAGTGCTTCATAGAATATACTGTGAAGTGAATTGACAATGGATTTTGTAGGCAAAATGATTTGCCCCAATACTGTTAAGGAATTCAATTAAGGTGACAATTTGTCTCGCATCACAGTCACTGTGTTTATCACCATTAATCTTTAAAACTCCTTCCCATTGAAATTCCTGCAGTTTACTAACATAGGCAAGCCACCTGATTGTGACTCAATAAGTCCGGGTGTACAGCATCAGCGACTGCAATTAGCAGTTTATACAGACCAGACCATGAAATGTCATCATAATAGGCTCCGCACCTTTGGTTAGCATAGGGCCTGAGATTGCGGCTTTGCTAATGTTCTCGCTGCTAGGTCACGAGGTTGTGGGTTTAAGTCCTCCCCACTCCCTGCCCTCTGCCGGGACTTGAGGTTGCAGTTTGTACTTGAGGTTGCAGAGTGTTAAACTATAGTTTAACACTCCAAGAAACACAAACCGCAAAGAAAAAAAATTGTTTTAAGAAATCACTTGAACCTGTGATGAGGGGAGATGGTAATAGTCCTTGTGTTTTATATAGCACCTTAGTACATCATTGAGAAGTCTCAAAACACTGCAAACATTTACTGTAAAGTGTAACAGCTGAATAATGATAATAATAATCCTTGCATTTGATATAGCTCCTTATCGCGTCTTCTCGGCGCCTCAAAGCGCTTCACAGAATATACTGCAAAGTGAATTGACTATATTTTTGTGGACGAAACGCGGCAGCCAATTGTGCACAGCAGTGTCCCACAAACAGTCGTGGATTGAAATGACCAATTTAATATTGTTTGTTATACAGTATATTTGAGCATGAGCTACAGTTGTTCAGGAGTGTTCCCCAAACAGCCACGAACCATCAACGTTTCTTGTTAATTTTTGGGGACTTTTGGCTAGGATTCCGGGCGAGAGAAATTCCCTTCTCCTTTTGAACATTGACAATGTTAATGTCCACCTGAACAGGCCGACGGGACCTTGGTTGAACATTTCATTCGGTGTCTCTGACATAAGATGATAAGAATTTGCTAGGCAAAAGAAGACCAACCTCTATCTAGCCAGAGTGTCACTGAAGTGTAGTTGGGAATTGGGAAAGGCAGGTAAATGAGACTGAAAGGATTGCTCTTGACACCCTTCTACCAAGCGAGAGACCTGGGTTCAATTCCCAGCAGGGTGAATCCTTGGTCAAGCTTCCTTACTCCACATGCCTGATAATAATCCCTCAAAAAAATAATAAATTGGTCACTTCAATCCATGACTGTTTGTGGGTCACTGTTGTGCGCAACTGGCTGTTGTGTTTCGCCCCAAAAATATACATTCGATTCACTTTACAGTATATTCTGTGAAGCGCTTTGAGACGTTTAGAGATTTTGAAAAGCGCTATAACAAATGCAAGGATTATTATTATTATCGCTCTCCACCCCTCCTGATCCCAACCACCAGCTCAGAGGCGGATCCCTGACAGCCCAGCTCCTTGGGACATCCTCCTGACGTGAACAGTGCTACGCAAATATGATTTGTTTTTGTTGTTTTCTATTGGATGTCACCCTGGTTTCTATGAGCCAAGCAGGCTGACAGCCAATATTAATGAAATGTTTCCGTTCGTTTTTTTAATCTCCCTATTTGGGGATTTTGAAGTGGGCGCCTTCAACTCTACTAGTCAACCAGCCTAGTTACGGATTGTCAATGCTTTCATTATCAAGTGTGTTGCTGAGCTGGGCTCAGCGACAAATTGAATGGGAGAATGCCTTCATCAGCATTATCATCATCTCCAGACTGGCATGGGGCGGCTCAGTACTACAGTCGCGTTGCATGGCGTTGGGTTTTGTGCCAGGGCAAGCCTTCTCGTGGGCAGCCCATTCACTGGGCATTGGGAGTGTCTCATTGAACAGCGAGTCAGGTCTGCTCCAGCTGCCTGCTTTGTGCAGTCTCTGCTTCGCGCTGCGCCCTGTCGCTTGTGAAGCCGTAGCCGTGGAATGTAAGCACTCAAGCTGATGGCCGCATGCTGGCTGTGACCTGGCCGGGCAGAGGTTGGCAAGGACACAAATAATTAACTGAGGTCGATAGACCCAAGGAACCACAGAGCGCACCACATACATGACGTGACAAGGCACTGTATCAAATGGAAAGGGTTATTATAAATATGATTATAATCTTTGCTCTTGATAAAGCGGCCTGATCGAGTCTTCGCAATGTCTCAAAGCACTTCACAGAATATACTATAAAGTGAATAGGCTGTATATTTTGCGTCGAGAAATGCAAACGTTGTGTAAGATATTGTTTCCAAATCCCTCCACTCCTTCACACTCCTACCTCTCTCCTCACAACAGCCCCCTTTGCCTTCGCTCTACCAGGTCTGGTCTCCTTGTTCCCGAATCCTCCGGTCCACATCAGCGGCCGTGCCTTCAATCTCTACGCCCTGAGGCTTTGGAGGAACTCCCTCCTCACTCCCTTTGGCTCACCCCCTCTCTTCCTACTTTCAGGTCTCGGCTAAAGACCTTTCTTTTCGACTGTACTTTCGGGTCACCTTCTCCCCCTCCCACTGGCTCGTCCCCGTAATTGGGATCCGTTACTAGGAAGCTCTGAGATGCTGTCCGGCGTGGAGGGTGCTATATAAATCCAAATTGTTGTGTTGTTTCAAAAATATTTTTAAATTGTATATAGAACCACGTTCACTCTACCCCCTGTCTCCACAACATCTGCTGGTCCTGGCTCTTTAACTGAAGCAGTTTATTAATGTGCTGTTTTTTGTTCCCATCCGCACCCTTTATCGATTCCCTTTCCTCTGTTGCTGGGAGCTAAGCTCCAGTTGGGTTCTTTCACATTGTTTTCATTGTGCTGCATTTGTCACTCACATTGGCGACATCTACCCATCTACACTGTAACCTTTGCCAGAACTTCCACAAAGACAAGAGCAGGGAAAGAACAGAGAGAGACACACACACGCACGTTCACAAACTCACAGACTATTAGCAGGGGGTATGTTTTCCGTTGGGACCTGATATCTTCAATTAGATCACTAATTCTTCTCTGTTTTATAATGAACTGGAGCAATCCTGTTGAAGGTTAATGAGCACAAGCCCAAAAAACTCATCAAGCCGCAAAGCTGCTGCTGAATAGCTTCAAGAAAATGCACCTGTCCACATATTGCGCAACAATTCTGGTATAGAAATTCAGCCACTGTAATGGGAACAAAATAGAACATATAACAGTAATATTAAACATGTGTTTCATGCAGTGCCTTTCACATAAGGAGGACATAATGTAATCCTTGTATTTGATATATCGCTTTTCACGTCTTCTAGACGTCTCCAAACGGCTTCACTGAATAAAGCGAATTGACCGTGTATTTGTGGGTGAAACGCAATTGGCTGCTGCCAATTGCGCACAGCAGCGTCCCACAAATAACCCTAGGTTGAAGTGACCAATTTATTAGTGTTATTTTCTTGAGAGATTATTGTCAGGAGTGTGGAGTAAGGAAACTTACCCAAGATTTTGCCCTGCCGGCAATCAAACCCAGGTCTCTTACTTGCGAGGCGAGTGCTCTAACCACTGAGTTACAGGGCTCCACATGAATGCTTCAGAGTATTGACTGTGAAGTGTAGTGACTATGTACCTTTGACCAATTTTACGTCCCTGAAACAGCCATGAAGTGAGTGATCAGTTTTATTTGGGAATTGTTGGCCAGGATATCAAGAGCAACTCCCTTCTCGAGTATTGCTATGAGATATTTTTGATGTCCACCTGAACATGCAGAAGAGGGCTCAGTTTATTGTCCAATCCAAAAGACACCCCACCCTCCCCCCTCCCCTCTCCTCCCCTACAAACACATGGCTCTGCATTGGAGTGTCAACCTTGAGCTCAGAATCATGACATAGGTTTCAAACCCATAACACCAACAACAATAACAAAATTACATTTATAGAGTGCCTTAAATGTCAGGAGGGCATCCCAAGGTGCTGAACAGCTAGGTCGGGACCCGAGCAGGTGGCGGTGGGTCGGGGTAGGAGCAGGGGAAAGGAGAGTAGGAAAGGGGAGATAGTTAGGAGGGGAGCAAAAGGCACGGTCAAAAAGAAAGGTCTTGAGACCGGCCTTGAAGGAGGAAAGGGAGGAAGCAAGGCAAAGGGATTGCGGAATGGAGGTCTAGAGTTTGGGAGCAGAGAGGCTGAAAGAACCTACTGACTCAGAGGCAAGAGTGGCTACACTAAGCAGTTCATAAATTATATTGCACGGTTTTCTTTACTCAAGATGATGGATGACTGGCACAGGTTGTCAGGAAGGGTTGGTTGAGGCCATGTTGAATGGGGCTCATTGTAAAAGCAGCTGGATGCTGTGATGGGAGGACAGTTGGGTGAGGGATGAGATCAGATGATTGTTGGTAGGACACTTGCTGTGCACAGTTGGCTGCCGTGTTTTCCCCACAAAAACATAGTCAGTTTACTTTACAGTATATTCTGTGAGGCATTTTGAGACATCTCAAAGACTGTGACGAGGTTTTGTATCAAATGCAAGAATTATTATTATTTTTATCCAAAAGGAATTCTTCACCCCAAATGATATTATGAATGCAAATATAATTTCTGAACATAAGTAGAATTGAACTGAAACTCTTGGCCATACAGTACGAGTTAATATACTCCACAAAATATACAGCATATTTTTTGCCCACAAAATATACAGTCAATTCACAGCATATTCTGTGAAGCGCTTTGAAATATCCTGAAGACATGCTAAGACGCTAGAATAAATGCAAGTACTATTATACTGATTCTTTTGCCTTTCTGGGGGATCTAGGTACAAGTTAGAAAAGATTGATGGGATAAATGTCATAGGTTCTAGGGCAGTGGTTCCTAACCATTTTTTTGCCGCTACCATAAATTGGCCACCAATAGGACCTCCCGACCCGTAGGGGGAGACTGCGTGACTGAAGCGAAGCTCAGCCAAGACAATAACTCCGTCTCTTTTATGGACTCGGCGCAACTCGCTAGTGTGGTCTTTCATACAAATTGGTCGGCGGTGTCGTCTCGGGCACTTTTCAGTATTAAAAATTCTGATGATCCTTCGCGACACTACTGAGAACCCGAGGTTGGGAACCACTGTACTAGGGGCTTAAACACACTCTCCATTGAGCCAGTACCACCAGCTCGGAACTGCAACACAATTGATTTTTTTTCGTAAAGGAATAAGTAAAACAGGTTGTGTCATAACGTGTGTTGAAACAATAGAATTCCTGATCCAAGCAGAATTTGTGTTTGAAGCGTTTGTTGGCAAAGTCTTGCTGCACTTATTCAATTTCAGTTTTGCGATCTGGCTGTCATCCACAAACCAACTGCGGAGAAAAAAAATCCTTGCTCGATGGCAGTGGTGCGAGAGCGCCTTCCTTTGCCAAGAAGGAAACTCAAACTACATGCGACTCCAACCGTTTCCTCATCTCTTAAAAGCCTTCACCAAATAGACGGTCAATTCACTTTTCAGTATATCATGTGAAGCACTTTGAGACATCTAGAAGAGCTGTCGAGGCGCTGCAGCAAATGAAAGAATTGTTATTCTTATATTACATTTGTCATTACCCCAGCTACTGACTGTCACTCTTTTCCTTTATTCAGTATTTCAAATTCCCCAATATTACTTGTCCTAAACATTATAGACTTCCCCCCAACACACCTCTAAACTCTAGGACTCTCCCTTCAGCCCCCTCTCTGTCTAAGCTCCTGGATAAAAAACTATTTCTTCGACCATACTTGTGGTCACTTCCTCCTTCCCCTTCCTCCACCGGCGTCATACCCCGTCACTGTGAACCTTGTAAATTCCTGACTGGGTGGAAGTTTTTCTTGAGTAGTGTCTTTAAAGTCTGGAACTCCTCTCCCTTTGACACTCTGTGTCTTACCCCCGCTCTTTCAGACTTTATTTCCCATCTCAAATCCTACTTTTTGAATGCATCGAGACGTCACCTTAAGTAAAAGGTGCTACTGGGACTTGGACCCTATATGGTCTATGTAGACACTCACGATGCAGTGCTGGGAGTGGGGGGGTAGAGTTTCATTGTTGGAGAAACCTTTGGGTGAGACGCTGAACCAAGGTCATATATCTGCCTGTTTAGGTGGCCCGTTAAAGATCCCACCATCCCATTCTTCCAGTTCCTGGAAGAATTCTCGGCCGAGACACTGGAGTTCCTTCCGGTGTCTAGGCCAACAATCTTCTAGATAGAATTAATCACTCACTTCATGGCGGCTTGTGCTGTGTGCAGATTCGCTGCTGCATTCGGCCACAAAATATCCACAGTCACATCATGTTTCAGTATATCCTGCTTTAAGACATCTCGACAACATGATAAGGCAGTATATCAAAGACAGGGCCATGAAAGAGGCTAGAGTCGGTTGACAGATGGGGACAGGGGAAATGGACCACAGGAAATGGCTCAGATGAGGTTGAGGCACCCAGAGACATTATAAATAGCACACAAAGATAGTAATGTTCTGCCTGATTCTGTGTTGTCTTGATTTTCACTAGAGGCTAGGATCAGGCACAATTTCAGGCCTGGCTGTGTGTGCTGCTGCTTCGAAAACTCATGGAACGCGTTTTGCCCCACCGAATACACAGTCAACTCACTTTACAGTATATTCTGTGAAGCGCTTTGAGACCTATGGAAGACGTGAAAAGCGCTATACCAAATGCAAGGAACATAATTGTTATTAGTATACGTAGATGCTTCATTGTTATGTGCTGCAAGTTGGAAAGGCGTCTGATGGCATTCAGTATCTTACTTCAGTAAATAAGGACATCTCTGTGAATTATAGCTCTGAATATCACACTAATTATATGAGTCGAAATTCTATTTTCTTCCCAAATCCCATTTAAGATCTTGCCAAAGACCACAGGGTCTGTCATTAGTTATTTTTGTTCAGTTTAAATCCTGTCAATGAGATTAAAGATTTTTCTTACCCGCAAAATAAAAGCACCTGGTTATGTTTTTGTGTTTGTTTTGCTGTTTTGTTTTCTGCTGTGGTGTGGGGCAGAGGGGGTAAAGAATACAACAATTTATATTTATATAGCGCCCCTCACTCACGGGTAACATCCTGGGGTGTTTCACAGTGGCAGAGTTTAAATCCTGCTTTCAAAAGCATGAAAATATAATGAATAATCCTCCCATTTGATATTGTGGCTTTCACGTCGAGAGGATGTCTCAAAGCACTCCAGGCCGGTGTGATACAGGGACTCCTCTAAACCAGATGTAAAGGCCTTTGAGCTCCATGCCCAGCCTGATCTTTCAGTGCAATGTTGGGGGAGGGCTGCGATGTCAGAGGTGCCGTTCTTCACCAGAACCGTTAAACCAAAGTCCTGTTTGCCTGTGCAAGTGGAAGTTAAAGATCCCATGGCAGTTTCTCTTGGTGTCCCAGTTACCAGATAAAACTGTTCATTAATTTCATGGCTATTTGTAGGGTATTGCTGTGTGCAAATTGGCTGCTGTGTTTGCCTCCACACACACACACACACACACACACTTACTTACTTACTTATCCTGTGAAGTGCTTTGAGATATTTTGATGACGTTTACGATAAGTCGCTGCATCAAATGCGAAAATTATTATTGTATCATTGAACTCCTTCCTATTTTCTTTGTACGGTGTTCTGTGTAGAACGCATGAAAACTGCTAACAGAAATGGGCATTTTAACTGCAGGCGAATGGTGTGACATTCCACCTATTTCAGCTGTTAAGACAATTTGGTGTTTTGTTGGTCGGTCGGGTGACTAACTCACGCGGGAGCCATGTTTGGGGGCATCCAAACCAGATGGAAAATGCCACATGTGCGCAACACATTGGAATCTTCCCGGATCTAGAAGGGAGCGCACACTTTCCCTCCCTAGGATACAGTGACCCAATTCTGGAGAGTTTGAGGCTCAGGTTCGTAAGACTCCCTCAAGGATTGGGGGAACTCTGGGGATATGTGTTGGGGGTAACTGTTGATCATAAATTCTACACGGAAATTGTTTTGAAGAAAGTAGATAGGACTCCAGGTTTCAGATCGCTCAGAATTGCGGAAAGTTCTGCGTTTCATTTCAAGCAAGAGACCTGGGTTCAATTCCAGGCAGGGCCAAACCTTGGGCCTGCAAGTTTCCTTATTCCACACCCCTGATAATAATCCCTCAAAAAACGAAAAACAATAATAAATTGATCACTTCAATCCACGGCTGGTTGTGGGACACTGCTGTGCGCAAATGGCTGCCACATTCCGCCCACATGTATACAGTCAATTCACTTTACAGTCTATTCTGTGAAGCCCTTTGAGACATCTGGAAGATGTGAAAAGTGCTATGTCAAATGCAAGGATTATTATTATCATTATGATTATTATTTTGGTCTTAAATTGGGATGCCATTATGCACAAAACTATTGATATGTAATAAATGCAATTAAATTCAATCAGTTGATCGCACCGACTGCCTATCAAAGGGGGAATTGTTTGAGTAATGTTTTTAGATCATATACACAGAGTGAGTGTTGTCAGTGGCTCTAAATGAAGGCGCTTTTTTTTGTCTAATGTGTTATTTTATGAGTCGTTGTACGCGGAGAGCAGAATAATTGCTAATTGGGCAGGAAGACGCAATGGGCATCCGGGTGAAAGGATCCTATGAAACATCGTCTCTGAATTCCCAAAGAGACTGTTGGCTGTCTTGTGTGTGGGTGGGCGTTCCTTATGAATAGGAGCTGAGCCTCTCTCTGCCTCTCAGATCATTGCTAAGATAGTGCGGTGGGAATGTTTGTGAGTTATAGCATTTCACACCAAATGATTTTACTGGTGAAGACATTCCTGGTTCAGTTGGGTACCAGAGGCTTCAGGTCATTGCCAGATGGATCAAACATATGTGTAATCAATACACTTCACAAAGCACAAGACTAAACAACATAAAAATCCTTATGTTTGGTACAGCGCCTTGCACATTGTGGAACTCCTGTAGCTCAGTGGTTAGAGCACTCGCCTTACAAGCATGAGACTGTGTTGGTATCCAGGCAGATCAGGGCAAAACCTTGGCAAATTTCCTTACTCCACACACGCTTAATAATAATCTGTCCCCAAAAAACCACAACAATAAAAAAAAAGGTAATTTCAATCCATGACTGTTTGTGGGACACCACCGTGTGCAATTGGCTGCCGCATTTCACCCATAATTATACAGTCAATTCGCTTTACAGTATATTCTGTGAAGCGCTTTGAGACATCGAAAAGATGTGAAAAGCGCTAAATCAAATGCAAGGATTATTATTATTATTGTTATTGGGAGGATGTGTAAGAAGATTAAAATGTTGGCGAATCCTGAATACAAGGATTATTCTCAAAGGTGTCTCTATCTCTCTATGGTAGCACTCTTTACAGAGCACTTGTGCACCATAACAGGCAGATTGGATCTTGGTTTAATGTCTCATCCGGCAATGCACAGCATTGGAATGCCAGTCTAAACGCCTTGAGTCCAAAGTCCTGACGTAGTGCATGAACCCTCAATCCTCATGACTCAGAGGAGTGAGTGTTTCACACTGAGCCAGTTCCCTTGCAATTTGATGCTCAGGAAGTCACACAGCCCAGCCTGGCTCATCGGCAGGAAGGGCAGATCAGTCACTGGAGGGCAGGGAATTCTCCCACCTAGCTCCTGTTAATCCTGCAAGACAAAGGGCTCTAACCAAATAGGGTGGTCCTAGCTGGACAAGCAGCAGGAAAACTGTGTGTTGTAGTTTGCAAAAAACCTAAACCTTACAAACAGAGATAAGACCATTTTCTTTTAGGAAATAACATTATGGGATGTAATAATACATAGGGAGTTTGGGCAATATATGCATGAAATCCTGCAGAAGGCGAACTAGATGGACCTCAGTCTTTTTTCGTCTAGATATTCTTATGTTCTTATCTCCTTAATGACCAAGAAAAGCGGTTACAGCTCGGAGGAGTAACATAATCAAAGCTATCATGACCTTATAGATAAAACACACTGTACCCCTAGCTGAGGGATTTGCACATCGGACTCACACTGAGATCTGAACCTGCGATTGACCTTAACTGCTCAGTCAGGCTACTCAGGAAGTGCGGCTGCTGGCAAGCGGGTGCTCACAGTAATGTGAAACAGACCATCGCTTCTGGGTTTTATATCGAGAACATCCTGAGAAAGTTCACACTTTGGCATCGTTAACATGCGAGATGCAGTAAAATGATAACTGGTTACTCCCAGAGAAAAGGAACAAAGTGGCAAGTTATGAGATTGGCGATTTAGGCGTCTGTATCAATTAGTGTCCGTTGATATTGAATTTTTCCGATATCGATATATCGGTGGGCTCATATCGATATCTACCGATATATCGATATCACCCGATTTTTTTTACTCACGTTCAAAACCTTTGCGTATGAATGGCTTGGGAGGGTTGTGCGCAAGTCTGATTGTGTTTGGTGGTGGGAAGAAGGGGGATGCGCGCGCATTCAGATATGCGTGCTCTACGCCCAGGAGGTTTGCAATGCTGGCGACAAGGTCTGTTGAAAGTCTCTTGAACTTTGTTGTTACTGTTTCTGTTGTTTGTTGTTGTTGGTAGAGCCCTTTGGCGCTTTAAGAAAATTAAGCTCTTGTGTGCGTTGTGTCGTCAAATACATTTGAATCTTTGGTTGTATATTTTTTGTATGCTTTAACGTGGCATTTGTTGATGATATACTGATATTTTATGGATATACCGATTTTTTTTTCATACCGAATTTTCCAATATATTCAAATTTCCAATATCGGTATATCGATATGAAAAATTATACCGATATATCGCCGGACACTAGTATCAATACATAAACAATTGTAGACGGGATATTATTATTACTTAAATGATAATAATCATCCTCACATTCGATACAGCACTTTTCATGTCTTCTAGATGTCTCAAAGCGCTTC
Organism: Hydrolagus colliei; assembly: GCA_035084275.1. Taxonomy (NCBI): domain Eukaryota; kingdom Metazoa; phylum Chordata; class Chondrichthyes; order Chimaeriformes; family Chimaeridae; genus Hydrolagus; species Hydrolagus colliei. The sequence continues at coordinate 5,345,494 of CM068768.1, forward strand.
ACAGAATATATGGTAAAGTGAATTGACTGTGTATATGTGGGCGAAACACGCGTTCGAAGAGGAGGGTCCTGAGACTGGTGCTTTGAAGGAAGCAAGGGAGGGAGGGAGGTGAAGGGACGCATTTTTTCATTTGCCGCTTTAAGGAATTGAGAAAAGCGAGTTATAAAAATGCAAGGCAACTCCTCCCTTGAGCGAAATTAAATTTAGGAATTCAGCCATTTGTAAAGCGCAAAGCAGACTTGAGAGGGTTGCTCTGGCGTGGTGTCAGAGGAAGATCAAAAGTCAATTCTGGTTTTGGATGTGGCAACTGGGCTGGTGTGTTCCATTTTAGCTCTCGTTTGGCCCACAGAGCTTCCTGGTGTCTGTTGTTGCTCTATATCATTGCTCTCCTGCGTGCTGCTTTTCAGTTCCGCTTTTCCCTTATCTCTGCAGTGCACTGAGCTGCTGCACGCCGCACCATTAGAAATAATATTCATCATCTCTGCATTGGATGAGCGCTCAAATGCGCTTCGCAGGACTTTGCCGTGGAAGTGTAGTGACTGTGTGTTTTTGTTAGGTCAACCCACGCCGTGGGCAATTTGCGCACAGTGACGTCCCCGCACGCAGCGCACAGGCGAACGGCCAGTTTTATCTGGGGGAATTGTTGACCGGGAGACAGGGGGAGAGAGAAACCCTCTGAATACCGAACCTCCAGAACTTTCATTTTGTGCGAATGGCGCTGGGCGAATGGCGCAGATTCTGATTATGGTTGATATTGTTAATAAGTGTTAAACGCGCCACTTGGGAGGAACACATCCCAGCTTTTTCCCAACCCTTTGTGTACAGCCATTCCTTGCTTCTCGGTGAATGTGTTGAGTTGGCGCCTCTTGTTGCCAAATCACATGTCAATCTGTCACGATTTTCCCTCTCAGACTCTTTCAGAATTCCAAGCGAGTTTATTTAGACCCTCTCTTAACCTTCTCCAGTCCGGTGAATACACCCCCTGTTTTTAAGGCATTCCGTTGACGATTCTACAGACTTCTCTCTCTCTTTTTCTCTCTTGCTCACTCACTCGCTCTCTCTCTCACTCTCTGATCCATTGTCCAGGATGAGATGTAGAAACAAAGCCCACTTTATTCCTATACCAATTAGCATAGGAAGCACATTTCAGCAGAAACCCCAGCAGAGCAGTGAGGGGAACCACGTGAGAAAGAAAGCAAAACAATATTACATATTGATTACCGAGGAAAGTGGAGCTTAATGGGGATAAAATTATTTGTGCAACAAGTTAACTGCCATAAAAGTTGCCGAGGTCAAGGGATGAGACTTCCAGCTAAGCACTTGGCTTTTCTCCAAAGAAACTCTGCTTTTGTTGCCTTTTGTGAACTTGCGAATAAATGAAAGCTACTTGAATGTGGTCAAATTCTTTAAGGAACGCTGAATTATTTTGCCAGTACGTTTTTTTGGTGGGAAGCAGCACTGCGCTGCTGTTAGGATCTCTACACACAGCTAGCCCACCTTGGAAAAAATTGTGGCTGACCCACAATTGTGGAGTCCTGTAGCTCAGTGGTTAGAACACTCGCCTCAAAAGCGAGAGGACCTGGGTTTGATTCCCAGGCAAGGAGAAACATTGGCAAGTTTCCTTACTCTACATGTCTCTATTTATCTTGTAGGAACCTATTGTTGCTGTCGCTATTGGAAAGGAGGTCTCAAACCATTTCACGGATATTGATAGTGTAGTGACTGTTTCTTTGTACACAACATTCACAACATTTATCTAGCTTTAACAAGAACAGAAGTCACTGGGAACACTCAGCAGGTCAGGCAGCATCTATGGAGAAAGGAAAACTGAGTCAACGTTTCGGGTCCACGACCCTTTGTCAGAACTTTATCTAGCTTGCCCCTTCTCCCTAGTTTAGCATCTGATCCTGTGTATGTGAAGTGCTTCAAGGTGTTATCTGAACTGAATGGTAGAGATTTACAGCGCAGAAGGAAGCCATTTTGCCCAAACAGGCTCTCACCATCTTCAAAAATAATAAATAATAAATTGATCACTTCAACCCCCGACTGGTGTGGGACACTGCTAGGCACAATTGGCTGCTACGTTTCGCCCACAAAATATACGTTCAATTCATTTTACAGTATATTGTGAGAAACGCTTTTGAGATGTTTCGGAAGACGTGATAAGGCGCTATATCAAATGCAAGAATAATTGGATTATTTTTTTCCCTCTTAAAACCCACGATGGAGTCTGCATCTCCCACTTTGCTTGGCGGGGCATTCCATGTCTCAACATTGTGTGAAAAAAAATCTCCTTTTGCTCTGCTTGTAACTATCTTGTATCTATGACTTCACTAACTATGGAAATGGCGAGATAAATATGCTGTATGAATGCATGTTTTTGTACCTCAACCATAAGCTATGAATTATTCAGTTCGGACTAAACGGCAGCATTGAGATCCAGCGAATGTCGAATTGGTCTGAAAACGGGGAATGTTAAATTGCACAACAATAGAGCGTTTCAGTGTTGATCGTTCATTCAAGTGTTATTACAGATAATTAATTGTGGCCGGGATTTGTGGTATCATTTTAATCTTTCCTCCAGTAATTGGTTGGTGCAAAGTGCTTTTATCAGAGACTAAGCCGCTCCGTTGGTTTATAAAGGGAAGGAGTTGCCATAGTTTTCCTGGAGACCTTTGGGAACATGACTAGCCTGACACACGGCGCTCATTCAACAGCTGGAAGAGGTTACCGGTGGCATGTTCTCATTTAAGAAAGAGCTGGATCCTGCAGTGGGAAAAAGGCAGAGATGTTGGCGTTCGGCACTGACGAGATCAAATGGGCCCTCGCCTTTTAAAGAACAATCATAAAAAAAATCCTTGTATTTGATAAAGTGCCTTTTACACCAGGGGGATATCTCAAAACGCTTCACGAGATTGTCCTGTAAGGTGTGGCGACGATGTATTTTTAACGGGCGAACGCGGTAACCAGTTTGTACACGGTGACATCCCACACACCGCCATGAAGTGAGAGACTGATTCTGTGTTGTGGATTGTGTTTGTTGTCCCGGACACTGCGAGAGAGAAAAAAACGTTCTCGTTTTGAATTGTGCCCCGTCAACATTCACCTGGACAGGCATGGATGAGGTCTCTTCTCATCAGAAGAACGGTGACTCCCATCAAATCATTGCTACCCACAGGCTTAGACTGGAGAATCCAGGCCTGGACTCCCTGAGTTCAAGGTCCTGATGTGGATACAGATTCAGATTCTGAAGCAAGAGTATTACTGATTGAGCCAAGGCTGATCGCAGCTCATCACCGGATCCCTTTTTTGTCAGCTCTGATTAAGTGAGGAAGAGTGTTGAGGGACCTGGAAATCAGGTTAAAGAATAAGAGGAAATGGGTTAGAATCCGTCGGGAATCCACAGCGAGATCCAAAAGCAGTCGTTAACTGACAGCGAGATCTAACGCAACGTGGGGCCTTTCGAAGGAGATTGAATTGACATATTAATGATAACAACCTTCCCTCAACCCCCCCACCCCCGCCTCCACCCCCACCCCCACTCCGCAACATTGCTCATCTACAATCCTGCCTTACAAGCTACCTCTGGAACCGTGCCTACGGCTCGCTCCCTTTAATGCTCCTCCGGCCCCTCTCAGGACATGTTAATCCGTGTGCAGTCTATGGTGTATAAATCCGAGCTGTTGTTGATGAAGCTCTCTCGCAGGCCCCCACCAATCCCAACTCCCCACTACTAATACCGAGATGGAAACCTGGGCACGCACAGATAAACAAAATGCCTGCGATGATTGGTACCAGCTTGTCACGGAAGAACACAAACGTCTCAGAGCTCTTGACTTTACGAACAGCTAACGCGTTGGAAAGTACTTCAGCTCACTTCTATCATGCCGCAGAAGCAGATGTCAACACAGTTTGTACCTCGGTGGCGTGTGAGAACGCTGAACCGAGGTGTCAGCCAGGCTCTGTCGGAGGCACTCTCGCCTCTTGAGTCAGAAGGTTGCGTGTGCTCCAGCGCCCCGCTCCCTGTTAAGGACTTTGCGTTCACAGCGCACGTTGTGTTGCCGGCGGTACTGTCGTTTGGATGAGACGTTAAACCGAGATCCTGTCTGTGCCTGTTTGAGCGTACGTTTAAAAAAAAAAGTCCCATGGCACTGTTCGAAAAGAGAAGGGAGCTGCTAATAATACCTCAAACAAAATCAGTCATTCACTTCTTGACTATTCAAAGGGATGCTGCTATATACAAAAGCGGCTGCCGTGTTCGCCTATATATACATCCAAAAAATATAATAGAGTCGCTTTGCTTGAGGTACGGTGCAGCTACACACTGTTATATGCACAGGAAATATATAGCCTTACCTCTTCAGCGCAGATGTAGGATTGGAAAATCACTTCACACACATAGTTAATCCGGGGAAGCTTGAATTGTTGGATATTTTAGAATTGTATTGGAGCATTGGTCAGATTATATCAATGTTAATGTCAGGCTGATAGCATTTTTGAACATATTTTCTCTCGTTCCGTGATGAAGCTGTCATTACGATTCCTGGCTGGGGACACATTTTGAGATTGTTTGATGAGAATGATCACCGGGTGAGGGGGTAATACAGGGTGACCAAAAAGTTGTGACACCATTACATGTGAAGCTCCTGTAGCTCAGTGGTTAGAGTGCTTGCCTTTCAAGCGTGAGACCTGTGTTCGAATCCAGGCAAGTCTCCACAAAGCTAATAATAATCCGTCAAAAAAACACACAATAATAACAATTGGTCATTTCAAATCCACGACTGTTTGTGGGATGCTGCTGTGCGTAATTGGCTGCCGCGTTTTGCCCACAAATATATAATCAATTCACTTTACAGTATATTCTGTGAAGCACTTTGAAACGCTTTTTTCTGAGGGATTATTATTAGGCGTGTGGAGTAAGGAAACTTGCCCAAGGTTTTGCCCTGCTCGGAATTGAACCCAGGTCTCTTGCTTCCAAGGGGAGTACTCTTAACCACTGAGCTACAGGATTTCACATAGCGCCTTGCATGTCAGGAGGACGTTCCAAGGCGGTGGAAGGTGCTATTATACAAATATAAGTTTGTTGTTCTTGTTGTTGGATACTCTTAAGCATGGTGATGGATTTCCGTATGTGTCAGACACCTGGCTGAGCAGAATAAAAAATCTGCAGTAAGTAGGAACCCGGTTGTTAATCAATCAGCGGATCACTTTTCCCAGAGTAAATAATTCCTTCCAAAAAAACATTCACCTCAATCCACGATTTGTGGGGCACTGCTGTGCTCAATTGGCTGCCATGCTTCACCCACAAAACATTCAGTCAATTCACTTTGCAGTGTATTCTGCACTAGAGGCACTAGATCAAATGCAAGGATCATTATTTATTTGTGAGCAAATGGGTTTCAGGCTAAAAGTGTCAATTGTTTTTTTCGGGGGACAGGTTTTCACCACCTATTCCAACGAGGATTACGACAGGCGGAATGATGACGTGGATCCCATGGCAGCATCAGCAGAGTACGAGCTGGAGAAACGAGTGGAAAGACTGGATCTCTTCCCCGTGGAACTTGAGAAAGGTAAGTCACGAGATACAGAGCTGCTGATTCCCACATTGGACAGCCAACAACAACAACAAAATTACATTTGTATCGCGCCTTTCACCGAATGGCCTCCTTTTGTGCTGTAAAATTCTATGATTCTATAAGTCTGCGGGAGGTTATGGAGAGAGAGCCGGAGAGTGACTTCGAATAGCTCTTTTCAAAGAGCCAGCACAGACATGATAGACCGAATGGCCTCCTTTTGTGCTGTAAAATTCTATGATTCTATGATTCGTGTCAGGGGACGTCCCAAGGCGCGGGACCAGCTTAGCCTGTGAGCTCAAAGACCTGACATGGGACTCAAGCCCACATCCTTCTGACTCAGGGGCGAGAGAGTGCTAACACCCGAGCTACAACAACAATAAAAAATCACAATTGTACAACACCTTTCACGTCAGGAGGATGTCCTAAGGTGTTGGACAGCTAGAGATCCGTGCCTGAGTTAGTGGTTGGGGTCAGTAGGGATGGATGGAAGGGAGAGTTGGGGTAAGTGGGTGATCGAAGGCATCATAAAAATGTAGGGTCTTGAGGTGGGTCTTAAAGGAGGCAAGGGAAGGGGTGAGATGGAGGGACTGGGAGATGGAATTCCAGATGGTGGTGACAGAGAGGCTGATAGCCCATCTGCTAATGGTTGAGCTGGGTCCAAAATCAGTGTCCTGCAAGTCAACTCTTTCCTAGGCCAGCAAGACCCATCGCCTCAGTAAGCTGTCTTCGATGAAGATTAACACAGCACCAATGACAGTTTTCACCCCAAAAGCTATTGAGTGTGTGAGTGCTACAGGCACTGCAGAAATCACGTTAAGTAGAGTAAAATTACATTTATAGAGTGCCTTTTAGGGTTGGAAGAATGTCCCGAGGTTCTGAACAGTCAGCAGTCGGGACCAAAGCATGGGGGAGGGGCATGGTAGGGGAGTGGGGAGGCAGAGAGATTGTGAGGGTGGAAGAAAGCATGATCGAAAAGGGCGGTCTTTGCACCAGTCTTGATGGAAGTAAGGGAGGAAGTGAGGTGAAGGGACTGTGAGGTGGAATTCCAGCATGTGGGGGCAGAGAGGCTGAAAGCTCGGCCACTGATGGTAGAGCAGGTCGGACAGGAAACATGGTGAGCTGGTTGGTAGGGAGTCAGCAGGTCGGAGAGGTAGGAAGGAGCTAGATACCACGTGACATCACTGTGTTGGCTCCTTCCCAACACACTAGTTCAGACGTAGCCAACACAAGCCTATCTGCCCCATCAATATTATGACTAATTTGATGGAAGATAATTGATAACCAGCAGTCAGTTTCATGTCTAATTCCATCAGTCAATACTTAGTTGAGACAGCATTAGACGAAAGATCTAAATGTGTCTGGTTCAATCTAAGTCAAGCGTGTATTGCTTTTGGGGTAAGCATTCAAAGAGAAATTATATAACGAGGATGTTGGAAATGCGCAAGGAATTAAGATTAGAGTGTAATAGCACCAGCCGAGAAACAACATCAACACCAAATTACATTTGTGTGGTGCCTTATACTTTGGGAGTATTTCCCAAGGTGCTGGACAGTCAAGGATTTGGACCCCAGCTGGTGATTGGGATCAGGAGGGGAAGGAGCGTGACCAAATGCGCGGTCGAAGAAGAGGGTCTTGAGACGGGCTTTGAAGGAGACGAGGGAGCGAAGCGAAGGAACTGTGTAATTGAGTTCCAAATGGTGGGGCCAGAAACGCTGAAGGCCTGACCTCTGATAGTGGGGTGAGCTGGCTGATGAAATGAACATGATTACAGACTCGATGGACAGATAGATACATAGATAAATGTTTGGACGGAGAGACAGATGGATGGACCTGTTTCTGTGCTGTCATTTTTAAGATTCTATATCATCGTGAGAACATACGTGTGAGACTCACACTGTTTATAATCATCAGCAGAGCTCCACGATTGATTTCCAGGTTTTATTTATTTGAAACTTTGCCTCCTGCTGCTGTGTGTGATTATAAGGCCGGTTACCATGGCAGAGTGAGAGAAGACTTGGCAAGAGAGATAAACAGCACGATCGTCAGTTAGTTCTCTGCTCACACGTGTTGTAACGTCATTGAGGGAAATGGCACTGGCGAGAGAGAGAGAGAGAGAAGTCAGATCAGACAATAATGATATGGATTATCACATTATTGAGTCACAGAACATATTGTGAAGTGAATTGAATTGACCGTGCATTTTGAGGGCGAAACGCAGCAACCAATTGCGCACAGCAGTGTCCCACAAACAGTCGCAGAGTCCCACAAACAGTCGCAGACTGAATGACTAAATTATTTATTTACGGGCGGTGAGGGGTGATGGGGAAGAATTATTGCCCCCAGAAAGTGATCTGCCAATTGACCTAACAACCAGGTTCCTACTTGCCTAAGGTTTCACTCTGTGCGGGAATGTCGTCCTCTCACTTGACTCCACAAAATCTCAACGTTCCCCTCTTTTATCCTGTCTCTGTACCTACCACCAGCTCTTTAATATTTTGAATGCCAGACAAGTGACGTTTAGCGTATAAAACGGGCAGGTGTTTCTCAACATAATGGAGGTCTCTGCGTCGCGTGCCCACCTCCACGAAGCCTCCACAACCTCGAAAAGCCTCCCAAATCCCCCCATTGTCTCAGCCTTCAAACTGTTGAACACAACCGTCACTGCGCTTGACTGTAAATCCCGGGAAGCACTTTGAGACGTCCTCCTGAAAGCGACAGGGGCTGTATCAAACGCAAGGACAATCATCGTGATCTCAAAACGCAGACGTTTCAACCATTAAATTCAGTCCTAATTATAAATGCAAGTTTTTGTTAATTTGGAAGCTGCTTTCACTCTAGTTCCAAACGATAAAAAACATTTCTGCATTTATACAGCTTCCCTTCACGTGGGAAGTGTTTGGCAGTGGCGGAGTCTCATCCCGAGCCAAGGGATGAGAGGGTGGGAGGGAGTAGGGGGAAGTGACGGTAAGCATGATCAAAAAGGAAAGTTTTCGGCGGGATTTGAAAACGCTGAAACTAACTGTTGGGCATAGGGTCAATGGGGGAAGGGAGAGAGACAGAGGAAAGAGATGGGGGGAGGGAGATGTTTGAGGGTGGTGGGGAGTGTGGGGTGGTGCAGTGGGGTATTGGGTCTGTTGCTTATCAACCGCTACATACAATGATCTTTTTGTTGCTTCTTTAAAATGGAAAATGATGAACAAATCATAATGTCTAAACAATTGGCCATTGATGGATGCCACGACCCCTCCTTGAACAGACACAATTACACTCTTTCCATTTGAGAAGAAGAGAAAAGAGACAGTGTCCCATTTTACTTCCAAACCTCCCCACCCTCCTCAGTATATTTATACTCCCACCCAATCCCCATTGCCCCCAAGAATTTGTGCAGTGACAATTTAACAGTGATCTCAGTTAAGTGGCATATGGGAAAAAATTCACACAGTATCACTGGCAATTTGCCAATGAAAGGTGCATAAGTGGAATCATATGAAAGTTGCGTATGAGTCGGATGTTAAAAAGTCTTAATGCATCACAAATACACAAGTGCTGTAGTTAACTCCCCACCAGCTCCCAGCGGGGAGTGTTAAGCCAGGTGAGTCAGGTGCTTTGAGACGTCCTCCAGACGCGCAAAGGCAATGTGTGTATGTAAGCTTGTATTATTGCATTGCTGTAGAGGTCCTGCAGCTCAGTGGTTAGAGCACTCGCCTCGCAAGCGAGAGACTTGGCAGGGCGAAACGTTGGCCAAGTTCTCTTACTCCACACGCCTATGTTTACCCAGCAGTAAGTAGGAACTCGTTGTTCGTCGATTTGTAGATCACTTTTCCGGGTGCTTCATCAAATAAATAATACAAAATTGTTCACTTCAATCCAGGACTGTTTGTAGGGCATCGTTGTGCGTAATTGTCTGCCCCGTTTCCCCCCCCATCCCCACCCCCAGCATATATAATTAACTAACGTTACAGCATTTTCTGTGAAGCGCTTCGAGACATCTCAAAGCCGTGATAAGGCCCTATACCAAACGTGAGGATTCAATTATTATTAGGTATTTATTGCATTTTCCTCTTGCAGACGACGATGGATTGGGCATCAGTATCATAGGAATGGGAGCTGGAGCAGACATGGGTTTGGAGAAGCTGGGAATCTTCGTCAAGACAGTGACCGACGGAGGAGCGGCTCACCGGGACGGCAGGTACAGACCGAGTCTCGCTCGCTTTGTGCAATGCTTCATCCGCGCGAGATATTCCTGAATTCCCAACCAGCCGCAGATGGAAATTGGGCTCTGGAGAATACAGCATGAAGCGCTGGTGATTGATATCCAAACATCACAAGGCTTTCGGCTACAAAAAAAAGCAACTGATGATCAAATATTTAAAGAGTGCCCTTTCATAGTTTTACGGAACGCCAATGATAAATACAGTAAAAGCCCGTTTATCCGGCACCTCGGGACCTGGCCAATGCTGGTTAAAGCGCCTGCTGGATATTTGGCTGAAAACACCCCAAAATATCTAATTTTTTATCTTAAATGCATTTTTCCGGATAAATTCCGGTTAATCGAATGCGGACCTTTTTTTTTGATGTGCCGGTTATACGGAAGTTACGATTGATTGGGTGCCGGATAAACGGGCTTTTACTGTACTTAACCAACTAGTTGGTTTATGGTTATACATTCCCCACCACCGCCCCTCAGATGTCCGCGAGAAAGATTTGAAGTGATAGAGTTCATTGAGTTAGATACTATTAAGACAACAACAACTTCGATTTATATCGCGCCCTCCACGCCTGACGGCATCTCAGAGCGCTTCGACAGAATTTCAGCCCATTTGATCTCGTCTTTTCAGAATCCCAACCTAACGTTGTACAGGAAGGCGTCATGGAAAATTGATTGACGTCCTTCCTCCCTCCAGCCGATCCCTCTCTTTCTTCTCTCCCCGCCCTCCCCACCACCAAAATGTCTGGTTCAGTTGAGTAACACTCACCTGTGAGTCAGAACATTCTGGGTTCAAGCCCCGCGCTGGAATGTTGAATACAACCATACACTCGTAGTCTAGGTTGACATTCCCATACAGTGCTGGGGGAATACTGCATTGTCGGAGGTGCCACCTTTCAAACTGAGCTCCCAGTCTGGTGCCTGTTCAGGTGGACATTGAAGGTCCCAAGGCGTCACCCAAAAAGAGAAGGGAATTAATTTCTCCCTGTGTTCTGACCAACATTCCCGCCAGATAAAATTGGTCACTCACTCCATAATAATAATCATAATAATAATCATAATAATAATAATCATCATCATAATAACAACAACAACTTTGATTTATATAGCGCTCTCCACGCCGGACGGCGTCTCAGAGTGCTTCACGGTAGCGGATCCCGGCACTGAGCTGGGGCAGCGGTAGAAAGGTGACCAAAGGTGCGGTCGAAGAGAAAGGTCTTTAGCTGGGACCTGAAGCTGAGAAAAGACGGGGCGAGGTGAAGGTAGTGAGGGAGGGAATTCCAGAACCTCGGGGCACAGTGGCTGAAGGCCCGGCCGTGAGGGTGGAGCGGAGGATTTGGGGGGACATGGAGGAGGCCAGACCTGGTGGAGCGAAGGCAACGGGTGCTGGTTTGAGGAGAGAGAGGAGGTCAGAGAGGTACGGGGTGCAGAGGAGTGGAGGGATTGGAAGACAAGGGTGAGGATCTTGAAGTCGATCCTCTCTGGGATGGGGTGCCAGTGAAGTCTGGCAAGGACTGGGATAATGGGGGAGCGAAATTCTGCGGGTGAGAATGCGGGCGGTAGAGTTCTGAATCAGGTGGACTCTGTGGATTGTGGTGGAGGGGAGACCAGCGAGGAGGGCATTGGAATAGTCCAGCTGAGAGGTGACAAAGGTGTGCACCAGGGTTTCAGCGGCTTTTGGGGTGAGGTATTGTTGGAGACGAGCGATCCGTTTGAGGTGGAAGAAGGCGGTGCGAGGGACCGAATGTGAGGGAGGAAGGACAGTTGGGGGGGTTGAAGCTGACGCCTAGGTTGCGCACATGTTCGGGGAGTTTTAGGGGCAGGCTAAGGATAATAATAATAATCCTTGCATTCGATATGGCGCTTTTCACATCCTCTGGACGTCTCAAAGCGCTTCACGGAATATACTGTCAAGTGAATTGACTGTATATTTGTGGCCGTTATTGGCTGTTTGTGGGTGTATTTGCTATGCGCAAATTGGCTGCTGCAATCCTCCACAAAATACACATCTCCTGCACTTTACAGTGAATCAATGCCCTGTATCGCTCTGAAGCATCCTCCTGATGTGAAAGATGCTGTATCAAACACAAGGATTATTATGTTATTACAGTTTCGATCATCCTGTGGAGGTAGCTTCTAAGTGGTTTTCAGCCAGATGGTCAGCCAGACCATTAACACCTGCCACGTAACACTTGAATGGATGTTGTTTTTCTTAGTGTATTTTAATTTCCCCAAAACAGCTCGTTCCTGCAGGAGGTGGACACTGGATGCATCCTCTCAGGCCATTTCTGAAGTGTTTTTATTAACTTAACAGTCCCAGTTGCACCAATGATTATGGGAACTATCCTTGTTTTTTCACTGTCACTTCCGGCCGCACTCAATTTGCAGGTCAGCGCACTTCCTGATCTTGTTCAGTTCCTTATTTCACACGTGACGTAATAATTCCTTCAAAAACAATAAGAATAATAAATTGGTCATTTCAATCCACGACTGCTTGCGGGACGCTGCTGGGCGCAATTGGCTGCCATGTTTTGCCCACAAAACATACAGTCAATTCACTTTACAGTATGTCCTGTGAAGCACTTTGAAAGGTCTCAAAGGCGCTATATCAAATGCAAGGATTATTATTATTATTATTATTATTATTATTGTGGTGCCTTGGAATGGCCACATCCACGAGTCTGCATGTACAATCTAGATATTTTATGATAATATTTGATAATAATAGATCATCGATTGATTTGGGGACTTGGAATTGCATTGTCTAAGATGACACCCCAATACAATGCTGTAATCGGGGGGGCTTTGCATTGTCGGAGGTGCCATCCTTCAGATGAGACGTTAAGCCTGTTCAGGGTGGATCGACTTCAAGATCCTCACTCGGGCGTTTAAATCCTACCATGCCTCGGCACCCCTCTATCTCTCCAACCTCCTCTCTCTTCACAGCACCAACTGCTGCTTCCACTCTGCTGGCTCCCGCCTCCTCCTTGCCCCTCGTATCCTTCGAAGGTGGCTGCGCCTTCAGCCACTTCACCCCAACGCTATGAAACTCCCTCCCTAAATCCCTCCACCTTGCCCACTCTTCCCCCATTTTCAGGTTGTGTCTGAAGACCTCCGTCTTCAACCATGACTACGGTCACCTTCCCCCTTCCCCTGGCTCAGCATCGGGCTCTGGTAGACCGTCCCGCGTGGAGAGTTCTATATAAATACAACCTGTTGTTTTCAATGTAAGGTTAACATCTCCTCGATGTATTTGTAATATATAAAATGCAACAGTTATTCTTAGTATTATGGAAGCTGATGGTAGGGTTCATCTTTAATATATCGCATGTAAATCATAAATCTGGCATAAATTTTATCGCAAGTCGATCCCGTAATGTAGCTTTTATATCCGTTGTATAAATGTCAACCCTTCTGTGTATCCTGTACTGATGACATGACTCTCAGCTGATAGCCAGGAGGGGGATAGAGAGTTTGGGGCAGGTTTGCTCAACACTGTAGTTGTTAAAAGTCCATTGACTTGATGGTGGACACACATCTTTGAATTTCATACTTAAGGATTTTAATATACACATGTAATTTTGTTGTTGTTAATGCTAAGAATTAGTTTCTTAAAATGCTTGACTTAAACGCTGGTTGTCCTCATTTGAATAATCACCTCCACACCCAGAAACTTGGATAATCATAAGATCAATACCTTCTAGCTGTTACAACAGAAGTTTATATTTAATAGATGGTTGACAAAGGGTCGTGGACCCAAAATGTTGACTCACTTGTCCTTTCTCCGTAGATGCTGCCTGACCTGCTGAGTGTTCAGGGTGATTTCTGTTTTGGTTTAATATTTCAATAGTGTTTTCACATCAGGAATCTCAAAACGCTCTACGGGATTTTACTATAAACAACCGGGTATTTTGTGTATGACCTCGGCAGCTAATTTGTACACAGCAATATCCTGCAAATAGCCAATTCCTCATTTTACCTGGGCAATTGTTAGCTGTGTTCCTGTGTCTTGCTTTCCCTGCCCGCTTCTCTGCTTGTCCTTATAATCTGCTCCCTTCAAACATCTCCTAGTTCTGACATAATAATATTAATAATAAATAATAATAATCCTTGCATTTGTTATAGCGCTTTTCACGGTGTTCTAGACGTCTCAAAGCACTTCACAGAATACACTGTAAAGTGAACTTTACTTTCAGCCTTTTAGAACAGAGTTGAGGAAACATTTCTTCACTCAGAGGGTAGTGAATTTATGGAATTCACTACCCCAGAAGTCTGTAGATGCTCAGTCCTTGAACATTTTCAAGGCTGAGACTGATAGATTTTTGAAAAATAGAGGGATCAGGGGATATGGGGATAGGGCAGGTAATCAGAGTTAGGTAAGAAGATCAGCCATGATCTTATTGAATGGTGGAGCAGGCTCGAGGGGCCGAATGGCCTACTCCTGCTCCTAATTCTTATGTTCTTATGTTGTTAACTGACTGTATATTTGTGGGCAAACACGGCAGCCAATTGAACACAGCAGCGTCCCCACAAACAGTCATGGATTGAATTGACCGATTTATTATCGTTTTTTTGGAGGGATGATTATTATTTATCACAGCAACTAGGAATCTGAAACTTTTTAGCATTTGGCAAAAGGTACTCCTAGAAAAACATACTTGATAAAATCCTTGACCCATCATATGTCGTCAATTGGGTGACAGTTTTTTTATAACTTGAACTCAATTTGGCATGTGGGAAATTGATTCTATTCCGCATCATTATCCTAAAATGTGGCTAATTAAATCTGCTGAATATTTCCCAATTGATTATGAATTTAGGCTCACCTGGGTGCAGCTGCTACACTGAACATTTTCTCTCTTTCGACAGGATTTGCACTACATTTATTAACCTGAAACGTTAACTCCTTTCCCTCTCTCCACGGATGCTGGCTAATCCACTGTGTGTTCCCAGCGACTTCTGTGTTCATATGAGAGAAACTCCCTTCTCTTTTTGAATAGTGTTGACGTGATAAGGCGCTATAACAAATGCAAGGATTATTATTAAGGTTATTATTATGTGTATCATTAGGTGAAGAAATTAAATAGTTCACAGGAAAGGTTTGGATGAAGAAGGATCTTCAGCCCATTTGATCTCATCCTTCCATGAATCATTGTCTTCCTTTTTATAATAATAATAATAATCCTTGCATTTGATATAGCGCTTTTCACATCTTCTAGACATCTCAAAGTGCTTCACAGAATATACTGTAAAGTCAATTGACTGTATATTTGTGGGCAAAATGTGGCAGTCAATTGCACACAGCATTGTCCCACAACCAGTTGTGGATTTAAATGACCAATTTTTTTGAGGGATTATTATTAGGCGTGTGGAGTAAGGAAACTATATATATGGATAGCATCAGGTTTCCTAAATTGAGGTCAGGGTCTTGTCCTCCTGATGCAATCATTAAATATCCTCTAGATAAACAAATGCTTCCTGGTCTCTGTCTCTGAAATTGTCCTTTTGCATCCCTTAAACCTACGTCCTCTTTTCCTGCTGTCTCGGCATATCTGAACATAGCCTTCTGGAGTTACTTTCTCAGATCTATTGAGAGTCATATTCGAAGGGCATAATCGGCAGATCAGATTTTCAATTATTTTGCCGTGAGTAGAGGGCAAAGTCGTCCTGAATAATTCATTGTGTTAACTGTGAAGCACTTTGCTGAATCACAGACAAATGTCTGAACATTCGTAGGCACTGCATCAAATGCAAGACTTATTATTCACAGTATTATTGCCAATAACACTTGATTAGTTCTAAATGGAGAGGATGAATTGGCGAGGAGAATATGTCAAGCCCCAAAATTCAGCTAGTCTTAGTCCGAAAGACTGAGTCGGCTTAGCATTCGCGATAGACCACAACTGTGGAAAATTCTTTTTGAAGCAGTTGGAATTTACAAAAATAATTCTGCAGACTTTGAGCTGGATTTAAGAGCTTTGCGCAATGTTGTAAACATTAAGAGAAAAGTGGTCTCACATCGAACCTCCCTCTTCGACCGTGCCTAAAGTCACCTCCTGTTTCTGTAAGTGCTCCGAGACGCTATCCTGTATGAAAGGTGCCAAAACAATGCAAGGTGGTGGTGTTGTTGTTGCTGTTATCTGGCAAGTTTAACAGCAGGTCGCATTTCAGGCCTGGTACGGTTCAATGAAACCCAATAAATTCCAGCATTGTACTTATGCACAGGGAAGGAAATAGCTCACAGTCAGGATGTGGCTTCACGACCAAATATTTTACTCTGTTTAACAAACGATGCAAGGTTATAAATAAATGAGACAGGAAAAGGAAGTGTTTAGTGCCCAGCAAAACAAGGGCCGTGTTTGTTTGAAAATTCTCTTCCTCGTCCTCCATTTCTGCTTTGTTACGAACCGTTTTGATTCTGTGGTTCAATTGATTCGAGCAGTAATTGAGCAACGTGTCCCCACGTCGAGACTTTGAGCTCACAGTTCAGTTCAGTGCTTGGGTGGAAGTCTCTCTGTCTCCTGGTGTGCTGGCTAACGCTTTCCCAAATAAAATCGGACACTCACTCCATGGCTGTTTCTAGGACATTGCTGTGTGCGTTTGCCTGCAAAGTACAGTCACTCAATTTCATAATAAATCCTGTGAAGTATTTTGATGCGATAAGGCACAATACCAAACGCAAGGTTATCCTATAACATAATAATAATCCTTGTTTTTCATAAAGTGCATTTCACATTTTCTAGACGTCTCAAAGCGCTTTACAGAATATACCGTAAAGGAAATTGGCTGTACATTTGTGGGAGAAATGTGGCAGCGAATTGCACATAGCAGGGTCCCACGAACAGTCGTGGATTGGAGTGAAGTGGATTTCTTTTTCTGGAGGTAATTCTTATCAGGCGTGTGGAGTAAGGAAACGTACGCCCAAAGGTTTGTTCCTGCCGGGAATCAAATCCAGGTCTCTCGCTTGCTCTAACTGAGCTACAGTTCTCCAAATTATGATTATCCCAATTGTATCTATACATCAATAAATAAAAATAATGAGGTCGCTCACCCTCCTAACCTCAAGAACTCGCTGCCTCAACCACTCCACCTCGCTCCCCCCCGCCCTGTTTATCTATACATTTCCACCTGATGACTCGCCTCATTGACTGAGTCAATGGTCAACAGCCCCCCCCCCCACCCCACTGACACCACCACCCCTCCTTACCCCACCACCACCTGCAGCAGTCCGGAAGATGTTAGCCGTATGAATGCAAGTTGTTGTCGGCGTTGGCCTCGCGCAGGGCTGCGGGCCGCTCAGAAGGTCGGTAGGCGTGAAGGGTGGGGTTCGGAAAAGGGCTACGAAGAAGGAGGCTGTGAACATTTCCAAACACCTCCTGTCTGGCTGAGAGCCCATCGATGATCGTGGCACATTGCCACCAGAGCGATGCTTTGCTCTCCCAGTTGAGATGCCAGATCTCTGGACAGAAGGGGTAGCTATTCACAGAAGTTTCCAAAGCGCCATTGCCTGCAGAACAAACGTATCAGTCAGTCAGTCAGCACCAATCCACTATCCTCCCGCTCGTTCAAGGGACCCAGGGAGGAAACCATTTTCCCAATGATATCTGTTTGTCTTGAAGCTCTTGCTTGATGCGTTACCGGAAGCCGCTTGTGGAACATGTGCTCTGCTGTTTCCTCCCAATGCCTGCACAGCAAAACATTTCCTCTCAATGACCTTGTCGAAATCTTCTCTGGCCTTAACCCTTGCAGCGCAGCTCGTGATTCCAGTGACAATCCTTGCGGTAGAGACGGCGCCCTTCCCAAGTCAAAGATGCTTCTCGGAGTTTACTGCGACGTGTAGTAACCGTGTACAGAGAACTCCTGATGACTCAACACCAGGATAGTGAAAGCAGTCACCGTGCTTTCACTATCCTGGTCGCGTTTATTCATGTACCTATACGTGGATAAATAAAAAATAATTTGGTCACTCATGCCACGACTAAACTGCCGCGCCGCAATTGGCTGCCGCATTTCACCCACAAATTACACGGTCAATTCACTTCACGGTGTATTCTGTGAGCGCTTTGAGATGTTTCGAAGGTGTGATAAGATACGGTATCAAATGCCAGGATTATTTTTATTGCTGTGTCCAACTGACCACTCTGGGATAACTTGTCACAGAACTCTTTTCTCTTGGAGTGATGAGTTATCAGCAGTTTACTGTACACTATAATATAATCATAATAAAAATCCTTGCATTTGATATAGCACTTTTCACACCTTATCGACGTCCCAAAGCGCTTCACACAATATACTGTAAAGTGTATATATTTGTGGGCGAATCGTGGCAGCACACAGTAGTGTCCCCACAAACAGTCGTGGGTTGAAATGACCAATTTTATTATTGTGGTTTTTTGGAGGGATTATTATTAGGCTTGTGGAGTAAGGAAACTTGCCCAAGGTTTCGCCCTGACCTGCCTGGATTCGAACACAGATCTCCCCAGCTTGGTCTCTCCAGCTTGCAAGACAAATGCTCCAACCACTAGGCCACAGGAGCTCCACTGTTGGTGAACGCCACAACCCACACACAACAATGCCCTACCACCAGCTATGAAGTGAATAATTAAATTTTATTTGGGATACAGAGAAAAGAAACCTGGACGACACCTTTAACAGTGCAGCAACCCCCCCCCCTTCCCCCGCCCTCCCCCGCGCTGCATTGTAGCGTCATTCTGGACTGTTGAGTTCAAACTCCCGAGCTCGCAACAGCAATCTTGCAGAAAGTAGGAACGAACTGACGATCAAAATTCTTGACATTGACATTTACACAGGGCCTTTCCCATCAGGAGGACACCTCACTCACTCACCGTCGCCCTGACATGTGAGCCAGTGGGGTTGGGAGCTGAAGAGGGTGCGGTGGGGGAAAGGTGACCGAAAGCTAAAGAGGTGCGTTTGGAGACTGACAAAGAGTTAACATGTTCTGGTATGCTTTCTCTCCTCCAGAATCCAAGTGAACGACCTGATAGTGGAGGTCGATGGGACCAGCCTGGTGGGAGTGACCCAAAGTTTTGCAGCCACCGTGCTTCGCAACACAACGGGGACAGTCAGGTGAGAATAATTGGAACAAATCCTTGGTAAATGAGAAATACGTGTAGATACACATCCTGACGTGAAAGGCCCTATTTCAATGTAATTTTGTTGTTGTTGTTGTGTTCAGCAGCAATTTGTGTAGCAGTTGTGTGGAGTCCTGTAGCTCAGCGGTTAGAGCACTCGCCTCGCAAGCGAGTGGACCTGGGTTTGATTCCCGGGTAGAGCGATACGTTGACAAGCTTCTTCACAGGCCTGCAGTCCCTTCACCCCCCACCCCCAGACCCCCACTCTCTGACCTCCTTCAAGTCCTGCCTCAAGATCCTCCTCAAACCTCCCCCTATCCCTCCACCCTCCCCAGCTTGGGTGGGTCTGAACAATGGGACGTCCTCCTGACGTGAAAGGCGCTATGCAAGCAAAATTCTGTTGTTATTGTTGTTTACCCCACACACCTCTTGTTTACCTAGCAGTAAATAGGAACCTGGTTGCCAGTCACTTGGCGGATCGCTTTTCCGTGGTAAATAATCCCTTCAAATATAATAATAATAATAATAACGATGTACTCATTCAATCCACGGCAGTTTGTGGGACACTGCTGTGCGCGATTGGCTGTTGCGTTTTGCCCACAAAATACCCGGACAGTCAATTCACTCTGCAGTGTATTCTGTGAAGCACTTTTGAGACGTATCAAAGTCGTGATCAGGCACGCCATTAAATGCGAGGATTATTATTTTTAAAAAAACGCCCAGAAAGCCGCCTGGCGCTTTGACTGAGAAATAATTTGTTTGGAATTTGCCTTGAAACGCACAGTTGCCTAGCGGCAGGGCAAGCACCGCAGGGGCAGGAGCTCAGAGCAGGAGAACAATTACACACACAGGGTCTCGTTGATTAAATTTGCATTGCCAAATGTAAAATTGATTTTGCCTCTCTCTTTTTTAATTCTCTGCCCCTTGCCTGCTCCGAGATTGGGCAGGTTCTGTGACAGTCTTGTCATTGCGTCTGATCATTCACAAGTGTCCTCACCACACGCCGCACTGTGTGTTGCTGAGATATCAAGGCAAGAGGTTGTTATAGTGTCAAAATGTAGATGGCCATCAACAATGACATGACAGCCTATACTTTAAAGTGCTGCAGAATGGAAAGCGAACAACAGCAGGCAAGTAAACAGGCAGTTAATGTTGGATTCGCTGTGGCGAGCTTGCCAATGGCAAGCTTTGCAGTTTTAACTGGTTGAACCCCAGCAGTTTTCTTGACATCCACTTCAGTTCCCCCCAAGCCTTGGTTCTTTCCAACCGGCGTCTAATAATAGTAATCGTAATGATTGTTGCATTTGATGTAGTGCCTTATCACATCTTCGCAAAGCGCTTGATAGAATATAAAAGTAATAATTCTTGCATTTGATGTAGCGTTTTTCGTGTCTTGAGACGCCTTGGCACACTATAAATGTAACTCCATCTCCCCCATCCTCGCCCAACTCCACTGGCTCCCTATCATCCATACGAGTGTAATTTTGTTGTTGTTGTGTTGTCGTTGTTGTCTTCTAGATGTTTCAAAGCGTTTCACGGAATATACTGTAACGTATATCTCTGTCTAGTTTATACAAATGTCATTTTGTGGTTGTTAGTTTGAATGCTTCTCAGCATTTCGATGGGTTTCCGAACGTGCCCCCCCCACCCACCCCACCCACCCACTCATAAAAAATCCCAATCCATGCATAGTTAGGGTGAGAGAGCATCTCTACATGTCACGAGGAGGTTAAACGAAAGGCTTCCATTTGCAGCCGGATGCAGAAGGCATTTTGCAAGTGCGATGAAGAAATGCCAGAGCCACCGTGTGTGTGTGGCAGGACCGCACTTCCAGAGGCAGAAAGTGTTGGGGGTTTTTTAACAAACAAGGTCCACGAGGCAGGCACTACTTTTCCATTTATTTATTATTAAAAACCCGCCACGTCTGAAGCAGGACTCCGCTCCAGGCTTCTGTTTCAGGCTTTTGTGCCGTGCCTCAAAATAGGACGTGTAAATAATTGACGGGAAGAAACTTGAAACAAACGTCACTGGAACAGCTGCCAAGAACGTTGTGTGTGTGTATTGCACCTGGAGCGGTCGTTTCCCAATTCGGTCCTCAAATAACAATAATAATAATAATAAAATCATCACTCCAATCCACGGCTGTTTGCGGTACTGTCATGGGGCAATTGCTGTGTGCAATTGGCAGCCGTGTTTCGCCCAGAAAATATACAGTCAATCCACTTTGCAGTACACTCCGCCAAGCGCTTTGAGACGTCTCAAAAGATACGCTAAGGCGCTAGATGGTAAGGCGCAGGGATTATTATACTAAGAAATGCAAATTGTTGTTGTCGGCTGCATTCTCTGCAAGGAACCTTCCACATTTTCCCGTAGTGAACCCAGGTAGTGATGACCCGTAGAAGTTGGCCATTTTGAAATGCCAATGGAGGGCGAATTATGGAACTTTTTTCATTGGGTGGGGGAGGGGGATGTAAATAGCGGGGGTGTCACATAATAAATAATAATAATTGCGGGGCTGGGGGGTGGGGTGTGGGGACCGATGAGGGATTTAAAGGATGTTGAACACTCATACTGAAATTACTGAAACAATAACAACAATCCTTGCATTTGATATAGCGCCTTATCATGTCTTCGAGACGTCTCAAAGCGCTTCACAGAATATACTGTAAAGTGAATTGACTGTATACTTTGTGGGCAAAAGGTGGCAGCCAATTGCACACAGTGGTGTCCACAAACAGTCGTGGATTGAAGTGACCAATATATTTTCAATTATTACCTCTGAAAAGCAATCCGCCAGTCGAATAGCAACCAGGTTCCTATATACTGCCGGGTGAACAGAGGCGTTTGGAGTAAGGAAACTTGTCCAACCTTTCGCCCTGCCGGGAATTAAGCCCAGGTCCCTCAATTGTGAGGCGAACGGCGGCTCCCAACAGCTGAGCTACAGGAGTCCGGGGCGCGTTCGAACAGACTTCTGCTGCGCTGATGTGCAAGAGGAGGCAACAATTCAACGGGAATCCAGTGGATTCTGCCTTCTGGCGACCCCAGGAAATATGGCGGAAAACAGAAAGGCGTTTAAAACAAAAAGAGGATGATTTGGCAAGTACCAGACGATTGTATTTGGGGTTTTAAATCGCTTTAGGCCAGACAGGCAAAGGCGAGTACTGTGCTGAGCGGCAAAAAAAACCACACACACACACACACAAGTAAAGTTCATCGCGGGTCAGGTTCAGAAACTTTTGACTCGGGCAGGCACTGCATATGTATCTTTTATTCATCCAGGATTGCATCCAGCAGACGCGTATTTGTTCTGGCTGATGAGATAATTGTGCAATAAGGCAGAACGATGTGCTGTTTGCAGGGATGAAGCCCGCGGCTTGCCACTTGCATTACTGCACATTCTACGTTTTGAACTCTTGGTCTTTTACCCCGCTCGTGTCGAGGATTTATTTTAACGTTGCGCACTGGCTGGGGGGAGGCGGGGAGTACATCCGTGGATACACTAAATTTATTCATGGATGCACTCGTCACCTCACCGAGCCAGTACAGCGCCTCGGTGTCTTGTTTGACCCTCAACTGTCTTTGTGGAAACACCACATCCGTGCCATGACCCGTTCTGCCTTCACCCACCTCCGCAACATGGCTCGCCGCTGGCACTATCTCCGCCTTCGGGCTTCCGAGGCCGTCGTCCGTGCCGTCATTACATCGTGGCTTGAATATGCTAACTGTCTGCTCACCAGACTTCCCTCCACAAGCTGCAGATTATTCAGAACTCCCTCACTAAAATGGTCTACCCCAATCGTCCTCCTTCACTGGCTTCACGTCCTCCAGAGGATCCTTGTCCTCATCTTTTACAGCCGTCCATGACCTTGCTCCAGCTGCCTCTGTGACCTACTAAAACTTTATCAACCTGTCCACTCCCTCCACTCAGAGGGCTCCGGCCTGCTTCACATTTCCCCTAGCCTGCCCGCCTCACTAATGGAGCGTGGGTCTTCAGCCTCTCTTCCCCCACCCTCTGAAACTCCCGATGCTTGCCCCCTCCACTACCTCCTTCAAGACCTGTCTCAAGACCCTCCTCTTCAACCATGCCTTATGGTCACCCTCTTACCCCTGCCCCCACCAAGCCCTCCAGACCCATCCAGTAACTCCTAACGTGAAAGGCGCTGGTAGATATCTGACTGTCGAGACGAGTCAGTCAGCCAGCAGGTCACTTTGATGGCACGTGGACATATCTTCCAGGTTTCTGATCGGAAGAGAGAAACCAGGTGAAACCAGCGAGGTGGCTCAGCTGATTCGGCAAACCCTGGAGCAGGAGCGATGGCAGAGGGAGATGATGGAACAGCACTACGGCCAATACCCAGATGAGGACGAAGAGGTAAGAAGGCCTTTTAGGGTTGGGGGAATGGTGGGGGGACAGGGGGTGGGTGAGGGTGAAAAAAGTTGCGGAGTTTCTTTAAAAACATTCCTCCTGTTAAACAAGGAACTCTCATTACGACCAGTAGGTGGCACCAACTCCTCTCCTCTCCAAGGAAATGGGCTCGCTCCTCTACAGAGGAGCCATACATTTGCGGTAACTACCGTGTTTGTCTGACAACAAAACAAAAATACCATAATTTCTTTTAAGATTTATTAGACAATGGTATCATGACTTTTGGGGGGATTTTTTGTTGATCCCCAGAGAATTTAGTTGTTTGAGCCACTGACTGACTTCTTTTTAATTGAAAATATATTTCTCAGTAAGGATACTTTTTAGAGAGGGGGGGATTTTTGGTATTAAAGTGATTAAAGACTGTGGCGAAAAAAATTTCAAGGCGTTGGTGGGATTAAAAAATAATCTACCAGGATCTAATAAACTGGTAGAACAGGCTCGATGGGCTGAATGGCCTCCTCCTGTTCCTCTCTCCTCCTAATTCCTTGCAAAGGCTGCAAATGTTACCACGCTATATCATCTGATGAGCTTTCTTCGCACACTAATGATTCTTTTGCAGATGAGACGTCAAACGGAGGCCCCCTCTACCTGTTCGGGTGCATGTTAAATATCCCGTGGTGCTATTTGAAAAGAGAAGGGAGTTTCTCCCAGTATTTTGGGCAACATTCCACCCAGATGAAATAGGTAGTTCATGGCTTCATGGCTGATTGTGGGATGTTGCTGTGTGCAAATTGACTGGCACTTTTGTCTACCAAATATTGGGTCACTAGACTTCTCAGCAAAATCCCGTGAAGTACTTTGAGATGTCCTCCCTGCGTGAAAAGCCCTGTACTGTATAAGACACCAGAATTTTTCTGAGCATTATCAGTATTATTATCTCGTTATTCTGGGCCTGTGCACATAATTACCTTCACACCTAGATACCATATCCTCCCCTCCACACACACTCCCCCCCCCCCCCCCCCCCCCACACACACACTGAATTAGCTCCACATATTTATAGAGTGGATACAAAGTTATTTGGGGAAATAGTACAGAACCCTGGAGAGTAACACAGGTCTAAATGGGAAAGAAAAAATGCCCTATTTTCTTTTTAATCGATGGATGGCGTTTGGGTGTGTTAGTTAGGGACGGAAAGCACGGCTAATTCCATTCTGTGTTCTCAACTGTATTTTAGGATTTGGAGTTATTCTCGTATGACTCCAACTCAGCCAGTGATATCTACAACTGCAATAACAGTAATAGCAACAGTGATTTGTCTTTCAAGGTTTGTTAGACTTGGTGTGAATTGGTGGGCTTTCAAGGAGGTGCATGGTGTGAGGTGCTAACTGTTCTCTTCTATCAGCTAGCTGCTTGTGTACTTTCAACGAAACAGGTAGAAAAGGGTTGGACAGAAGTCACAAACCAGTCTTAACAGCCAAGAGCCTCACTTAGTAAACTGTCAAAGTGCCTCTCTCGCAGTGGGTAATGTTCCCGAGCTAATCGTTGACCATAACACCCATTCTCTGATTCATGTTTTAGCCCTGTTCCCCTGGTGCAGTGGCAGTCCTCTCTCTTCGAGTCAGAAGGTTGTGGATTCGATGCCCATGTCGGGATATGGAATCACATAGTCTAAGCTGACAATGCAGCGCTGTGGTGGGTGGTGCTGGTGGGGTGGGGGGGTATGCATTGGTCAGAGGTACAGTCCTTTGGATGGGACGTTTCACTGAAGTCCCATCTTCTCGTCCAGGCGCATTTCAAAGATCCCACGGCACTATTCGAAAAGAGGAAGGAGTTTCTCCCAACAACCGGCCAAATAATAAAATTGCTCGTTCACTTCAAAGGAGATGTCCCACAAACTCTCCTTGTTTGTGGGACATTGCTGGTGTGCAAATCCACAAAACACACAGTCAAAACCACTCGATAGTACATTCCCGTGAAGTGCTTGAAGAGGTCGTGACAATGTGATAATCCTATCAAATGCAAGGGTGATTATATTACGACTATTCTACTCCACGGTTTCTTAACTTGAGGGACATTTTCAGCAGCATTCAAGGGCTCTCCATTCCCCCCAAATGTATCAATTATATTCTCACACCGACGTCTATTTGTTACTCTCCTTCCGGATTGCTGTATAACCTTGTGAAAATGACCTCTTTCCCCTCCCTTTAATACTCGGCTCATGATTTTTGTTTTGCTGACACCTAGTGGCAAGAGAGAGAAAGTTTCTAAATAATACAACTACTGTACTGTAGTAATAACTGTCATCTTTGCGTTTGATATAACGCCTTATTATAGCGTCTTCGAGACGTCTCAAATCGTTTAAATGAGAAACCGGGGGGGGGGGTGGGGGGGGGAGGGAGGGAGGGGGTAATTCAACATCTTTCCTCAACCCATTTCTCTCCCACCCCCCAACTACAGTGCTAGGTTATAACAGAGAAGAGAAGGGTCACCATTTCCTTTGCTCGCATGATGCTTTGCTCTCTCTCTCTTTTTCTCACTCACTCCTTTCCCCTGTTTGCTCTGGAATTATTCCAAACGTGTGTTCAATTCAGATTGCAGACACTGGGCTGGGTTGGAACCTAATATGGAGCGGTTTTCAGTTTGGGCCTGTTTCCAAAATGGTCTCCTCAGAGGCAATGGGTAGCTAAGGCTCAGCCCCACTTCCACACCCCCCCCCCCCCCTCACTCCACTCTCGCCCAAAACTATCTACAGCCACCTCTATAAGGGGAGCTGGGTGTTAAATACTCCAATCAAACCCAACTAATGGCACCCACGGGCTACTCTTGCCCCTTTCCCAGCTTATCGGCCACGATCGGTCCATCAACAACAACAACCACAGCAAATTACCGCTCGTCATCGAAGGGCCTCCAATGGAATTCGATGTCTGTGAGGTGGGGAGGGCGGGACTGGGTGGCCATCTTTGAAGCTGGCATGGAAGCCACTTATCGAGCATACAATCCAACCCCTCCTCTTCCCTCCGAAGAATATTTTCACCTGATGGCTATGGGTCTGCTTTGTTTTTCTTGTGAGTGATTTGGGGTAGGAGTTGGGAGGTGTGGGGAGGGCGGAGGGTTGAGGAGGAAACCCTCTCTTAACAGAGTAACGCTGTTGCCCCCAGCAGACTGGAGAGTACGCGACAGACGAGGAGGAAGAGGAGATGAGCCCCATGTTCGCCAACAATGACGTGGCCATCGAAGTTTTTGACCTGGGGGAGAACGAGGACATGCTGTCGCCCATTGAAATGGACCCTGAAAAACTGGTGCACAAGTTCAAGGAGGTAGACTGACTTCCTGAATCGTGGCCGATAAACACACCCTCACTGCACATTCCAACAACATCCCGTGAAACACTGTATTATCAAAGCCCTCCACGGCTTTACTCCTCCCTGTAATCTGATGACTCCACTTCGACTTGTCTGCTCCCTCCGCTCAGCAGGCTCCGTCTGGCTCCACGTCCCCCACCCTGCCTGCCCCTCCGTCTGTGGTCGGGCCTTCAGCCTCTCTGCTCCCAATCTCTGGAACCCCAACCCGCAATCCCTTCGCCTCGCTCCCTCCCTCGCCTCCTTCAAGGCCCTCCTCTTCAACTGCGCTGCCTGCCCTCCACCTCTCCTAATCACAATCCCTTCCTTGGGTGCAAACCTCTGACTGTACAGTGCATGGAGACATTCTCCCAATGTAATTTGTTGTTGTTGTTGTTAAGCCTGTGTTCTGTTGTTCCTTTGCCTGGGCGTATCTCAAAATCCTGATTTAGAAGATGTGTGGCAAAAAAATACACATGCTTGTTGATTAATAATGTTGGGGACTTTTCAGCTACAAATCAAACATGCAGTGACAGAAGCGGAGATTCAACAGCTGAAACGAAAGGTATGCTTTCTGATATTCCAATCAACGCACAGGGATCATGAGATTTAAGTGGCATCTATTTTGTCCCAGTTAGTTGGCATATATTAATAAGAAGAAGGAGATTTGCATTTGATATAGCACCTTCTCTCTCTCTCTCTCTCTCTCTGCGTGGCCACCACAGATGCAAATGCAAACGTAGCCTCTCACGACAACCGGTTTCCCTCTGCCTCCGCCATTATTTTGTATAGAAGAAATAATAATCTGTTTACTCAATCCACGGCTGTTTGTTGGACACCACTGTGTGCAATTGGCGGCCACGTTTTGTCCACAGAATATATACAGTCATTACACTTTACAGTATATTCTGTGAAGCGCTTTGAGACGTCTCGTGCCCCCACCGCCCAAGGCCACTTTTGCCTCGCTCCCTCCATTGCCCCCTTTCAATGTCCATCACAAGAGCCCACTTCTTCGACCGCAAGCCTTCAGGCACTCTGCTACCCTCAGCCTCCCAGCCCTCCATCGTGCCTGATACCCAAACCCCCCTGGGCCTTGTTAATGTTCAAATCCCTGACTCTCCAGGCCGTGGGTCATCCTCCCGATACGGAAGGTGTTTTACAAGTGTAATTTGTTGTAGTTGTGTGGAATTGGCTTCCGTGTTTAACAGTCAATACACAGTCGATACACCTCACAGCGTGTTCTGCGAAGCGCTTTGGGACGTCTCAATGACGTGATAAGGTGTTAGGATGCAAGGATTATTATAATTCACTCTTGGCGTTTCCTCTGCTCAGCTCCACTCAACAGAACAGGAGAAGATGCGCTGGCGAATGGAGAAAGCTCAGCTGGAGCAAAGCGTGGAGGAGAACAAGGAGCGGATGGAGAAGCTGGAGAGCTACTGGATGGAAGCTCAGACTCTCTGCCAGGCGGTGGACGAGCATCTGAAAGAGACACAGGCTCAGTACCAGGCCCTGGAGAGGAAGTACAGCAAAGCGAAACGTCTGATCAAAGAATACCAGCAAAAGTAAGAAGGATCTTGGCCTCAATTGTACATTTACACTTTAATTACGGAGAAGCAAACAACAACTACCATTTATGTCGCGCCCCTCACGCAGGGAGAGGCTTTGAACGCTTGCCAGTCGCGGAGCAAGGTCGAATAGGAAGGTCTTCAGGCATGACCTGAATAGCGCAGTAACTCATGGCAAATTCTCACTCACTTTACTCTCTCTCACTTTAGTAATAGATTAATAAGTGTTAATAATAGTAATTATAATCCTTGTTTTCGATATAGGCTGGGCATTCCCAGTCAACTGTGAAACGCTTTGAGATATCCTCTCTACATAAAAGGCGAAGGTATATCGTATGGGCGAAACGCGGCAGGCAGTTGCGCACAGCAGTGTCCCACAAACAGTCGTGGACTGAAATGACCGATTTTATTATGGTGGATCTTTTAGAGGGATTGTTATGAGGCATGTGGAGTAAGGAAACTTGCCCAAGGTTTCGCCCTGACCTGGCTGGATTCGAACACAGGTCTTACGCTTGTAAGGCAGGCGCTCTAACCACTGAGCTACAGGACTCCACATGCAGCACCCTCCAAGCAGAGTAGCGTCCCATAGAGCTTAATATATTGTCGTTTATTATTATAAAGTAGATCGACTGTGTATTTGTTGGCAGCTTCTCTCCCCTTCTAACCCTGACGTTTTTCATCACTTCTGCAGGGAAATAGAATTTCTGAAGAAAGAAACAGCGCAAAGGAGAACTTTAGAAGAAACTGAGAACTTACATAAGGAAGAGATTGATAAACTTCAGACCATGGTATGTGTGATGTAGTGGCCGGCGATAATACGATATATCGCTTATATCGATACAATTTTTCATATCGATAGGCCGATATTGGAAATTCAAATATATCGATATATTGAAAAATTCGATATTAACAAAAATATCGATATATCGCAAATATATCGTGTCCGACGATATATCGGTATAAAGCGAACTTTTTCATGCTTGTCGCCGGCATTGCAAACCTCCTGGGCCTAGAGCACGGAATGCGTGCGCACCCCGAATGCGTGCGCACCTCCAAATGCGCGCGCATGCGCAGTACAAAAAAAAACAGAGATATCGATATATCAGTATATATTAATATGAGCCCACCAATATATCGATATCGGAAAATTTCGATGTCAACGGACTCTAGTGTGTTGGGAACCTCTTCAGCCTTGTATAAAAACATAGGAACAGGAGTAGGCCCATTCATTGTTATCTGGTCAACATGAGCTTGTGACCGGGTTTTGGAGAGGCTTGTCCACTGGAGGGCGTTCTTCCCTATCAGATATATTGTAATTACTGGCTGCAGCCTATTTGGGTGGGTTTTATCTATTCCATTTAGTTCCTCACTGAAGCCCAGGCAGCCTAACCCAGGGCAGTACAAAACACGACAACAACTAGTTCAAGCCACAGAACCTCTCCCAAACCCTTTTAAGCGCTGGCTCTAATAATAATCGTAATAATCCTTGCATTTGATATTCCCATCTTCCAGACGTCTCAAAATGCTTCACAGAATATATTGTAACTTGGATTGACTGCGTAGTTTATGGGCAAACTCAAGTTAATTGAGTAACAGATTTTTTTTAAGGAATGATTGCATAAAAATATTATATTAAGCCTCACGTCCGATGCACGTCAGGAGGACGTCGCAAAGACACAAATTGTCAGCTTGTGTTCGAAGACGTTGAAGCGTTCTCCTGACGCGAACGGCTCATTATCGAGTTCTCCCAATTTACACTTCACAGTAAAGTCGTGTGAGACACTTTTGGGACGTATCAACGTGAAAGGCGAGGATTCTCAGTGTTACGCCTTTTGTTTTTGTCTTTCGGCAGGTTACAGACCTGGAGACCAGTCTACAATCAATGAAGAATTCCAACGCAGTTTAATGGAGTTGACTTTCCATCCCCTGCGCTTTTAAGATCAAACCTTCTCACGAAAGGAGCAGCAAAGCCTTGAAAAAGTTTAAATGACATTCACCTTTTTGTCTGGCCTCCGGAAAGTTCATAACGGGCTTCTTTTTTTGCACCCTGTGCAAAGTGATTGTGTTTAAAGAATTTTTACATTTCTCGTCTCCTGTGTAACAATTTTGCCAAGTCACTTTTCGAACGTCTGGCCAAAACCAAGAGTCCCTTCACCAAAATCGCAACGGATTGCGGTGGACTTGTCTGCACTAAATCGAACTCGATTTTCTTTCCCTCTCCACCCCCCGTTACCCCGTCCCGTCCCCCACCACCCTCCACCCCCCTTCCCCACACACACATACAGTTTTGCCTGCATAATAATTTTCCATTCTATTTATTCAGCAACTCAAGGTAAAGAAAATCAAAATGTCTTTGACACACATCGAGGGAGTAAACGTTAAATAGGTCAATCACGTATTTTTTTTGTCCTCTTATCCTAAGACTTTTTGGTGGCTAATTTCAGACAGAGTAACCAGTAATTTAACCTGCTTTTATA
Source organism: Hydrolagus colliei (assembly GCA_035084275.1). Classification (NCBI taxonomy): domain Eukaryota; kingdom Metazoa; phylum Chordata; class Chondrichthyes; order Chimaeriformes; family Chimaeridae; genus Hydrolagus; species Hydrolagus colliei. Next base: position 5,376,118 of record CM068768.1, read on the forward strand.
CTGTGAAAAAGAAGGGTCAGCAGAATAATCACAGCAGTCACCACCAACACCAACACTCCCCACTCCCAAAACCCCCCACCCACCCCATCCCCCTCACACATGTGCACACATACTCTGGTCAAAATACCTTTACTCTTGCCAAGATGCTTTCACTAAGTGAGCACAGTGCATCCCTCCATTGTAGTGGGAGAGAGATAGATAGAGAGAGGGTGGGGGGGGTGTGGGGAAGAGAACACACCCTATTCCTGACCGAGGTGAAATCTCCCATGCATTAGTTGAAGCTCTCAAGTAATTTGGTTCAGATGCTCTTAAACATTGTGGTTGGGTTTCCACATGAGTCAAACGCACGGCTGACGAAACCACCAAAATAAAGACTTTCTCCCGGCAGAAATCAAAGGCAGGTTAAATTGACTGGTATCTTGTATTATTACACGTGCAATTTTTGTCCTTGCAACTTTTGTGGGGGTGGGGGGGGTGGAGCTGGTGGGTGGGGTGGGGGGGGGGGGTTGGATTAAACCGTTTTAAAAAAATCTTCTGTTAATGAAAAGCATCTAATCGGTGATAAACACCGAATATCTTCACCCAATGTGTGACCGTGCTGATTTGTAGGGATGGTGGGTGGGTGGTGGGGGTGGGAGGGGTGGCGAAGCCAATCGAAAGGGGTTCCAATGAGCTCCATTCCGTCAAACATGGAATGGAGTGAAACAGAGTTTATAGTAGAGTACATAGGAACTTGGAATGATAAATTTCAATGATATTTCCTCTGATGGATCGTTGAGTTAGACAGCCACTAGTTTAAAGGTTACTGAGAATATTGTGTTGATGGTATTTGACTTGTCCCTTTACCTTTTAATCCCCTTTTATCTCTTGCTCTGTTTTGATGCCGCACCCCACACATCATTTCCGAGGCTCCCGGGAGCTTTTTTTAAAAAAAATTTTTATCATTCATTTCCTAACCATTAATCCACTGTTGCCAATACTTGGTCGATCTTCTCACTACGGTGGTGTGTGTGCGCGCGCGCGCGAAAACAACAAAACGAAAAAAGCAAAAAAAATAGCTGGGTGTTTGTGTTACGTGTGTAGCTCTAGCCTGTGGTAACTGTAGCATAAAGTTGTAAAGAGGCCGAAAAAAAAATGCAAAAAAAAAAACGAACGAAACAAATGCACACGGTATAAAAAAGGCTGTTGCAAAGTCTGATCAGTTTTGAGAGATGTTTTATTAACAGACAGATCACCTGATCCCGTCACCTCGTCCTCACAAAGCCGTGGCTTGGAAATCCGACGAGTAGATTCCTCACGCTGTTTCCCGCACGGAATATTTTTTCCCCCCGGAATGTCACGCGACTCGTTTCGAGTCTTTTATTTTCACAGGCGTATTTATGTTTCCAACCTCCTGTCCGTTCACCGGACAGCACCAGTGTCAGAGGTTCCACAATGTGTACAAGTCTCAATGGTCTGAATGGCTGGGACCTCGGCTGTGTAATGGGGAGGGCAGTTGTCGCCTGACAGAGGATGTCCCAAGGCAGCACCCGGCAGGTCAGGGCGAAACCTTGGGCAAGTTTCCTTACTCCACACGCCCTAATAATAATCCCTCCAAAAAATAACCACAATAATAAAAATTTATCATTTTCAATCCACGGTTGTTTGTGGGACACTGCTGTGCGCAATTGGCTGCTGCGTTTCACCTACAATTATACAGTCAATTCACTTTACAGTATATGAGACGTCTAGAAGACGTGAAAAGCGCTATATCAAATGCAAGGATTATTATTATTACAGCACTATTATTATACAGCCAAGAGGTTGCTACATAGAGGCAATTTGTTGTTGGCTGAGCATGTTGGTTGATGCCCGAGTCCCAGAGCAGTTCAAAAGCCCCGTGGGGAACCATCCAAATGTATTGGATTGTGCTTCAGGCTAAGCCGGCGTTGAGACACAGAATACACTGCATTACACCCACGGCACATTAGCACAGTGTAGCACAGAGAAGTGCCTTCCTGCTGTTGGCGGAGGCGGTGTTGTGTGCTTATTTGTTTAGCTGCTGAGATGCTGGGAAGATGGGCACAGCACAGCTTCCCACATGCTTGAGTGCCAATTCCTCTGACATAATGGACATTCTGTGGAGTCCTGTAGCTCAGTGGTTAGAGCACTCGCCTCGCAAGTGAGGGGGGGACCTGGGTTCGATTCCTGGCCGTGCGCAACACTGGGCAAGTCTCCTCACTCCACACTCCTCTCTTTACCCAGCAGCAGTAACCCGCTTGTTAGTTGATTGGCAGATCACTTTTGCAAGGGGAATAATGACCTTAAAAAATAACAATTGTGAATTGGTCACTGCAATCCACGACTGTTCGTGAGAGACTGCTGTGCGCAGTTGGCTGCCATGTTTCGCCCCCAAAATATGCAGTCAATTCACTTTATAATATATTCTTGAAGTGCTTTGAAATGTTATGAAGACATGATATGGCGCTATATCGAATGCAACAAGAACAATAAAATTACACTTGTATAGCACCTTTCAAGTCAGGAGGACATCCCAAGACGCTGGACAGTCACTGTTTCAGACCCGAGCTGGGGACAAGGAGGGAGGGAGAGGGAAGGGGGGATTAAGAGTTACCAATGGGACCATTGAAGAGGAGAGTCTTGAGGCGGGACATGAAGGAGGCCGGGGGTGGTGAGGCGAGATGGGACTGCGAGATGGAGTTCCAGAGGTTGGGGGCAGAGTGGCTGAGGACTTGCCTGTCAATGGCGGGGTGGGTGGGTCATGGGACATGGAGCAGGCCAGAGCCTACTGAGCGCAGTGGGTGGGCAGGTGAGTAAAGGGTTAGAAGGTCACGGATGTAGAGTGGGGCGAGGTTGTGGAGGGCTTTAAATGTGAAAACCAGGATCTTGAATTGGATCCTTTGGATGATGGGCAGCCAATGGAGTCGGGCCAGGATGGGGATGATTATTATTATTATTTGCGGAGACCTAGCCATAGCTTATATACAGGCACTGAGATGTACGCTACGGTGCTCAGCCCTGCGCTGGACACAAGCGGAGATCTTCCTCAGTCTGGACACTTTGTTCTATACTCACATGTGTTTGACGCCTTCAGAGGTTGTGAATTCACTTCCAAGAGCAACCTCTCACTTGCTCTCATCGAGCTGCAGCCAGCGTCAACAAGAGTCCATGATGACCACAAAGTCCTATACCCATGTTATTTTTTTCACTCGGTGCACTGACCCAACAACTGAACGGTGGAAGAATGATGATACCTGTATTTAGAAGCACTGAATTGTGGTCAGTACAAGTCTCTAACTACTTAGACATCTAGACGCTGGGTATGCATTGGTACGTGTGTGTGTGAGAGCCATCATTTGGACGACATCTTCCAAAACATGGATGGAGACAGCGAGGAGGAAGTCAACGGTGTCGGTCATTGTTTTACCCATGTATACACAGTTGATTCACTTCGCGGTATATTCTGTGAAGCGCTTTGAGACGTCGATAAGATGCAGAAAGCGCTATATCAAATGAATCCAATAATTATTATTATTATTGTTACTCTTGACTCGTTTGCAACAGAAAAGAAAAAAATTCATTGCAAGAATGCAAAACAGCGGGGTTTAACAGGACTTTGTGAACACCCTCTAGAGTCCAGAAGGAAGGCTGTGGACTGCGGATCGCCAAGCTCCCAACTGTACAGCGTTAATCATTAAAAAGCTACAATACAAATCCTAGTGTGTGTGTTTGTGTGTATCCATATACCATTTTGTAAATTATTTTATATAATCCTCCCCCACGGTCTCACCCCATCAGCCTACAAATATACAGTCAATTCTCCTACTCTCCTTCCCCCAACCCCTCCCCCCGAAGCACTTTGAGACGTCGATAAGATGTGAAAAGCACTATATCAAATGTAAGTATTATTATTATTATTGTACCTCTATGACTTCCACAAATCTTACTGACTCAGCCTCTTCCTGCGCTGTTTTGTGTCCCCCTCCCGCCCTGCCCCACCGTAAGAGGGAGGGTGAGCTGTCAGTCAGTCAGTCAGTCTGTCTGTCTCTCTGTCTCTCTGTCACAATCCACCCTCTGTAAATCCAGTGAAGACTGAACAGGCTCACACCTAACGCCATTGTTCAACAACCCTCACACAGGTTGCAGGTTGAAAATGCAAGGAATGCACTCCTTACACCGTAACCTACACACACAATATTTTTTTCAGAATGAAATTGAATTCATTTAGAACCTTTAGTGTTGCCGGTTTGTCCCCAGCACCTCGGGACACGTCCTCCCGACGTGAAAGGCACTCTATAAATGTAATTTTGTTGTTGGTGGTTTCAGGGAAATCGGATAGGATGAAATGTTGAGCAAGTTTCCTTACTTCACAAAACCTCATTACCCAGCAGTAAGTAGGAACCCGGTTGTTAGTCGATTGGGGAATAGCTTTTCCTGAGAATAATAATAATAATCCTTGCATTTGTTATAGCGTTTTTCACGTCTTCTAGGCATCTCAAATCGCTTCACAGAATATACTGTGAATTGACTACATTTTGTGGACGAAACATGGCAGCCAATTGCATATACAAACTGTCATGGGTTGAGATGACCATTTTTTTTGAGGGATTGTTATCAGGCGTGGAGTAAGGAAATTTGCCCAGAGTTTCACCCTGCCTGGAATCGAACCCAGGTTTCTCGCTTGCAAGACGAGTGCTCTAACTACTGAGCAACAGGAGTCCACAAATAACAATCAAAATAAATTAAATTAAAATGATAAATAATTAGAATAATTTGGTCACTCAATCCTCGACTGTTTGCGGGACACTGTTGTGCGCAATTGGTTGCCACACTCGCCCACAAAACACACAGTCACTGCAATTCACAGTAAATCACATGAAGCACTTTGAGGCTTTTAGAAGATACGATAAGGCGCGATATCAAATGCAAGGATTATTATTATTAAATTGCAATGCGCAAATTGGTTGACACGCTCGCCCACAAAACACACAGTCACTGCAGTTCACAGTAAATCTCGTGAAGCACTTTGAGGCATCCTGACATGAAAGGTGCTGTTGCAAAATGCCAGCATTATTAGCTTTTCATTATTCAATCTAGATCGGTATTAAGCGTGGCAGGAAGTCCAGTGAAAGAGTCAGTCTCAGAGTGAAGTTAGAGCCCAAAGATCTCTCCCAACAACCGCACTAGACCCTACCCAGCGTGGAGGACGCTATATAAGTGCAGGTTGTTGTGTTCAGCTCCTTTAAACCATTGCTCCCATCCAGCTGTCCAGCTATCACGTTGCCTGTGTTCATATTTTCCTGGTGCAATGGAAAATGCTCTTGACTGCTATGTGCAATGTTTACTGCTGTAGGTGTGGGTGTTAGAAGCGACACCTATTAATGAAGTCTCTTAATGAATGTATTCAATTTTTTTCCCTCCGCTCCTGCAGCCCTGTATATTATTACTCTGTGGTTGAAACTTAAAAGCAAAATGATAAAATGCATTTTGCAATGCTGGTCTACAATTTTAATGATCAAAATAATAATAATCTTTGCAATTGATGCAACACCTTATCACATCTCAAAGAGCTTCACAGAATATACTATAAAGTGAATTGACTATATTTTGTGGTCGAAACGCGGCAGGCAACTGCACACTATCTCACAAACAGTCGCGGATTGAAGTGACCACTTTTTTTTAAAAGGATTATTAACTCCTGGAACAACAGTATGAACTTTACATAAATCCACATGACCAGAATTCCAGAGTCCTGTAGTTTGGAGTCCTGCAGCTCAGTGGTTAGAGTACTCGCCTTGCAAGTGACATATCTGGGTTCGATTCCTGGCAGGGCCAAACCTTGGGCAAGTTTCCTTACTCCACACGCACACGCCTGATAATAATCTAATAATAACCAAACAAAATAAACAAAACAAAATAAATTGATCACCTCAATCCACAACTTGTTTGACTTGTTCGGAGCTGCTGTGCACAATCGGCCTGTGCTTTTCAAATACAAAATATACATCAAATTCACTTTACAATATGTTCTGTGAAGAAGCCTGGAAGACGTGAAAAATGCAAGGATTATTAGCTCCATAGCCAGAAGCCACATCTTTAAGCTAGTTATCAATGATCCAGATCGAATTAACATTCCTGGAAGAAATTGCCTCATACCAGCTGAGTATGGATTTTTCATGGAAGTACTATAATTTCTTGAATCACTGGGATACACAAATGAAGGCCAAGTGCAAGTAATAACTGGCAAGATTAATGTATTCTATCCTGTTTAACACTGTATTTAACTGACAACCAAGATGATGAGACAGATTGCCTCGAGGTTATGGCAGCCAAACCACAGTCCTGTCCATAACTAGTTGCAATTTGGAATGATACCTCACGGCTCTCAAAGGCTTTGGAACAGAACAATGTGTATTTTTATTCGAAAATCATTTACACTGCCAAAGTGGTGTGTGTCAACCTGTCTCAATTGGTAGCACTCTCTCCTCTTGAATAAGAAGGTTGTGGGTTCAAGCCCCCCTCAGGACTCTGAACCCGTATAGTCTCCAATCCAGTGCTGGGGTGGGGAGGTGGATGGGGAGGTGGATGGGGAGGTGGATGGGGGGGTTGGTGGGGTGGGGGTGAGCGCTGCTTTGCCGGATGTGACATTGAACTAAGGCCCCTTCTGCCAGTTCAGGTGAACGCTAAAGATGCCTTTGCAATATTCAAAAGCAGAAGGGAGTTTCTCTCTGTCAGTGGCCTGACTGACAATCCCTCCAGGTTAATTTGGTCACTCACTTTGTGGCTGTTGGGACATTATTGCCGTGCACAAATTGGCTGACCCTTTCGATCGCACAACGCACGCACTCTACAGGAACATCCTGTGAAGCACTTTGAGACCTCCCTCTGATGCCAACGTCCTCCTGACTCGAAAGGCCCTGAAACGTGAAAGGTGCTATACAAATGTATGATGATGTTATCCCCATATCCAACTCACTCAACCAAGCAGATTAGGGAGAGAAAACTCTATGCCTCCCACAATCAAGTGCAATGGGTGTCCATTTCAACTGTGACTCCACTTACACACACACACCCACACATATACACAACCTGAGAGGGATGGAGACAGAAACTCGACTGACTGTGTCACAGTAAGGGCAGCAACGAACACTGTGTTTGCCAACACTTTATCTGCTGTGTCTGTCACAGTCTGACACATAATAAAGTGATAAGGAATGACCCAGTTCCCGACTGACTTCTCACAACTGGAGTCCGGAACAAAGCGAAAAACATATATTGGTATTGTTGTTGTTTATTGCTGGTGAAGGTAAAATTACAGCGGAAAAGAGAAAGGAGTTTTGTTTCTGGTGTCCTGGCCAACAACTCCCCTCAACCCAACCACCTCCCACCTCCCCAAACTCACACAGATAAAGTTAATCTTTCACTCCAAGACTGTGTGTGGGGGCCAATGCTGTGTGCAAATTGGCTGCCACATTTTGCCTACAAACCCTCACAGGAATGTACTTTGAGACAACAACAACAACAGCTCGCATTTATATAGTGCCTTTCACGAGGTGTAGCATCCCACAGCGCTTGATATTTTGCTTTGACGATGTGATATACGTTGATTATATGAAAGCCAGCTATTAGGATTATCTGGCCATTGTTTGCGTGTTGGATACCACACGTCACTGAAAGTGAAAAGTTCTTAAGAGTAAGAATATTGCATTTGGTTTCAAGTAGGAAAAAAAACACTTACTCGGAAGTTGGTAGTAGAATAGATCGATTGAGCTCGTAATTATGCTAAGTACTATGCTGTACGATTTGAATTTGTATGGCACATTTCACATCAGGAGGGCATCTCAAAGCACTTCACACAGCAGGGAGAACGGGGGGAGCAAAGAGCGGGGATGGAAGTGGTTCAATCCACAGTCTACGGTGATTCAGCTGATCTGCGTTAGGGCAGCACCAAAGCTATTTTACTGGCGTCAGCACGACTGGGTTAGAGAGAGGTGAGGCACTGGAAAACAGTGAGTACACGTGAAATAAGGAATCAATGTAGTTCTCAGTAGAGGAGAGCATGAGAATTTCAACAGGAATATTGCAATAGGTAACAAGATGAAACTGCCAGAGAAACCATTACAATATACAGTATATGCTTTTGGATGAGAGCATGAGATTCGGACATTTAATTCCCTAATGTTTAACCCAGTGCAGTTGGAAATTCAAATTAACATTAACCTGGGTGCGTTTTGCCCGGTGTCTTTGCTGATAATTCTCCAGATAAAACTGGTCAACCAATTCTCGGCTGTTGTGGGACATCGCTGGGAGCCAATTGGCTCATTCATTCTCTGTTCCAGCGCCTTAGGACGTCCTCCCGACATGCAAGGCTCTCTATAAATGTAATTTTGTTGTTGTTGTTATTCAAAGTAATGCCGCAAGATTTTTAACCTTCACCTGAACAGGTAGACGGGGCCTTGGTTGCACGAGAGACTATAAATAGATTTACAAACCAATATAATGCAGTAAATATGGATACAGTACAATGAATATTTAATTATAAATGAAAAGTGAGGAGACTTTTCTTTTACGCAGAGTGTCCTTATGGTTTGGAATACACTGCCTGAAAGGGCGATGGAAAAAGATTCAACTTTCAAAAGGGAACTGGATAGGTACTTGAAGAGGAAATACTTGCGGGGAAAGAGCGGGGGAGTGGGACTGATTGGGTAGCCCTTCCCAAGAGCTGCTACAGGCACGGTGGGCCGCATGCCCTCCTTCTGTGCTGTAATATTCTGTGCTGTAAAATGGTATAAAACAAATAGATCTAGACCCAGATGATAGTTTTCCGTGTCAAAGCTCTTAAGCAAATGAGTTATCTGTGAGTGGCAGTCAATTGGCGCGTTTTGCTCACAAATGTACAGTCAATTCACTTTACAGTATATTTTGTGAAGCGCTTTGAGACAGCGGTAAAATGTGAAAAGCGCTATATCAAGTGCAAGGATTATTATTGTTATCTGTTTTGTGGTGGCTCATTTCTAATTTTGTGGCGTTCTATTTTACCTCTAATAATGGATTGGGAAGGCGTGAATTATTAAACTCCTACTGTGAGCCTCACGTCACCAGAACTGTGCCGCCATTATCAATACAAGGAACCTAATTGATCTGGCCGCTTGTTAAAGAAAGCCTTCAAAAGCCAATTAGAGCAGAGAGGTCAGGACACATGCACATTGCACACAGCTGCTGTCAGATGTGGCACAGGCCTGCTTTGGCTAAGGAGATCGGGGAAGTTACCTGGAGGGGGAAAAATAGATCACAACTATATAACCTTGCAATCTTGTTAAATTGGAGGCAAAATATAATCAAGGATCCCTCTTCGTTCATTCATAATAACAATAATAATCCTTGCATTTGATAAAGAGCGCTTCACTGTATTTTGTGGGTGAAACACAATGGACAATTGCATACAGTTGTGTCCCACACACAGGCAAGGTAGAGGAATGGAGAGAATATGTGAGCGAGAGAGAGAGAAAAGGAGGATTGGTGGGGTGGGGTTGGAGGGGGCATCGCTGGAAAGTCAGAGAGATGGCAAAAGAGTAGTAATCCCCGAGGAAGCACTAAGAATTTGGCTACTTAATCTACAACTGTTTGTGGGACACTGCTGTGAGTATTTGGCTGCTACATTTCACCCAGAAAATCCGTGGTCAATTCACTTTATATATTCTATGAAATCCTTTGAGACCTCTCAACGACATGATGAGGCGCTATATCAACTGCAAGGATTATTCTTTTGATTTTATACAAAGGAAAAAGCGGGAGAGGAAGAACTCTGCGACTGTTTGAGATCTTTAACTTCCACCTGATCAAGCAGAGAAGACCTCTTACGTTATGGCACCTTACCAATGCAGCACTGACATTCCTCCACCTTCTCTCTCCTCGCTCTCCACATTCTCTCCCTCCTCCTTCCCCCAGCATTGTCCTGGAATGAAAGCCAAAACCCTGGCCGACAACAATTCTAAAGCAGAAGTGAGAGTCCTACCAGATTGACACGAGTACCCGGCACCTAAAATACCTGATATACCATCTGAATGACTGCAATATATCAAATAACCAACAAAGAGAATTTAGTTCAAAAGAATCTGTGAAGAAAAAAAGCTATGCAATACAGAGAACTTATGTAAAAGGCAGTTGAGATTAACTGTAATAAAGTTTGGGAGGATTTATGTGATCATAAAATATATGCTCGAGGCAACAGCAACCAAGACTCCAAGATAACCAAGATAAGTAAAAAATTATATGGCTGAGTTAGCAGTCAACATTAAAGACCCGGATAGATATTGAGGAAGAACGTTTCAGTACATTTTTAATGTCGGGTGGATGTCTCAAAGTGCTTCACACTGATTTACTGTGGAGTGACTGTGTATTTGTAAGCGAGCGTACTAGCCAATTTGGGCACAGCAATGTCTCACAAACAGCCACGTGAGACGTTGATATAGCGCCTTATCAATTCTCAAAGTGCTTCACGGAACACACAGTAAAATGAATTGATTATATTTGTTGGTTAAACGTGGCAGCCATTTGCGAACAGCGGTGTCCCACAAACAGTCATGGATGGAAATGATTTTTTAAGGAATTAGTACCTCCAGAAAAGCATTCCGCTAATTTTCTGACAACAGGGTTCCTAGTTACTGCGAGGTAAACAGTGGCGTGTGGAGTAACGAAACTTGCCCAGCGTTCCTCCCTGCCCGGAAATCAGACCCAGGTCTCTTGCTTGTGAGGCGTGTGCTCAAACCATTGAACTACAGGACTCCAGCAACCCTAACAGAATAAAATATCCACAAGGCTAGAGCTGGAGTTCTCTCTAAAAGTCCTAGAAAACAGAATAAGTCTTCGGTTGATGTGTTTACGGGCATAGAAATTGGAGCTGTTCTCGGGGACTGATAGATTAGCTAAGTTATCCTGTTACTCAATAGAGAGAGAGATGAGAGATGAGCTTGGCAATCACACACTATTTAGCCTAATATCAGCTGTGGGGGAAATGCATTTTACTGGATGCCATCAGTGCTCATCTGGAAATCCCAGAATATGAGGAGGATAATGGTATTTAAGTAGATCCAGGCCAATTAACCATACAAACTAATGAGACACAGATGGATATTAATGCAGGTAAATGTAAGATAATGCATATTACATCCAGGATCAGTAAATGTGTAGGCGATGGAAGGGAATATCCATTAGCCAGAAAGGTTTGAGATGTAATTATCAATTGTTTGCTGAAGGTTCCTGTAAACATGAACGAGTGAGATACAAAAGGGAGACGAGAAGAGGAGGGACAGCAGTGGGGATTAGGAGAGGGCTGGAGGTCCGTGCATGACATAAACACCACCATGGATGCCTTGAGCCTGATAACCTGTTTCTGTGCTGTAATAATCAGTGTAATTCTATATGTAATTCTGCATACGGATTCGAGGTTGCATCTCAAGGGCATTTGGCGTTAAAAGAGATCACGCTTTCACTGGGTGCTAGCCCAGTGTTGGGACTTTGGGCTCACAGTCCAGACAACTGACTCTGCAATATAGTGTTGAGGGGAGCACGACACTGTCAGAGGTGGTGTCCGTGTGTTGAAAGATCCAGTGATGGACGGTTACAACCAATGTATTCCACACTCATCAGCCTCGCAACACCTCCTCCCGAGATGAAAATCAATTGCACTCCCATTAAAGCAGTCGGAAACCTACCTAGCTGTTACAGACACAATCAAGTGTTTCTGCCCATTTGCTTCTTCGCGCCGTGTGCTCGTTTTTAAAGACTCGTACCCAGGAAGCGAATGTGTCAGCAAATTCAACGAGGAACTCGATAACTGTTCCCTCTGTAACTGTACAGAGTGAACGGGTGGATTGGAAGGCACGGAAGATTGACTTGCGTATATTGTTTTGCTTGACTGGTCTATCGGATAAGACATTAAGTGGAGCACTCATAGTGCCTGTTTAAGTGGGCGTTGAAGATCGCGTGGCGCTATTCGAAAAGGGAGAGGAGTTTCCTACCAGTGTCCTGGCCAACAATGCCCCTGGATAGATTTGTGCGTTCACTTCATAGCTGTTTGTGGGCCATTGCTGTGTGCAAATTGGCTGTCGCGCAATCGGCTATCGAGTAATTCAATATCTCAACCCTTGCATTCGAACATAGAGCCTTCTCACGTCTTTGTGACATCTCAAAACATACTATAAAGTGAATTGGCTGTAGATTCCCAGCGGCGCATTCGTTTTGTCGGCTGTACATTTGTTTTATTTCATAAAACCCAATAATAATTCGGTCACACAATTCACGACTGTTTGTGGGACGCAGCTGTGCGCAAAATGATTCGCCCACGAATATACAGTCAATTCACTTGACAGTCTATTCTGTGAAGCGCTTTGAGACGTCTAGAAGACGTGAAAAGCGCTATATCAAATGCAAGGATCATTATTATTTATTTATTAGTACATATTGTGAGAGAAAGGCTGCATTTCAATTGCGCACTGGAGCGCCCCCCCCCACCCCCCACCCCCCGCAAACAGTCGTGGATTGGGTAACCAAACGATTACACCGCAAAGTGCAGCGAATGCGTATTTTGCAGGGAAACGCGGCAGCTCGATTTGCACACAGGGACAATACATCTATCTGCATGTTAACTGGAAGCCCTGATTTATTAGAAAAAAAAATTCCGTCTCTGTGTATTAAAGTCAGAGGTCAGCCCCCTGAGGGCTGCACACTCCACTCGACTGTCATGTTTCCCTCATTTGTTCCGAACCACTGTGTAACTCCTTCAGGTCATCACTTTCACCGGGCGATTCGCAGAGAAACAGCCTTTCAACAGGACAGAAAAGCTATTCCTTGCAATACAGTACCACCGACGTATCGGTAATTATCACTCGCTGCGTGTCAGCGGGGTGTCTGATCAGGCACCCGATCAGAGTGTGTTTGGGACGCGCGAAAGGTTGGGGAGGGGGGAGGAATAATTATAATAATAATGAAAATCCTTGCAATTGATTCATATCTTCTGGACGTCTCAAAGCACTGCACAACATATACTGTAAAGTTAATTGACTGTATGTTAATTGGGTGAAATGCAGCAAACGATTATGCACAGCAGCGTCCCACAAACAAACAACAACAAAATTACATTTATAGAGCTTCTTTCATGTCGGGCGGACGTCCCCAAGACGCAGAACAGTCAGGGTGGGGTTTGAAGTGATGAATTTATTATTGTTTTTTTATTGAGGGATTATTTATCATGATTTGCTTGCTCAGAGTTTCTCCCTGGCTGGAATCGAACTCGGGTCACTCGCGTGTAAAAAGGCGAGTGCGCTAACCACTGAGCTACAAGACTCCACGGTCCACTGTCAAAGAGATATGTCCTGAGGCAGACTTCGAACAAGGGCGGGCGCGGAGTAGTGGGGGGAGGAAGGGAGAGACGGAGGGATTCTGGATTCCAGGGAGCGTGGGCAGAAGCGAGGCACCCCTTTCACATCCGGAGGGCATCTCAAAGCACTTCACAGCAACTCGCTGCAAAGTGTATGGACTGTGTGTTTCTGTAGGCGAGCCCCTCGGAGTGCATTGATTTGCAGTCAGCGTTGAAACGAACAAAAGTCCCAGCCGGACTCAACTCGGCTGCTCGATTTCACTGACGTTTATGAAAATGGAATAGTGATTTTTGGAATCAATGCAATTTATTTATGGAGCCATTCACTTCATCCCGATAAGGCAGGCTGTCAATCGAGACCGGGGGAGTTGAACTGCAATTTAGAACTGCGACTGCAATTTATTGTTTGCTTAAAATAACGAGCGAAATTAAAACTGGTGACTCAGAAAGGGAAAAACAAAACGAGGGAAGGGAGTTTCACCCCGTGTCCTCCCCTGAGACGTCACTCGTGCGGTGAACTTCTCTATGCAACGTTTCTGTGCGTAAATCAGCTTTTTTTGCATTCCACTATGAGACTACACAGTCATTACACTGCATGGTATATTCTGTGAAGCGCTTTGAGACGTCAAAACGACCTGATAAGGCATCAAATCGAAGGTACGGATTATTATTAATATTATTATTTACAGTGTAGTGACTGTGTATTTTGAGAGCAAACTGGGCAGTTGATGTGCTCACATCAATGCCCCTCAGTCATGAAGCGAGGGATCATTTTTATCTGGAATTCCGGCTTGGGACAATTTACTATAATGTGTATTCTGTGGGCAAAAATTACTGTTTTGAGCAGCCCCTGAGCAAGGTATTGAGCCCATAACCTTCTGACTGAGAGACGAGACTTGCTGCCAAATGAGCCAGCCTGCATCTAATAATCATCATCGTCAAAATAATAATCCTTGCATTTGATACAGCACCTTATCACATCTTCGAGAAGTCTCAAAATGGATATACTGTAAAGAGAGTTGATTTTGTGGGTGAAACGCAGTAGTCAATTGTGCACAGCAGAGTCCACTCCAACAATCGTGGAGTGAGTGACCAAATTGGTATTTGTTTTGGAAGGGATATTACTACCGGAATAATAATATTTACAATCCCTGCATTTGATATAGCACTTTTCACATCTTCTGGACATTTTAAAGCGCTTCGTGGAACATACCGTGATTCGCTAACAGCTTTTAAAAGAGAATTAGATCTTTATTTAGGGAGAACAGATCTGTTAGGTTATGGGGAGAGAATTGGGCAGTGGGATTGAGTTGCTCTTTTCAAAGAGGTGGCACAAACGAAATGGGCCGAATGGCCTCCTTTTGTGTCGTAAAATTCTATGATTCTACGATTCCATGAAGTGAATGGACTGTATATTTGTAGGCGACGCGCCCAGCAATTACCACCAGAAGGGAGTCATAATGAATAATTCTATTAATTAACAGTTTGAGTCTACTGTTAACACGCATTGACAGCAGATGTGAACTTCACGGCAATATACATACAAGTTGTTGGTGTTGTCAATAGTGTTTCCCCCGCCAAAATTGGTTCGACCCAAAGCTCAGCGCAGCTGCGATCATTTTCCCTGTTTGTCAATAATAGGCAGTGTTTCTTTCCCCCTTCCCACTCCAACCCCCCCCCCCCCCTTCATGCGTCAGTGGGCTAGCCCAAGCTGAGTCCATCAAGGATGTAGGCACGTGTGTCTCTATGGGACACTTGCCTACACAGCCACATGAAATCCTGCCTAGGACAGTTTCAAATAGAATCGGATGCAGCGCCTTTCGTGTCAGGGCGGATGCCTTGAAAGCACTGTGTGACATTTAACTTCCTAACTGGGATCCCCTGTATGTTTTTTTGTGTGGGGGGGGGGGGGGGGCGAGACGCGAATGTTTTCTTTCGGTGTGTAAAGGCACGTGAGGGTTTAAGTCGGATTTTCCCAGCAAACCGGGAGGGGGGTGATGCAAACAACAACAACAACGACAGAATTACATTTGTAAATCGCCTGTCTGGTCGGGAGGACGTCCCAAGGCGCCGGACAGTCAGGGGGTCAGGACTGCGAGCGACGTATGCCTCAGGGGCAAGCCGTCGTTGTCACAGAGTGAGGCTCGAGTGTAGGGCGGACAAGATATCTCTCCATCAGCCTCCCCGAACTTAAAGTCTATTTCTACATCCGACTCCGAGGACATCTCGAGTGTGTCTGTGTGTGTGTGTGTGTGTGTGTGTGTGTGAGAGAGAGAGAGCGAGAGGCCAGAGAGAGAGAAACAGAGAGAGGGACAGAGAGAGAGAGAAAGAGAGAGAGAGAGAGTTCACAGGTCAGTATCAGTCTCTTCCCTCCCTCCCTCCTCACCTACTCCTCTCCCTCCTCTACAAGCTCCCCTCCCCACCGTCACACACACACAAACACTCCACCCCCCCCCCCAGTCAGCGCAGTGATGGAATAACGCATCACCCAAAATTGGATCCTCCTCACTCACACTCAGGGGACTGACTTCTGCATTGCTAATGTGACAAAATACAGAGAGAGAGAGAGGGAGGGGGGGAGAGAGAGAGAGAGCGAGAGCGATAGCATATCACAGGCACAGGCAGAGAGCACAGTCTCCTCTGAGCTTCTTACAGTCTCTCCTCCCATCTGGTCTCCTGACCGTCTCACCCTGCGAGTGAGAGCATCTCACATCCACAGCTACCGTCTTGTCACCGAGGTACCCATCCCCATCCCCAACACACACCACCCACACACTCACTCCCTCTCGTCCGAATGAATCACAAAGCTCCCTTGCACAGTGATGAAGACAGGATTCTGGCTGGAGGAAGGGAGGCAGGATGGTGATGTGAATGATCCGCTGTGAATCTGTCACAGGTAAGTTCGGATCAGGTCGTTGTTGTTTTGGGGTGGAGGGGGGGGGATGGGTGGGTGGTGGGCAGTCTTGCTGCCAACGCTTCGCCGCTCCACACAGGACCAAAGCCGCTTATTTGCTGCTTGGCCCTGTCCTTTAGGCCAGGAATGAAACCCTTTTAGCTGATGCTCTCGTCTTCTTATCCACAGCCCTGCCTACGATATGTCCAGAACAAAGGCAACTGACACAGATGAGGTCTTCGGTAAGTGAAGATGCTTTTTTTTTTTAATTTCCAATTAGGGGCATCTCATTGTTTTTGTTTAGCCATATGTATGTCAAGGCAACCTTGTGATTGAAGGGAACGTTTCAGCGATTTCGAAACACTGAACGCAGCCCTTTTTTGACCGTCCGGTAATTTGCTCTCATCTGCTTCCATCGTAAATCAGGTTTCAGTGGGATTCAAAACCCCAGGCATCGTCCAGTCCTCACGGGATAAGCAGCGATAGTTTGTGGCGTTGAACTAACGTTTATTTATCTGGCAAATTCAGCCCGGAATGCAAGCAGTCGAACAGGTCTGATCCCGTAGCAGCATTTTCACATCAATCTGACTGTGTTTTTGTCGAGGGTGGTGCAGATTTACATGCTGGAGATAGCGAGAGCCTTATCGGAGACTGGGCAACAGATTTCAGAGCCCACTTGACGAGGCCGACGGTTGAGATAATGTTAAATGATATGAGATTGCCTTGTGAGATACTGCCTTCACTTGCTTGTTATCGCCTTTCTCGAATCATTCAATAGTAACTCACTCATTGCCAGCACTGTACTGTAGCTATCACCTAATCAGTCAATATAGCATCAGTGTGTGTGTGTGTAGGGAAGATATTAATACATAATAATAATCCTTGCATTTAATACAGCGCCTTATCACTGTAAAGACATCTCAAAGCAATTCACAGAACACACTGTGAAGTGAACGACTGTATATTTTGTGGGAGAAACGTAAGAGCCATTTGCGCGCAGCGGCGTCCCACAAACAGTTGTGGGTTGAAGTGTTGTCGTTGTGGATTGAAGTGACCAATTTATTATTGGTAGTTCTTGGAGCAGAATGGTAGACGCGAATAGTTTTATCTCATGCCCGTGTATGACATGTCGCTGAGCAACAATAACAGCAGCAAAAGTACATTTGTATAGCGCCTTTCACGTGAGCACGGGTTGCCTGCCGCGCTCGCCAGCAATAAACAGAGTCAGTACACCTTGCTAGCGAACTGCTTTCAGGCGTTCTCGATGGCGGGACAATGCGCTGCGTAGAAAGGCAAGGATTGTTTGATGGAGGGAAAAAAACAAAGTCAAACAGTTTAGATGTTTACTGGAGAAATGCTACAGTATTAGGAGACGAGTCTGATCGTTTCAAAGGGCAGAGATTTGGTCGGTGTGAGACGGCAGAGGATATTTTTAAACAGCTAGCTATACCACCAATCAATCGTAAATGTTTAATCCGCTGACCCGCCAGCCTTTGGAAATACCTCGTCTGTTTAAGAGAATAAACTTCAAGTTTCTCTGCTATCTTTCAGTTGTTGTTCGAGCCACTCCTTTAAAAAGGGTGGGTTAACTCCCTGTAACTGTAAGGTGAATTGACTGTGCATTTAGTGGGTGAAACGTGGCAGCCAATTGTGCACAGCAGTGTCCCACAACAGTTGTGGGTTGAAGTGACTGATTGTTTTGGAGGGATTATTACCCCGCCCCCCCACCCCCCCACAAAGCGGTCTACCAAATGACCAACAGCTGGGTTCCTATTTGTTGCTAGGTTATACAGAGGCGTGTAGAGGAACGAAACTTGCCGGAGGTTTGACCCTGCCCTGGGAGAGAACCCGAGTCCTCTTTCTTGCAAGGCGAACATGCAAATCACTACACTACAGGACCCCACATGGGGTTAGGAGAAGATGAGAAAGACAGGGAGGTGTTGGGATGCGATGGGATTTATAGGTGAGCGCGATGTCCTTGGAATCAATCTAACTGGGAGTCAGGGAACCAGAGGAGGACAAGGGTGACGAGTGTGCAGAGTTTGAAAGTGCCTCTGGGATGTTATCCTGCGTGAGGGGCACTTTATCAATGCAAATTGTTGTTGTTTTTCATGTTCGTGAGGATGGAGACGATGATGTTGTCAACAAGCGAGAGCTTAAACCAGAAGGGTGGAGCAGGAGAGACGGGGGAGGGATATATCTTTGAGAAGACTGCGAGTTTGAACGGTCCTTTTGAAAGTTGCGTTTGCATTGGAGTCCTGTAGCTCAACGGTTCGAGCACTCGCTTCTCAAGCAAGAGGATCTGGGTTTGATTCCCGGGGAGGGGTGAAATATTAGGCAAGTTTCCTTTACTAACAAAAGCACTTTGAGATGTCTAGGAGACGCGGAAAGCGCTATATCAAATGGAAGGATTATTATTTTTAAATGCCTCTGTTTACCTAGCAAATAATCAAACCCAAGAAAGTAGGAACCCGGTTATTAGTCGACTGTTGCTGTCTGGCGCGGAGGGTGCTATATAAATCCAAGTTGTTGTTGTTGATTGGTGGATCTTTTTTCTGAGGGTAATGAAAAAATGATAATTTGGTCACTTGATCCACAACTGTTTGTGGGACACGTCTGTGCGTAATTGGCTGTCGTGTTTCGCCCACAAAATACAGTCACTCCACTTTGCAGTATATCCCGTGAAGCGCTTTAAGATGTCTCTAAGACGAGATAACGCGCTGCGCCAAATGCAGGGATTCTTCTTATTATTATTATTCTTCACGAAACTATGCTCTCGCTGAGTTAGGTTTGCCATCTAGTCATCAGAACGTTTCTATTAAAATTGAATTTAATTGAATTAGTCGATTTCCAGCTCACTGATCAAAACACACTCATCTCTGAAGTTCTCTTTTCAGTTGGTTGCGAATTCTGTGTTGTTTATTGCTATCTCCTGAGTTAAAATGAGAGAAATAAGATAATTCCCTCCACTCTCCTCTCTCCTCTTCCCCCACTACTGCCCCCCACACCCACCCCCACCCCACTCCCTATCCCCCAGCACAATCCCATACTTACAAGAAGCCCATTGTTTCATCAATGTAATTATGTAAAGAGTGACATTTCTCATTTAAAACGCATCATAAATCAAGATAATGAAAGCTCCTTGGGTTCCACCGCAGCTCTTGCAATTGCAATGCGTGGGGACATGGCAATACATCTTGACACTGAAGAATTAGCAATCTAATTCCTTTGGATATTTCGCACATTACACTTCTCGCGGCGCTAAATGCATAAATCTTCAAGATTAAATTGAATGTAATTCCTCCATTAACCAACTTCACCTGTTTGTTTCTTCCACCGCCCTGTTAGTTGTCAGCCTCCCTCAGTCGGTTATTCACTCGTCTCTGACTTAGAAGGATGTAGGTTTCGATAGCTTCGACCTCCTAAATCCCTACCACCCTGTCTGCCCCCGCTCTGCTCAGCTCAGCTCTGCTCCACGTCCTCCGACCCACCCGCCCCACCATTGGCGGGCGAGCCTTCAGCCACTCTGCCCCCAACCTCTGGAACTCCATCCCGCAGGCCCTCCACCTCGCCGCCTCCCTGGCCTCCTTCACGTTTCCCCCTCAAGACCCTCCTCTTTCACGGTCCCATCGGTCACCTCAAATTCCCCCCCCCCGCTTTCTCTCCACTCTCCCAGTCCCCGACCCCAGCTCGGGTCTGAAACAATGACTGTCCAGTGCCTTGGGATGTCCTCCTGATGTGAAACGCACTGTCTGTACAAGTGTAATTTTGGTGTTGTTGTTGTTCTTCCAGCCCCCCCTCCACCATGTCAGGATTTTGAATTCACAATCTAAGCTGATACTCCCTAAGGATGGGTTGCATTTGTCAGAGGTGCCGTCCTTCTGATGAGATGTTATAATAATAATAATCATCATCATCATCATCATCCTCCTCCTGGCATTTGATATCGTGCTTTTCACATCTTATTGACAACAACAAATTTGATTTATATTGCACCCTCCACGCTGGATGGCGTCTCAGAGCGCTTCACAATAGCGGATCGCGGGACCAAGCCAGGGGTAGAAAGATGACCAAAGGTGCGGTCGAAGAGATAGGTCTTTAACTGTGACCTGAAACTGGGAAGAGAGGGGTGAGAGGGGCAAGGCGAAGGGAGTGAGGAAGGGAGTTCCAGAGCCTTGGGGCGTAGTGGCTGAAGGCTCGGCCGCCGAGCGTGGAGTGGAGGATTCGGGGGACATGGAGGAGGACAGACCCGGTGGAGCGAAGGCAGCGTGTGCTGGTTTGGGGAGAGAGGAGATCAGAGAGATAGAGGGGTGCAGAGGAGTGGAGGGAATTGAAAACAAGGGTGAGGATCTTGAAGTCGATCCTCTCTGGGACAGGGAGCCAGTGAAGTCTGGCAAGGACTGAGGTGATGGGGAAGCGAAACTTGGAGCGGGTGAGTATGCGGGCGGCGGAGTTTTGGATTAGCTGGATTTTGTGAATTGTGGTGGCGGGGAGATCAGCGAGGAAGGCGTTGCAATAGTCCAGCCGAGAGGTGACAAAGGCAAGGACCAAGGTTTCAGGGGCTTTTGGGGTGAGGTATTGCTGGAGACGGGTGATCCGTCTGAGGTGGTAGAAGGCGGTGCTGGTGAGGGACCGGATTTGGGGGAGTTCGACCCCCAAGGATAGTTGGGGGTCGAACCTGACGCCTAGGTTGCGCACAGGTTCGGAGAGTTTTAGGGGCAGACCGGGAAGGTGGAGGAGGTGAGAGCCGTGTGAATAGAGACGTTAGCGAGAGTCAAAGAGTATGGCCTCTGTCTTGTCAACATTTAGCTGCAAGAAATTTGCGCTCATCTAGCTCGCGATTTCTGACAGGCAGGCTGACAGAACATCAGGAGACTGGGAGGGTCGCAAAGTGAAGTGGAGAAACAGAGTTGGGTGTCATCCGCGTACATGTGGAAGTGTGACCCATGTCTGCGGATGACATCCCCGAGAGGGAGCATATAGATGAGGAAGAGGAGGTGGCCAAGGATGGGTGACCCCACAGGTAACTGGGTAAGAGCAGGAGGAAAAGCCGTTTGTGGAGATGTACTGCTGGCGGTTTGTGAAGTAGGACTCGAATCAGGCGAGTGCGGTCCCACTGAGGTGGATGACGGAGGACAGGCGGTGGAGGAGGATGGTGTGGTCAACTGTGTCGAACGCAGCGGACAGGTCCAAGAGGATAAGGAAGCAGAGGGAGCCCTGGTCACAGATAGAGAGGACATATTTTGTAACTTTCACAAGCGCAGTCTCTGTACTGTGGGCAGTGCGGAAACCGGACTGGAGGGGTTCGAAGAGGGAGTGGGAGGAGAGGTGGGCGCGGAGTTGGTTTGCAACAACACATTCCAGAGCTTTTGAAGATTGACATCTCAAAGCGCTTTCGCCTATATTTGTGGGCGAAACATGGCAGCCAATGGTGTACAGCAGTGTCCTACAAACAGTTGTAGATTGAAAATGATTGAAAATGTTATTATTGTGGGGTTGTTTTGGACAGATTATTATTAGGAGTGTGGAGTAATGAAACTTGCCAAAGTTTTCGTCCTGATCTGCCTGGATTCAAACTCAGGTCTCATGCTTGTAAGCCGAGTGCTCTAACCACTGAGCTACAGGACTCCATGTTAACACAGGGATCCCTCTTATGCCAGGTGGACATTAAAGATCCTGTGACTACTATTTGAAAAGAGAAGAGAGTTGCCTTGGTCAACAATCCTTCCGGATAAAATTGGTCATTCGCTTCATGGAGCTAACATGGGGTTTCAACCCATAAACCTCCTGACTCAGAGATGGGAACACTACCAACTGACTGAAGCTGACATATGTTAAACATAGAACGTGGGGAAAATACAGGTTGTAATCTAACTGATGGGTATGTTCATGTCAGGGCAGTGAATAGCTGAGAATGTAAATTAATGCAGGAAAGCCCTCTGGTTACTGTGCACTCGGATGTTCAAAAAGGCTTCACAACCACCTCTGTGAGGGAGAGATGGCCAAACCGTGACCATTAAAATGAAAGTCATGTTAGATGCGAGTATCGTAGTGCGAAGGTAACAGTCCCTCCACCTAGCCCACTCCACCTAGCCCACTCCCTTTCCTCCTTCAAGACCCATCTTAAAACCCTTCTCTTTGTGCCTTCGGTCACTCTGCTACCCCTATACTCCCTGCCCTCCACCCCTCCTGCTCCCAAACATCAGCTCGGATGCAGATCCCTGAGTGTCTAGTGATTTGCATCCTCCTACCGTGTAAGGCATTGTACAGATGCAATTTGTTGTTATATGGCACATACCTGAACCCATGGCAGTGTTTCACAGGCTCCAAATCAGACTGAGAATTCTACATATGTGTGTCAACTACATGTGGACATTTCCCTGCATCCGGAATGGAATGCTGTCTGTCCAGGAATGCGTCCTCCCATACCTCTTTCCAATCCTTGCCTTACTATCCTCCGCTGCTTGTGGGTCACTGCTGTGCGCCATTGGCTGCCGTGTTTGGCCCCACACTCCGTTCTCATCGCAATATATTCCGTGAAGCGCTTTGAGGTGTCTCGGAGACATGGGTTAGGCTCAGGGTGGAAAGAGCCACGGTTTGGGGGATCCCTGAGAGTGCGTTGGGGGGTTTAGCTTTTCGAGTTGAACCAGGTAAAGTTACGAAGCATTGCCGTTGAGAGCCCGGCCTGGCAAGCTTCTCACCGCTTGTCCAGCTGACACCATCATACCAGTTATTGGTGGTCAACCTGTGGCCCACGGGCCAAATGTGGCCCTCGACCAGGTCAAGGGGTGGCTCGCCAAACATTTGCACTAGTCTAGGCACTAGAGGTGCCTCTACGTTAATCAATATTTTGTTCCCAGTAGCTACTGAATGGTTAGTCCTTTTGGTGGGCGAATTGGACTGAACCAAAGTGGTGGTCAAATGCTCCATGACGCTAGATCGCGTGAATGGCGCTGTATAAATGCAAGTTGCACGAGTCCTGTAGTTCAGCAGTTAGAGCACTCGCCTTACAAGAGTGTTCGAAAGAGTGTTCCCTTTTAAAAGGGAATTAGATCTTTATTTAGGGAGAACAGGTCTATTAGGCTATGGGGAGCGGGCAGGGCAGTGGGATTGAATCGCTCTTTTCAAAGAGCCGGCACAGACTAGATGGGCCGAATGGCCTCCTTTTGTGCCGTAAATATCTATGAATCTATGAATCTATGAATCTATGAATCCAGGCAGGTCAGGTCGAATCCGTGGGCAAGTTTCTCTACTCCACACGTCTGGTAATAATCCCTCCAAAAAGAATTGGTCATTTCAATCCACACTCGTTTGAGGGATGCTGCTTTGCGCAATTAGCTGCCACATTTCGCCCACAAGCGTACAGTCCATTCACTTTGCGGTATATTCTGTGAAGTGCTTTGAGACGTCTAGAAGGCATGAAAAGGTGCTGTATCAGATGCAAGCATTATGATTATTTCAACAGGAAGAGCAATTTTAGTCCAGTTTCTATCTAATAACGAGGCTAAATGCCACAGCAGGATCTTTGGGGCTTTAATGAAACTGACAAGCCAACAACGACGTGCGGATGTTCAATAATAAATAAGTTAATAATCACTAGTAGCTTAAGGGCTAAGTGAGCTTCCTCCTCTCAGTTTTCTCTCTCAATCTTTTCTCTCTCTCTCTGGATTTCTTTGGCTGTGTGTTTCTGCAATTATTGGTGCTTTATCCCCGCTACCCCTCCCTCCCCCCCCCCCCCACCCCCCCCCATTCCTCTCTTTAAGATTAATCATTCATTTCCTCACTGTTTATATCCCGTTACTGCACTCAGTTTCTCTGCAGTGGGTGGTTTGCCTGCAAAACGTACAGTCACTGCACTTCACTTCTCTGTGGGGCTCTACGAGACAATTGGACAATGTGATAAAGCGCTGGTTAAATGATAATAACATTAGCATTTGATGTATAGTGCTGCATCGCGTCTTCGAGCAGTCTCAAAGCGCCTCACACAATATACTGTAAAGTGAATTGACTGCCTGTTTTGTGGACCAAATGCAAAGATTAATGTTGTTATAATCCACCAGAGTTTGATGATTCATTTCCAAAGCTCAGCAATAGTCCCTTCAATTGAGCAAGGCACCATAGGATAATAATAAAAATAATAATAATCCTTCCATACTACACTTTTCACATCTTATCGACGTCTCAAAATGCTTCACAAAATGTACTATGAAGAGAATTGACTCCTTACTAGTCCTTACTATTTGTGGGCGAAATGCGGCAGCCAATTGAGCACAGCAGAGTCCCCCACAAACAGTCTTGGATTGAAAATGACCAATTTCTAATTATTGTGGGTTTTTTCTGGACGGATTACTTGTATGGTCAAAGAGGAAAGTTAACAGATTGTCCTCAGCTGACAAGGAAACAGACCTTTTACAGCATAGAAGGAGGCCATTTGACCCATCACGCCTGTGTCCATTCCCTGAAAGAGCCGCCTATTTTGGCCAACACACACCCTTTTGTTTGTTTTTCATCTTGAGATATCCGGTTTTATCTGTAATAATCTGAAACAAATGGCCCACTTGAATGCATCATGTCTGAGTTTGTGCTAGCTACCCCTCCTTTGGTGCAATCTGTTCATATCCACAAAATACAGTCACTACACTTCAGTATACTCTGTGAAGCACTATGAAATGCCTTGAAGACGTAATGAGGCGCTATATTGAGTAGTTCAGTGGTCAGAGCACTCACTTCGCAAGCGGGAAACCTAGGTTTGATTCTCGGCAGGGCAAAACTTTGGGTAAGTTTCCTTACTCCACACGCCTGATAATAATCTCTCAAGAAAAAGAAATAATAGTAAATTGGTCACTTCAATCCATGACTGTTTGTGGGACACTGCTGTGCTCAATTGGTTGTCACGTTTCGCCCATAAATACGCAGTCAATTCACTTTACAGTATATTCTGTGAAGCGTTTTGAGACATCTAGAAGACATGATGAACAGCGCTATTATCAAATGCAAGGTTTATTATTATTATATATCAAATGTAAGGATCAGTATTTGTTATTATTATCTTCCCTGCGTATATACACACACACACATACTCATGCTAATTTGGAGTTCCTGTGGCTCAGTGGTTAGAGCACTTGTCTCGCAAACTGGGGAGACCTGTGTTCGAATCCAGGCAGGTCAGCGCGAAACCTTGGGCAAGTTTCCTTACTCCACACCCCTAATAATAATCCCTCCAAAAAAACCACAATAATAGAATTGGTCATTTCAATCCACGACTGTGTGCCGAAACGCTGCCGAAACACTCGTGCACGCATACATCATCTCACAGCTGGACTATGGAAACTCTCTCCTCATCGGCCTCCCCAGTTCCTCCATTCACAGGCTGCAGGTCATCCAAAACTCTGCAGCCCTTGTACTATCCTGCACCCGCATCCGTGACCACATAACCCCCACCCTCGCCCGTCTCCACTGGCTCCCCATCCTCCAGAGGATCGAGTTCAAGATCCTCATCCTCACCTTCAAGGCCTTACACGGCCTTGCCCCGCCCTACTTAACCGACTTACTTTCCCCCTACAAGCCCACCCGGACCCTCCGTTCAGCAGGTCTTGGCCTGCTCCAAGCCCCCCGCTCGAACCGCCCCACCATTGGAGGCCGGGCTTTCAGTTTTTCCGCTCCCACCCTGTGGAATTCCATCCCCCAACCCCTCCATCTTGTTTCTTCCATTTCCTCTTTCAAGGCCGGTTTGAAGACTTTCCTCTTCAATCGTGCCTTTTGTTCCCCCCCAAATTTTTCGACCTCCCCTACGTGTTTCACCCCTTCCCGAACACCCCCCTCCCAGCTCGGGTCACACGCCTCCTGTGCAGCGCCTTGGGACGTCCTCCCGACGTGAAAGGCGCTTTATAAATTTAAGTTGTTGTTGTTGTGTGTGAGACAATACTGTGCGCAATTGGTTGCCGAGATTCACCAACAAATATATATGTCAATTCACTTTACAGTATATTCTGTGATGCGCTTTGGGAACGTTGATAAGATGTGGAAAGCGCTGTATCAAATGCAAGGATTATTATAATACATGTATTATTATTATCCATTCCACTTTAATATCAGCCTGATCTGGGGTCGTCTGGCAACCAAATAACAGTGTCCCAGTACTGTACACGGCTGGGAACCTTTAAGACAGTTGCTCAGATTACAGTGGATTGTCTCTATCGAAGCCCACTTATATTGCCGGTCACATCAGCGAAATGTTTGTGTCGCTGGCTAATTAGATTTCAGAATTCAAATGAGTTGCAATTGAATACAGTTGGTTAATAGAAGCCAATTGAAGTGTTTTTCTGCTTGTTCTATTTGTAGAATGAAGTACAGTGGGATTTATGATGGAGCTCATAAAATCTGGCGTCTTACGTAATTGGAAGTGTTAGACACGGTGCGAAAGCCAGTGAACCATAATGCTGTTTACCCCACCCCCCCACCACCCACCCACCACCAGCCATCGACGAATGCTCCAGTCTCTGTTTTGAGGGTGTGACGCACTAGCAAAATATAATTAGAAGCAAATTTGCGACATTCGATGTCAGTTTCTGCATCGTTATATACTGTGAATGGCTTTGAGACATCTCAACGACGTGATAAGGCACTAAGTCTTTTGGTTTTCTGCACTTTCAGCCGCTACGCACCGAAACTCTACAACACTCTTCCTCTGTCCCTGTGCCTTGCCCCTTCCTTCCGCATCTTCAGGTTGCACTGAAGACAACCTCCATCTTAGACCGGAGGGGTTCTCCCACCCCTCCGAAGTCTTGCTCTGTCACAGTTAAGTACTCTGGGACGTTACCCTGTGTGAGAGGCGCTATATAAACGCAAGGTGGTTTTTATAGCAAATGCAAGGGTTGTTATTGCTGTATTATTATCGCATTGTCAGCAACAACAACTTGCATTTAAATCGTGCTCTTCTGAAAAGGGATAATTTGTGTGAGTGTGTGTATGTGTGGGGGTTGAGGGTTGGGTGGGTGGGGAGGGTGTGGGCAGGGTGATAATTGAGTCTGAATGGATCGCTCCTTCAAACAACATGAGCCTCTGTAGCTCATTGTTTAGAGCACTCGACAACAACAACAACTTTGATTTATATAGTGCCCTCCACGCCGGACGGCGTCTCAGAGCGCTTTACAAGCGTGAGACCTGTGTTCAAATCCAGGCAAATCAGGGCGAAACCTTGGGCAAGTTTCCTTACTCCACACACACGCCTGATAATAATCCGTCCCCAAAAAACCACAATAATAAAATTGGTCATTTCGATCCACGACTGTTTGTGGGACGCTGCTGTGAGCAATTGGCTGCCAAGTTTCACCCACAAATATACAATCAATTCACTTTTCAGTATATTCTGTGAAGCGCTTTGAGACAGCGATAAGATGTGAAAAGCGCTATATCAAATGCAAGGATTATTATTATTGTTAACATGGTACGAATACATTGTGCCAAATGCATTTCCTCTGTGTGGTAAAGTTCTATGAAGCTTCCAATAGGTATTTTATCAGAATTAATATGTTTTCATAGAAAACTTGTAATTGCTCTATCAAACTTGGATCCTATAATTGCCCTGAAAGTGCCTGTCACTAAGTACTGTAGAAATTTACAGCACAGAGGTAAACCAGTCAGCCCATTTAATGGGAGTTGAATCATAGAAATTTCATCATAGGAGACTATTCAGCCTACTGTGTTAGCGGTAGCTAGTGAAGTCCTGTAGCTCAGTGTTTAGAGCATTCGCCTCACAAATGAGAGGACCTGAGTTTGATACCCAGGCAAGGTAAAACGTTGAGCAAGTTTCCTTCCTCCATACCCTGTTGTTTACCTAGCAGTAAGTAAGAAAACGCTTGTTAGTCGAATGGTGGGTCGCATTCCTGGGGGTAATAATCCCATTTTTTAAAATACCTACAAAATATACAGTCAATTGACTTTAGAAGCGCATTGAGATGCCTCGAAGACGTGATAAGACGCTATGTCAAATGCAAGGGTTATTATTATTATACCTCCTCCACTGGCAGTTTTTTACACTCTGATCCCAATAGTATTGCTTGTTCTCCTTCCCCTAGGATATTGTTTTTTTTTCAGATAACTATTCAACTCCTTTTCAAGTGTTGTCACAGTTTCAGGTTCAATAGTAACTTGTGTCAAACCCAACAGGAGACCCTAGAGCATTGGACTAATTTAAAAAGTAGCTCAATGCAGTGATGGGTTGACGGTTGGGTGGTGTTCGTTTGTTGGGAACAGCGTGGGCATTTTCGAAAGTGCCTTGGGACATCCTCCCGACATAAAAAGCGTTTCACAACTGTAATTTGTTGTTGTTGTCCTGGTGAGAGATAATAATAATCCTTGCATTTGATATAGCACTTTTCACATCTTATCGACGTCTCAAAGCGCTTCACAGAATATACCGTAAAGTGAATTGACTGAATATTTGCTGGCGAAACGCGGCAGCCAATTGCGCACAGCAGTGTCCCACAGTCGTGGATTGAAACTGACCAATTTTTATTAGTGTGTTTTTTTTGGGACGGATTATTATTAGGCGTGTGGAGTAAGGAAACGTGGTAAATCTCAGAAAAGCAAAATAACAACAACAAATTGCATTCACATGGTGCCTTTCACTTCAGGAGAGGAGGCACAATCACCTGGGGTACATAGAAACATAGAAATCTACAGAATAGAAGTAGACCATTCAGCACATTGAGTCCACATTGACTGACAAGAGCAAGGAGACCAATTCAATCCCACCGCCTCACTTTATCCATATAACTCCCATAGCTTGAAATAGTTGTCCCATTGACAGATGGGCCTTCAGCCACTCTGCCCCCATCCTCTAGAACTCCATCCCCCAGTCCTTCCACCTCTTCCCATCCCTTGCCTCCTTTAAGACCCCCTCTTTGACCAACCTCCTTAACCCCTGCCCTCCACCCTCCCGAATCCCAACTCCCCAGCTCGGGGGAAGTACTGTCTGTCCAGGGCCTTGGGACGCCCTCCCAATATGAAAGGCACTATAGAATTATAATGTTGTTGTTGTTGTAGCTGTAGCAGTTGCGTAGTGAGTTGGTGTGTGGTGGGTGGAGGGGGGGTTGGGTTTAGGGGCAGAAGATGGAAGAGGGAGGATTACCTGATTGTTACAGTGTTAGAGTGCAATGCGGAGTCGTGCCTGGCTCAAATTGATACGACTTCAGTGAATTCAATGCGGAGGACAGAAGGAGGGGGGGTCTGGTTCCTGAGTTATTTATGGAGAGGGAGCAGGGCGACATTGAGTGTTGCTACGGTTACAGGGAGCGTGGACTGGTGCCAAGAGCCAGCCCTCGGTGCCTGATTTTTCGCTTGCAGTTTTCAGTTACACAAATCATGAAAGCGGAGAAAATTCGACTAAAGTCACGTTTGAATCTCGGACCATTTAGATAGCGCGTGTGTCAAATCTTATCTCAGCCGCAGGAAAATGGAACTCAATGGGATAATCATTCATCATGTAAGGATTTTGCCCTGGTTTGATGTGATTAATATGTAATAGCAACTTTCATTGATGCAACGTCTTTCATGTAGAGTCATTCCTAAAAGCGCTCTATCATAATAATATTATCCCTTGCATTTGATGTCAAGAAGACATCAGGATTTACTGTGAAGTGTAGTGACTGTGTGTTTTGTGAGCGCAGCCAATTTACACATACTTTAACAAATTGGTCACTTAGTCCAAATTGGTCGCTTGACTATTGTGGGACACTCTGTGCGTAATTGACTGCCGTGTTTCGCTCCAAAAATATACAGTCAATTCCCTTTACAGTATATTCCGTGAAGCGCTTTAAAACACCGCAAAGATGTGATAAGGTGCTATATGAAATGCAAGGATTATTATTGTCTGGTGGTCCATTAAGGTGAAATAAGGATTTCAATTCTCTTGATATTCTCTATGGTATATTTGGTGGGGTGGCGGAGTTATAATAAAATTAAAAATAATCATTGCATTGAAGCAGCGCCAAAGTTTCCTCAGAGCAGCTGACATTGTAAGAGTTAAAGATGCTTTGTTGAGGATGGAGGTTTGGGGGAGAGAAAAAAAACCCTGGTCTGTGGAGGGCAATAGGCCAACGCCAAATAGGTTCAGGCATGGACAGGTAGACATAATTTCCGCTTAATAACCTTTGGAGATCGGCGAATATTGAACGAGAGGTTTTTCCTCGGGGGTTTTCTTTTAAGATATGGTTATGGTCCACGATGGGGGTAGATTTTGAATGAACTGCGGGGGTGGGGGGATGTTGGGGGGGGGTGGGGGAAATGAGCATTATGGCATAACAGCATAATAAATGAGCAACTTGCTTTCGTTCACATCCTTTGTTGTGTTTATCTATTATGTATTGTTGCCAGCTGAGATACTAGATGTCAGACCTTTATCCCAGGCCTCTGCAGTATTGTACCTTCTGTGCATGAATTCCTCGTTAGAAAGACACCAGAGGCTGTGCGCACACGTGCAGGGCTTTCTAACAGAATCCGAGAGCGTCCTGACTCTCGGGATGTTCTGCCTTAGCAATTGGTGTGGAATATTTGAAATGTCTTAAATTCAGCCTCCATTTGGAAGCCTTGTTTTTTTTACTTTGATGGCAGAAAACAAGCATTGAAACGAATGCAACAATCTTGCATTGGGAGGGGTGCCCCCTCCCCTTTCTCCACTACCTCCCACCCCCATCTCTCCATCCCTAAAAAAAAGACATAATTGACCTTTGGAATTCTCCATTAATTGTGCCCGATTGTAAACTTTAGGACGACCGAGTGGATGGTTCAGGCCACTGATGTGTTGTTCCAGAAAGAGGACTGATCAATAATTTTTAACGCAGTGACTCTCTCTCTCTCTCTTTTTCTGTCTCAAGAAGCCATTTGACTCAATCATTACTCATCACATCAACAATCTGGCATTATAATAATGGTTACAATAATAATAATAATCCTTGATTTGATATAGTGAGACGGAACCCTGAATGAAGGGCACTATATAGATGTAAGTTGTTGTTGTCTGTCAGTATTTTTCCCTCTGAGAACTGGAAGTCAGGCTATAGCAAAGCTTTAGGGGAGCAATCTCTCAGAGTTGGGATAAAGCTCCTCTATCAGTTGTAATCAGGCCAAATAGAACTACAAGTTGAAAGGGTTGATGTTTTTTTTTCCCTCCATTCTTTCCCTAACAGCTGTCAGTATTTTTGCTGCAAGCATCCAGGTGTACATCCACGTGTAAGTTCGGATTCCTGACTGCCCAGCGCTTTGGGACGTCCTCCTGATACGAAAGATGCGGGACAAATGTTGTTGCTATTAGCGTTGTGGTTAATGGAGATAGTCCCACCTGAACAACTTTTAGAGGCATCAGTTTGGCTCAGTCAAAAGCACTCTCACCTCTCAGTCTCTGGATTGTGGATTCAAGCAGCACACTGGACGCTTGAGCTCACAGTCCAGGCTGACACTCTTATACAGGGTTGAGGAGATCCTCCCGGTCAGTGTCCATCCTGCCTAACAACCCTCCAGATAAAATTTGGTCATTGACTTTCATGGCTATTTGTGGGACGCAGCTGTGTGCAAATTGGCTGCCGCATTCACCTACAAAACACACAGTCCTTTAAAGCGCTTTGGGGTATATTTCTGACGTGAAGGGCACAATGTCAAAATGCAAGCATGATTAGGATTTTTAACAGGGGAAGCGTGAGTGCGGGTGAGTGGGTGGTGTGCGGGGGGGGTGGAGTTTGTAGGCTATTGAACGGAGTGAGTAAGAGAGAATGAGAGTAAGAAGCTGGACAGTCTGACATCTGGGATTGAGAGCGAGTCTGTTTACAATACAATTTACACGTATACAGCACCTTTCATTGGCAGGATGAAGTAGCAAAGTGCTTGACAATTCTGGCGAGAGAGAGAGAGAGAGAAAGAGAGAGTTAGAGAGGGAAATGTTACTGTAAACTAATGAGGGTCCTAGTCTCTATGTGGGGGGCACTCAGATTTGCTCCGCTGTTAACAACCATCTTGACAATCCTGTCTCCTTATGTGTTTAGTACCAGCTTGTCTCAGGTGGTCTGCTGCCGTGACATACAATATTAATGAACTCATAAAGGCATAAATCCAGAGGATGTAGCGCTGCAAATAACAAGGTCATAAATACTAGTAGCCATTCCCAGAGGACTGATCAGTGGTGTTTGCTGAAACACGGGTATGATAAGGCAGCAATGAGACTGTATATCATAATCCTGCTCCATTGCTGAGTAGAATTCTCCAGATGTTTGGAGGCACTTGGATTATTATTATTATTATTATGAAATTGGGCTGAACTGAATGTTTCCTTGCACAGAATCACTAATCAGGAAATCCACAATACCTGAAATTGAAAGCAAGTCTCACTTCGAGTTTGATGAGGTCCTAATCTAATCCAATCGGTAAAATCCGAAAATGCCTACAGTACTGTATTTTTTTTCCCCCTTTTCATTGGTAAAATTAACATTCTTAGTTGTTAGCGGTCTGGCCACTGAGACAGTAAGTCGTAGGTTTGGGCACCATTCCAGGACTTTGAATTCAGATTGTCCAGATTGACACTTCAGTGCAGTCTCCCGGGCGGGGGGAGAGTGAGTTGCTGAAGGCGCCATCCTTCGGATGAGACATTAAGCTATAGCTCAGTGGTTAGCTCGCTCGAGAGCACCTGGCCAAGTTTCCGTACTCCACACACAAGCCTCTGTTTACCTAAGTTTACCTAAATTCTTACCTAAAAATGGCAAGGAAATCTATATAATTCTGTGGTGCCTGCAATCTCGAATTATTTTACAGCAGAAAATGTAAATTCGCAACTTGCTACGAATAATAATTTCTTAATTTGAATTTGCCCCACGCTGCTTCTAATCACATATCCGTTTTAACACCTGGAAATTTAATAAGCTACTGTCCCAGTACATAACATCTGAAGATCACAACAGAGATTAATTTAAAAAAACTGGCATTTGCTACAGAGTTTTTCATGTATCCAATTGCTTTACAGGATATATTTACTTTAAGTGTAGTGACCCTGTATTTTAATGACTCTGTCACCTTACTTATCCACAAAATACAGTCACTACAATTTACAGTAGATTCTGTGAAGTCGCTTTGAGACATCTCGAAGACATGATCAGGCACTGAATCAAATGTGAGGATCAGTATTACAGTATTAAGAAAAGTAATAATAATAATTCTTGCATTTGATATAGCGCTTTTCACATCTTAACAAAACGCGGCAGCCAATTGCGCACAGCCGTGTCCCATAAACAGCCGTGGATTGAAATGACCAATTTTTATTGTTGTGTTTTTTTGGACAGATTATTATTAGAATGTAAACACAGCAGCTTACCAAATGTTTCCACAAACAGCCATGAAGTGAATGACCAATTTTATTTGGAGGATTGTCGGACAGCACACTGGGAGAAATTCCCTTCTCGTTTCGAATAACGGCATGGGATTATTGACATCCAACCTGAACAGGCAGGCGGGACCTGATTTAACATCTCTCTGAAGGACAGCACCTCCAACAACAATAATAATAATAATAATCCTTGTGTTTGATATAGCACCCCCATCGTGTCTTCGGGGCGTCACAAAGCGCTTCACAAGATATACTGTAAAGTGTCGTGATTGTGTTTTGGGTGGGCGAAATGCCAAGACTGTGAGTTCAATATCGCAACGCTGGGGTTAAACCTGCAACCTTCTGCCTCGTTTGCCATCGACTGAGCCAGTCTGACATTATAAGGTTGGTATATTATTACAGTGTTATTTTTTTTATTATATATTTTGAGCAATCTGAAATGAATGCCCCAAATCCAACAATCGAGAGATTTTTAAATGGTAGAAACTGAATTAATTAGATTTTGCAAGTCTGCTTACTCTTATTCATAGAATCATAGAAACATTACAGCATTACAGAGTCCGTTTGGCTCCGTCATGATCTTTGGAAGTCCCACTCCCCCGTTCTTTCCCCCACATTGCTGCAAATTCATCCTCTTCAAGCACCTATCCAATTCCCTTTTTAAAGTTGTTATTGAATCAGTTTCCATCACCCTTTCAGGCAGTGCATACTGCCTGTGTGTAAAAAAAAATTCTCCTCATCTCCCCTCTGGTTCTTTTGCCAATTATCTTGAATCTATGCCTACTGTTTATTGACCCATCTGCCAGAGGAAACAGTTTCTCTCTGTCTACTCTATCAAAATCCCTCGTAATTTTGAAAAACACTATTAAATCACCCCTTAACCTTTTCTGCTCTAAGGAGAACAGTCCTGTATTTCAATAATCCCATGTGATGCATTTAAATAATTGAAACCCATTCATAACCGCCCGCTCCCTCTGTCGCTGCTTTAATTTCTCCTCTGATGAAGATGCCCAAGAAAGGTAGACCAAATCGAGCTTTACTTTAGAAAATATCCCTCGTCCAAATAAGGCTACTGTAATAAAAGATAAATTATTTAAATTCAGCCTGGGATATTAAGCTACTTTACGTTATCAGCTAAATTGCTCAGTGTTTTACAGTTCATTCATCTCTCTCTGGCCTGGTGCCCCCCATTTTATCATCCGTTTCCACCAAAGCTCGTTTAAGATTCGTCATCTCTCTCGTGTTAATTTTATTCTGAGCTGGGGGCGATATTCCCTATAGACTAACACATTGTAAGTCAGATACAACGGGAACAGCCTGTCTCTGGCTTCAATGGGATTTGCCTCCACGTCAGCCTCTCCTGCCTTCTGTAAGATTTCTTCTCATTATATCAGCAGGAGCTCCTGAGAGATCCACTAAAGGTCGTCTGCTATTACTCAGAGTTCATTTATGCTCTGTATTGATAATAATAATAATAATCCTTGCATTTAATATAGTTCCCTATCATGTCTTCGAGACGTCTCAAAGCGCTTCACAGTACACACAGTCATGTGATTTGATTGTATATTTCATGGGTGAAACGCGGCAGCCAATTGCTCACAAGTGTCCTACAAACAGCCGTGGATTGAGTGACTACATTTTTGTTTCTTTCAAGGGATTATTACCCCGTGGAAAAGCCATCTGTCCATCGACTAACGACCGGGTTTCTACTTACTGCTAGTTAAACAAAGGAGTGTGGAATAAGGAAACTTGCGCGACATTTTGCTCTGCCGGGAATTGAACCCAGGTCCTCTCGCTTGTGAGGCGAGTGCTCTAAACCACGAACCTACAAGACAGCGCCTTTCAGGGGACATCTCACAGCACTTCACAGGGGTTCTACTGTCAAGTGATTGTGCATTTTGTGGAAACTGGGACTGGAACATTTAATTCCGACAACAACTTACAATTAAATAGCTCCCTTCATGTAATCTCAATTCAAAATTGCCACAATATGGTAAAAATTAAAGTAAAAATA
This sequence comes from Hydrolagus colliei, assembly GCA_035084275.1. Classification (NCBI taxonomy): domain Eukaryota; kingdom Metazoa; phylum Chordata; class Chondrichthyes; order Chimaeriformes; family Chimaeridae; genus Hydrolagus; species Hydrolagus colliei. The sequence goes on from CM068768.1 coordinate 5,411,771, forward strand.
CAACACCTTTAAAATATCTTAAATTGGGCTGCCCGAATAAAGTAGGTGCGACCTTGGTTTAACGATAATAACAATCCTTGCATTTGATGTAATGCCGTATCATGTCTCAAAGCACTTCACAGAATATACTGTAGAGTGAATTGAATGTATACTTTGTGAGCGAAACACGGAAGTCAATTGCGCACAGCACAATTATTTTTTAAGAGAATATTACCCACCTGCCCACCCGGAAAAGCGATTCGCTAATCGACTAACAACCAGATGAGATTAACATCACATCCGAGGGCCAGTACCTCCAACAATTCCCCCCCTCCCACTCCAGTACTACACTGAAAAGTAGTCCCAAAACTCTGTCTGTCTGTGTTAAAGATCCCTGTCACTCAGAGTATTCGAGAAAAGAAGGGAGTTCCCCTCTCCTGGTGTCCTGGCCAACACTCTCCTCAGACTGAATTGCTAATTCACTTCATGTGCTATTTGTGCCGCCAGCCTTCAGCTTTTCTCCTCCACCCTGCAATCCCTCCGCCTCGTCCATCCCTCACCTCTTCAAGGCCCGTCTCAAGACTTTCCTCTTTGACTGTGCTTTCAGCCACCCTCCCACCCCCAACTCTCCTCCAAACCCTCCCGATTCCAAACCCTAGCTCAGGTGCAAAATCTGTAACTGTCCAGTGCCTCGGGAGATCCTTCCTACGTGAGAGGCACTGTGTGAATGTAAACGTGTGATTCGGTTGTCGTGGGGAGTTGCTGTGCGCAAGTTGGCTGTCGCGTTAGCCCACGCAATACAACATGGAAAATGAACTTTGTAAGACTGATCACGTTCCTCTCACCTTCTCATGTTGAAAGGTTGTCCCTCTGACGCTTGCTAAAATGTCAAATGTCACCAGCTGGTTAGATGACGGCTCGCACAGTAACACGAAGCCTTACCCTTGTCTCTGCTCTCTCCCAATGGGACAACAATTCTGCGATCTTGACTTTTTTTCCCTCGAAGAAAAGTGTGTACCACGAGTAAGGGGGGGGTCCCCCAGTGCAAGAAGTAGAGTAACTTTAAATTATTATTTTTCTTAAAAATGATTAATCCTTGCATTTATGATAATACAGTAAAGAGGATTGACTGTGTATTTCGCGGCAGCCAATGGTGCACAGCGGTGTCCCACAAACGGTCGTGAATTGAGTGCCCAATTTTTCTGAGAGAGATCACCCTCAGGAAGCAATCCTCCAGTTGACCGACAGACGGGTTCCTATTTACCGTTAGGCAAACAGAGGTGTTTGTAAGAAAAGGTTGTTTCGCCCACCTGGGAAACAAATCTGCGTCAAATCACTCACTCACTTGCGAGGCGAGTGGGCTAATTACTATGCTGTGGGACTTCATTTGATATATCTCAGGAGAACATCTAAAGACCTTCCTTTTTAAACGTGCTTACGGGAACATCCCCCCTCTGTCACTCTCCGCCCCCCTCCCTCCCCCACCCCCGACTACCCCATCACCACTCTGCCCCTGGCTCATTGTCAGACAAGTTATTGTTGTTGTTATCGTTCAATCTTTGGTTAGTGAGAAAAGGAACCCGTGACAGCCAGGAATGAACGCAAACATTAACCCAATGAAGCTTCACTGGGCGGCTGATATCCGTGTGTTTGACACGGGAGCTCCCAGGGTGATCAATAGGACTCACTGAGACACTGCAGGAAATACAAAGTCTTTTCACAGAAGAGTTAACACACGAGGAGTTCAGAGCTAAATATATGATTGGGGAAAAGATAATACATGTTCTTTCGTTGCTTCTAGATCTTCTCAGGTTCCAAGCTTTTCAGACTTGGTGTTCACTGGGTTGGCAGAGCTCCAAGACCAGCAATAATAACAGTCCTTATATGGCATATCAAATCTTTCACGTTGGGAGGATGTCCCAAAGCACTTCAGAGGACACACCGTAATATTTAATAACTGAGTGCTTTGTAAGCAAATGCGGCATTTGCCCTATCATATAACCCCCACCCTCGCCCGTCTCCACTGGCTCCCCATCCTCCAGAGGATCGAGTTCAAGATCCTCATCCTCACCTACAAGGCCTTACATGGCCTTGCCCCGCCCTATTTAACCAATTTACTCTCCCCCTACAAGCCCACCCGGACCCTCCGTTCAGCAGGACTTGGCCTGCTCCAAGCCCCCCACCCGAACCGCCCCACCATCGGAGGCCGGGCCTTCAGTTTTTCTGCTCCGAACTTATGGAATTCCATCCCCCAATCCCTCCGTCTCGTTTCTTCCCTTTCCTCTTTCAAGGCCGGTTTGAAGACTTTCCTCTTCGACGGTGCCTTTTGTTCCACCTCAAATTTTTTGACCTCCCCTACTTGTCTCACCCCTTCCCGTACACTCCCCTCCCAGCTCGGGTCACACGCCTCCTGTGCAGCGCCTTGGGACGTCCTCCCGACGTGAAAGGCACTTTATAAGTGTAATTTGTTGTTGTTGTTGTTGTTGTTATCAACAGCCGCGAAATGAATGACATTATTAATATAAATATTAATAATTATTTATTTATATTATTAATAACCCTTGCATTTGATCTGGTGCTTTTCACTTCTAGATGTCTCAAAGCACTGCACAGAATATGCTGTATCCGAGTAAAGGGGCGTCAGAAAGGGGAATAAGTGGGACAGGGGCTTATGTGGAGTAAAAGTAAGGACCAATTGGGTTTCCATGTTGTACGAAGATATTCTTGGGCCATCCTCCTGGCGCTGTGCTGTACAAGGATAATTGTTGTTGTTGTATACATTTCTTTATGTTTAGCCCGCGGGAATATACAGTCAATTCACTTCACAGTATATTCCGTGAAGCGCTTTGAGACGCTATACAAATGTAATTTGTTGTGGTTGTTGTGTTAAAGACGTGACCAGACACTATATCGAACACAAGAATGATTATGTCATTCTATGCAAAATTGACGTAGCGTAAATATTTACACAGAAAAAGTGGTTTTAATCAATTTACTTGCGCTGAAGGCAGCCTGTTCTTATTAATGCTTTGTCATTACTCCCCATATGTGACCGCAGATTTTAATGAGGTGATACCAGAGACGGAAAGACTCGATAACAGTCTGCAAAAAGCTCGAGCCCAGCTCTCCGTCAAGGCCAGACGCCAGCGACCGTCAAGATCTCGACTAAGAGACAGCATTAGTTCCACAGAGGGGGACGAGAGCCTGGAGAGAAAGGTAAGCGTTTGTCAAACACAATGCAAACACAGTTACAGTATCTACATCTATGAAGCATTATCCACTGACAATAAATGTTTGTTAGGGCATCAAGGGATATGGAACGAAGACGGGTAAATAGAATCGAGAGAGGTACAGATGAGGTGCACAAATTTTTAAATGTTGAAAGAGTATGGAGGGGCTGAAATTAACAATAATGAATAAAAAATTAACAAAATATCGGATGTATTTTTGAATTGAATATTCTTGTTCCTTTGTTGCCATGTTCCAAATATCATTTACATTGATACAATGCCTTTTACATCGGGAGGACATCTCATCTCGCATGGTCACCAGATTGGTTTGGGGTTGAAGAAGGTCCTGCTCGTCCCTCGCGCCCCCTGCCCCAACTATTCCAAAACGCTTTTAGCCGCTACGCCCCAAACTCTGGAACATTCTTCCTCAATCCCTCCACCTTGCCTCCTCTCTCCACCTTTTTAACTCCCACCTGAAAACCTTCCTCTTCACCCCCTCCCCCTACTCCTGGTCAAGCTTCACCACTGTTACGTGCTCTGAGATACAACCTAGCGCGGAGGGCACTATATACGTGCAAGTTGTTGTTGTTGGGGTTCCAGAGGGATTTGTGGGGTGGGTGGGTGAGGAAGCTTGCCTGCTGGTGGTGGGGCAGGCCAGTGCTCGCTGCCGAAAAAACTTAAGTCCCAAACAAGTTGCTTTCTGTAATGATGTTTCAGAATAAGTTGGAAGCCTTAGGGCTCTTCCAGTAAACCATACAATAATAATAATCCTTGCATTTGATACGGCGGCTTGTCATGTCAATGAGACATCTCAAAGCATTTCACAAAAGATACAGTCAATTCACTTTGCAGTATATACTGTGGAGAGGTTTGAGACGTCTCTAAAGACGTGATAAGGCGCTATATCAAATGTAAGGATTATTATATATATTGTGAAGTGAATTGACTGGATTTTAATGAGCGCAGAAATCTCTCCTCAGATCTCCTTTCCCTCTTGTATGTGTTTGCTCGTGTGTCTATTTTTCCCTCCAGGCGTCCGACAGCTATGGCAGCCCGTTGCACAGCACAAGATCTCCTCTCCATTCCTCCCTTCGAGGATCCTCTCCTTCTTCTGAGTCAGTCCTCTCCTCAGCGTCTCCCTCACACAGGTCCTCTGCATTCTTGTTCGATGTCAACATCATGAGGAGGACGTACGATGACGGCGACCAGACACGCGACCAGACACTGACGGACGCCTCCTCACAGGAGACCTCGGGATTGACACCTGCCAGTTCCCCTTCCAAATCGTGCCACAGCTCAGACACCTCTCCCATTCACACACGGAGGGACAGGAGGGCAGAAAAGCACAGCGAAGGTGCTGTAACACGAAGAATAATAAAAAGAATCCTTGCGTTTGATATAGGTCTAATCAAGTCTCGAATTGTTCTCAAAACTCATAGTAAAGGGGAGTGAATGAGTATTTTGTAGGAGTAAGCAATGTCCTACAATCAGGGATTGAGTGATCAGTTTTTTTTAAAAAAGGGGTTATTATAATAATAATAATAATCATATAAGAAGAAGAAGAAGAATCCTTGCATTTGATATAGCGCTTTTCACGTCTCCTAGTCCTCTGGACATTTCGCTCACAAATATACAGATAATTTTCCTACTTTCCTTCCCCAAACTCTGTGAAGTGCTTTGGGCGTCGATAAGACGCGGAAAGTGCTGTATAAATTTAAGGATTATTTACTTACTTACTCAAAACGCTTCACAGAATAATATTACCCCCGGAAAGCAATTACCAATCAACTTACTAACTGCTCGATAACTTCACTGTAGCATTAGAGAGAGCGTGCGCAGTGTGGATTTACAAGGATGCTACCAGGGTTTGCACACAAAGCCGTCAGGGAATATTGGACAGGTTGCAGGTTTCCTCTGCGGAGTTGTCAGATGACAAGGACTATGATTAATACGATTATTATTTTTAACAATCCTCGCTTTTCATACAACACTCTGTATCACATCGTCGAGATGTCTCGAAGCGCTTTGCAGGATGCACTGTAAAGTGGTGCCTGTGTATTTTGTGGACGAGATACGGTGGCCAGTTGCGCACAGCGGCGTCCCAACAAACAGCCGTGGAGTGAGTGGCCAGTTTTATTTGGGAGATATTTGGTCAGGACACTGGGAGAGAGAAATTCCCTTCTTTATTCCCTAAAAGGCAGGCGGGAACTCGGTTTAACGTCTCACCCAAAGGACGCCACCTCCGACAATGCAGCACATCCCCCAGCACTGCATTGGAGCGCGTCAGCTTAGACTGTTTGAGTTCGCGTCCTGACGTGTGGCTTGAACCCACATGCTCCTGACCCGGAGGCGAGAGTTACTACCACTGCGCCAGGCTGACATTTGTAATAATAATAATAAAAATATTATTATTGTTTCCCTTCTAGTTATGTTTGTGTTTGTCTCATTCTAGGCTCTGGGGAGAGCAAGGAGACCAGTCCAGGGGAGCCAGGGAGTCCTGTGGTGGGTCAGGACAAGAAAGCGAAGAGGAAGTTCTTGGATCTTGGGTAAGTGTTTATACCAACTTAACAACAACAAAATTACACTTGTACAGTGCCTTTCACGTCAGGAGGACGTCCCAAGGCGCTGGACAGTCACTGCTTCAGAACCGAGCTAGGGAATCATTATCCTTTTGATACAAACCACAGCTTGTGCTTTGCAAAGATGTAGTGCCTTATCACATCTTTGAGACATCGCAAAGCGCCTCAGGAAATGAACTGTAAAGCGCATTTGTGGGCGACACGCAGCAGCCAGTTGAGCACGGCAGCGTTCCCCACAAACAGTCGTGGATTGAAGTGACCGATTCATTATTGTTTTTCTTTCCCTTGAGGGATTATTATCAGGCGTGTGGAGTAAGGAAACTTGCCCAAGATATTGTCCTGCCAAGAATCGAACCTAGGTTTCTAACTTGAATGCTGAATGCTCCAACCACTGTTTAATAAGAAGAATAATAATACTACTGTACTTTCATTTGATTTAATGCCTTATCGCATTTTCGAGACCTTGTAAAGTGCATCACAGAAATACATTATAAAGCGAATTGACTGTATATTTTGTGGGTGAAACGCTGCAGCACATTGCGCACAGCAGCGTCCCCACAAACAGTCGTGCATTGAGTTATCATTATTTTTAAAATGCAAACAAACCCCGGGTGAGACGAGGAGAGGGGAAAGAGCAGAGGAGGTTTGGAGAAGATCGGAGAGGTGTTAGAGCTCGATTCATAGGTGAGGGCGAGGACTAATCGGCTGGGAGATACTAGAACCAGTGGAGCGTACTAAGCACTGGAAGTGAATGGCAAATGGAGTTTGGTAACACCGCTTCTTAAATACAAGCATAAAACACACAGTCAAGGGTATTTTTCCCAGATCTGGTAGTACTCAAGAGGTTAAACATTTCCACCCACTGGTTCTCTGCCGACCTGAAGCTGCAAAACGTCAGACAAAATGCCGACTGCATCGAAACCTTTCCAAAGAACGAAACAGACTGAAATAAATTACTCCACAAATGCCCTGCGGGTATACAGTGTATGTTTGTTTGCTTGCAGAAAGCTTCACAATATATAAAGGGATTCCCCCCCCATCCACCAGTAATCCGCCCACCTCCATCCCCCCCACCTCTCCCCCCACCCTCCACCTCCCTCCTCAAAAAAAAGCACAACCTGCAACTTGAACAGCAAACTTGGTGGGCAACAATTTGCAGATGATAGTTTGGCTTTATAATAAATCTCTACACTGTCCACAGGGCTCAGCTTCGAAGATCGTCCTCCACAAAGGGAAGGCGAGGAGACAAAGCAGCCAACAGACTGTCTATTGGCAGCAGGTAAGATCATACCATTAGATCAGCTCACAACCACATCATCAGCAATTTGCTACCTCAGCGCCGTTCACCAACGGTAGTCTCAGAGATGGGGTCAGGAGAGTGAAAGAGAAAGTGAGAGAGATGGGAAAAGTCTGAATTGTAGGTTTCACCGCTGAAGACAGATAAGACAGAGAGCGTACGAGATGAAGGGGTCAAGTGAGGGAGTTCCAAGGGCTTATTGTGTAGAATCTAATGGGTTAGCCACTGATGGTGGCTTGGAGGAGGGAGGTGGGGGTGGAGGGGTGGGCTAGATGGCAACAACAACAACAACAATATCAACAAACAAAGCAAGCCCAAGTTAGCTGAGCAGAGGAATAGGGTAGAAGATTGGAGAGTTGGAGATGCCCTCTACTCCTCTATCTCACAACCTCACCCTTTATGTCTTTAGGCCTCAGTTTCAAATGTACCTCTTCAACCTTGCCTATTGCCATCTCCACCTCTCCCTTCTCCCACTCCGAAACCCAGGGTCTGACCCTGTCTTTGTACAGCACTCTGAGACCTTACAGCTTGCATTTATATAGCGCCCCTGACGCATGGCAGAGTCCCAGAGCACCCTGTGTGAAGGGGTTTGATAGAGGTTTAAGGGGAAGTTGTTGTTGTTTCATGTCAATATCACTTCGTGATACGAATGCAAGGTTTGCAAAATGGTAAATGGCGACCAGGAAAATCTTATTAAACTAAACATCCCTCATGCGAGATGCCAGCTGGAGATAAAATATATACACTTGTCAAGCACTGTATAGCGTTTCCCACCCTCGTGCTGCGGATGTTCATTCCTGACCCCAGGAAAACTTTGGCCTGGGAGTTAGGGTCAGGAGGGATGGAGGGCAGAGATCTTGGGGGTGGGAGGGCTCTGGAACGCACAGTCAAATTGAAAGGTCTTTAGAGGGGACTTGAAGGAGGCAAGGGGTGGGTGGTGGTACAGTGGGGGGTGTTTGAGGCGGAGGGATTGTGGGATAGAGTTCCAGAGTTTGTGGGGCAGAGATGCTGAAAAACTGAACGCCAATAGCAGGATGGGACGTGTTGTGGGACCTGAAGCAGGCTGGGATCTGCTGAGCGGAGGAAGTAGCAAAGCTCCTCATTGTCACTGACACTCATCTCTTCCTCGCTCAGGGAATCCATTGAGACCTCGGTCAGTATTCTGGCGTCAGCCAAGTCGGCAGTTCCGCAGTTTGCACCGTTTTCATGGTTCACGGACAGCAGCAAAGGTTCGACCTCCTCCAGTGGCACAATGTCTCCCACCTGCTCCCCCAGGGCCTCCTCGCAGGGATTCGCTTCCCAAAAATCCGCTTCTCAGGTAGGGTCACATTTTCCAATCGTTTCATTCCCTCAACTGACTCCGGCCTCCTGTTCGTCCCTCATCCCCTCCAGTTCAGCACTGGATTGGAAACAATGACTGTCCAAAGCCTTGGGATGTCCTCCTGATGTGAAAGGCATACAATATTATTGGTGGTGGTGGTAGTGGTCGTGGTGGCAGCCATGTCTTCAGCCATTACACCCCAAAACTCATTGTTGTCAGACTCCCAACACTGCGAAGGACTCCGGGACGCCACCCTGCAAAAAGGGTACCATGTAAATCCAAGTTGCTGTTGTCTGTTGGCTTTGGGTTTGGAAGAAGCTGGAGAGTGGTGGGTTGACAAACAGTGGACATTGGCATTTCTGGTCAATGTTGGTGACGTTGGCACAAAGCTGAGTTACACCTCTGGATGATTCCTATTGTAAAGTGGAAATGGTTACGTAGGACAGGAGGGAGGGAGAGAGAGAAGGGAGTGTGATGGGGGAGAGGGAAGGATGGCCTCATTTTGGGGGGGGCAATACAGGGAAGCTGACAGACCCGTGAGATGAAGATTGCCTCTTCAGTTTTCCGATCTGACATTGAAGACTAAGAGAGCATACGTTTACAAACTTACCAAATTACATATGTGACTTGTTATTCACCTAGCCGTAAGATTGAAAACACATCACAGGGTTAGCACATGTCTTTCATGTCGGAGTACTTTTTACAAATTACAGCTAATGAGCCACATCGCATTGGGTCTTGGAGAACCAGAGAATATTCAGTGCCTAATCTCAGAAGCAACATCAGATATCCCATAGCCCAGGGCAACCCGTTTGTTTTTCCTCTTGCATCGTGAAGATGTTTTGACACTTGTCATTCCTGACTGACGACCTCCTTGTCTACTGTGATTATTCACTGGTGCCTGAATTCTGATGGTCGACCAGAAGAGACACAAAAGGCTCTGGTCGGGGAGAATAGCAGAAACCGAGCTTGCTGATGACGGGAGAGAAATAGATGTGCAGTGAAGATAGCGAGAGTCTTACAGCTCAGTGGTTAGGGCAGAATGTTGGCTAACTTTCCTTACTCCGCATGCCTCCACATTTGCCTAGCAGTAAGTAGGGACTTGGTTGAGACGTTTTGAAGACACAATAAAGCGTTTAACATGATATACTGTAAAGTGGATCAGCTGTATGTTTTGTGGGAGAAACTGATAGCCAGTTTGCACAGCAGTGTCCCACAAACAATGGTGGATTGAGTGACCAAATTATATGCATGATAAGACTTTGAACCTCTGCTGGTTTAACGTGCCGTGCAAGTAATTAAGGTTAGGACAAAGACAAATTAAGAAACAAAAATGCTGGTACCATAGGAGGAATTATAGCTTTACTCCCTTGCATTGTGATCTGCAGTGCTCCGAGCTCATTTAGCTTGAGGAGAGCTAAATAAGTGCAAATAACTGCCATTTTTGTTGAATTTGAATGCCTTTCGATATGCCTTAGTCCCTCCGACTGCTGTCCCTCTTCTCAGAGGGCTCCGGCCTGCTCTATGTCCCCCACCCCACCTGCCTCATCATCAGTGCGTTTTCAGCCAATCTGCCCCCAACCTATCGAATTCAATCCTGCAACGTCTCCGCCTCATCCCCTCCCTACCGCCCTGGCCTCCCTCAATACCGCCTCAAGACCCACCTCATCGACCGTGCGATCGGTCACCTCTCTTTCCCCCCCACTTTCCTCTACCCTCCCTGATCTTGATCCCGGCTCGAGTCTGAAACGTTGTCCAGTGCCCGGGGACATCCTCCCAATATGAAAGGCGCTATACACTTGTATTTGTTTAGTTGCTGTTTTGCTTTTATAAGACAGCCTCAATGTTTGTCACAAACCCAAATTCTTGGAGCAGAGATGTGTTGTTCTTAAATTCAGTTCAAATTTGATATAAATGTTCGCACTGCTTATTAGTTACAAATTACTTACTGGGGAAACAAGTAAGGATTCTGCGATTGTTATTGTGGTGGCTATTGTGTGTGTATACATGTGTGTGTGGTGGGGTATATGTAGATGCTAAGGGAATTTGATGTTGTTGTGGACCACAGTGGGTTACGCTGCATCTGTGTTGGAGACTACAATAGTGTGAGTAATTGACTTAGCCTTTGCTTGGCCTACTCCCAGTGAACGCAAGGCATTTTCCACATGATTTATCAGAGCACACACACACATGTTAAATGTTGTCTGATGCTGTACAGTGGCTGGGCAAACCTCCAAGTTGAGCGAGTTCATCGTTTTGAACAAGAATTTCCTGCATTGACTATTCCTTCCCATCACACCACCCCCCACCCCCTCCTCGTACATCCTTATTGAAGAGTGGAATTGTCATCGAGGCTACCCCCTTTACCACAAGCAACAGCAAAAAGTTACATTTACAGAGCGCCTTTCACGTCGGGAGGACGTCCCAAAGCACCAAAAGCCCTATTAAGAGCTTCTCCAGCAAGAACCAGCTGACGATCCTCTTCCCTTCCATGCCCCCGAAGCAATCCCTGTCCCGCTTCGCTCCCCTTTCTGTCAAACTGTGTAATCGGCTCAACTTCGCTGGACTTAGCAACCGTGAGCAAGCAACGAGGAGCATGACAATAAGACACTTCCCAGCAGTAGGAGGAGACTCTAGCTTCGGGCGTAAAAGAAACCAGGTCACTCGCCATTCAGTGCAGCAGTCGTTGACCATTGGAGGAGGTTGGGATTTGCGATGTGTCGTTAGAATCACCACAAAGGGATTTGTTCTGAAATTTTGCACATCTCACTCACTTTCGTATTATGCGAGTGCTCCGCGATACTGCCCCCACGTGATGAGCTGTATATAAATGTAAGTTGCTGTTGGCATTAAATTGGCTGCCTCGTTTCGCCCACAAAACATATGGTCAATTCGCTTCACAGTATATTCTGTGAAGCGCTTTGAGACGTCTCGAAGACCTGATAAGGAGCGATATCAAATGCAAGTACTGGATTATTCTTATTCTTAAGTAATCATTCTTGGGTTTAACACGCCAGGAGGACCATCTCAAAGTGCTTCACAGGATTTGAGAGGGGACCTAATACAGGGGACCTAATTTGAGAGGGGACCTAATAGAGGTTTATAAAATCATGAGAGGTTTCGACAGGGTGAATAAGGAAAAACAGTTTACAGGTGGGCGAATCTGTGACTCGTGGTCACTGATTTTAAATAGTTTCAAAACGAAGGAGAAATTTTTTCACTCAGCGGGTTGTTCGAATTGCCTGAAAAGGTGGTGGAGGCCGATTTGATAACAGCTTTTAAAAGAGAATTAGAACTTTATTTATGGGAGAACAGGTCTGTTAGGTTATGGGGAGAAACCTGGGCAGTGGGATTGAGTTACTCTTTTCAAAGAGCCGGCACAGACTAGATGGGATGATTGGCCTCCTTTTGTGCCGTAAAATTCTATGATTCTATAATTTGCTGGTAAAGTGTATTGAGTATGCGTTTCTATGTCAATGCTTCTATGTGGAGTCAGTGGTTAGTGCACTCGCCTTACAAGTGAGAGACCTGTGCTTGTTGATATATATAAGTGATATATCAAAATGCAAGGATTATTATTATTACTATTATTTATCTTTGCTCCTGCACGCAGTCCCTCTCTACTTATCTTAGGTCAGCAATTGTACATAGTGGAGATATGACAACAGCCTCCCAGTGGATATCATTCAACAGCAGTGATTGTGGGACAAAGCTGTGCACACATTGACCACTCCTTTCACCTACGGTATACACAGTCACTCCACTTTACAGTGTGTCCTGTGAAGCGCTTTGAGACGTCCTCTCGGTGTGAAAGGCGCTGTATCAAATGAAAGCTTTGTTATTCTTATCACACGGTGCTCTACTCACCAACCATTTTCTCTGTATTTTCACTGAGTTAATTTGGTGGGAAAAAAAAGTCTCTGTTGGCCAAAGGGTTTCCGCTTTGACTACATTGCGGTAGAGTTTCGTCTGAATCTTTACATAATGTGCCAATTATTGGGAAATGATTTGCGCTGATCGATAGGCAGGAAGCTTCCTACTCAGTCCCTTTATGCCTTGTAAACGATACAAGTGAAGCGTCACTGTGCGAAATGTTTGGAAGGGATTTGAAAGCGATATCTTGGATTTGAAAAGATATGAACGCTCATGTTTTGTTCCAAGCTTTTTTTTGCCAAATACAGACAGTCATCACATGTAGTGCGGGCGTACGTTTGAAATAAATACAGAGAGAGAGAGCGCTTCACTTTCTCCACATGAAAACATAATGAAACAGAGATGTTCTGCATTGGATTTGATTAAGGGTGCAATGGAAGCAGCACACTTCAGTCCACAGGGTATTAACTGTGAAACTGCAGTATCTCAAATCACGTCTGTGTTTGAGTCTCAGACCAAGATTTGAGAGAGAAAAAACTCCTTCAGTTTTTTCTTTCCCTATTGCCAACAGTAATAATCGAGATCAACAATAACAACAGCTCCTGTGGCTCAGTGGTTAGAGCATTTGTCTTGCAAGTTGGGGAGACCAAGTTGGGGAGACCTGTGTTCGAATCCAGGCAGATTGGGGCAAGTTTCCTTACTCCACACGCCTAATAATAATCCCTCCAAAAAAAAATCCCAACAATAAAATTGGTCATTTTAATCCACGACTGTGTGTGGGACACTGCTGTGCGCAATTGGCTGCCACGATTCGCCCACAAACATATACAGTCAATTCACTTTACAGTATATTCTGTGAAGCGCTTTGGGACGTCGATAAGATGTGAAAAGCGCTATAATCAAATGCAAGGATTATTATTATTGTAACATCTTGCACTTATATAGCGTCCTCCACACAGGGTAGCGTCTCAGAACGCACAACAGTGGCGGAGCCTGGCTCCGAGCCTGGGGTGGGGGGAGTTAGCCATAAGCAGGGTCGAAAACGGAGAGGGAGGCAAGGCGGAGGGATTGAGATTTTTGGGGTTCCAGATTTTTGGGGGCGCACTGGCCGAAAGCGCAATCTCCGATGGTGGGGCGGAGGATGCATGGGACGAGCAGGAGGCCAGTGCGAGTTGAGTAGAGGCGCCGGCTGGTGGATTGGGGAGTGAGGATGTCGGAGAGATGTATGAAATGTTTATGCCTTTATGTTTTATTGAAAGGTGCATAGCCCGTGTCACTATTGTGCCTGAACAGTTAAATCTGGACAGAATTGCGGGAAAATTACCACCCACACTAAAAACACCAGTCTTAATTTGGAAGACTTTTTAATTCCTAAACCACCCCCACCTGTACCCCCACCTATTCCCCCCACAACCCCACCCACGCACACCCACCCCCACCAGTTCTTCAAATGAAATGGCTTCTTCTCAAATCAGGCCTGAATTGTTGATTTCTCCACGGTTCTTAAATGCGGGATGTTAAAATCACATTGAATTAAACAACAACAACAAAATACCATTTACATGGCGCCATTCATGTTGGGAGGTTGTCCCAAAGCCCTAGGAGAAAGTTCCGCCTTTGCTTACACACAGTTTTGAGACAAGCGATCTAGACAACTCATCTGCAGTAATGGGAGTTAATGGCACTTTTGCAGACAGCAGGAACAGATTGCAAAGGGTGGAGAGTTTTTTTTAGGTTTGTTTGTTTAAATCGAAGTCCTTCTGTTGGGAGGAGTGAATGTAGGGCGTAAATTGGAAGGATGGCTGAGCGATTAAATTATGCCTTATAATAGCCGGTCTGAATGAAGGGAAGCAATTTGATTAGCGGCGAGATACAATCAATATCTCCGCACTGTGTATGGCCCTGTAATTCTTCACTGTACTTCATCATATCTCCAGAGAATCATTTGTGCTTCCACAGAGATTTCATGTCTTATTACATTGGGCTGCTTGCTCAGGTCTCCAATGGAGAGTGCAACCCACGTACATTTATCTGTCCCATCCTTTTATTCGCCTTTTCTGCGCATTTTTGCTGTGACGTTTTATATTACACCTTTTTTCTATTATTCATTTTTCTTTCTTCTCATCTTTTATCCTGTTTGTCTGTATGTGTTTCTGTGTGTGTTGTTTGTGTGTGTGTGCGTGTGTGTTGTTTGTGTGTGTGTACGTGCTGTTTGTGTGTGTGTGTTGTTTGTCTGTGTGTGTTTGGGTGCATGCGTGTGTTTGGGTGATTTTATGTATGTGTGTTGTTAATCATCACATAAGGATCTGTTAAGGGATGCCGCTGTGTGCAAATTGGCAGCTGCCTGTACCTGCAAAATAGTTACTGCGCTTTATGGTAAATCCCGTGAAACGCTTTGAGAAATCCTCCTGAGGGGAAAGGCACAATGCCAAATGCATGGATTATTAGTGCTATCACGTTACAATGTAGTGACTGTGTATTTTGTTCCAGAAACTGGCTTGCTTTACCGATTCGGGGTCCTATCAGCAAGCCGTCACACTGTATAAACCGACAAAATTGATCCTTGCGTGTTAATAAGACTAGACGCCAACTGCCTTGATTATAGTTTTGCATGCAGAATTGGCTTTTCAAATAATTGCCTCTCTGATGAGTTGAGCGTTAGCAAATTCTGGCCCACAAGCTATCAAAACACGTCCTCCAGCTCATTAATGAGTTGTCAACCTCGGAATTCACTTGAGGTCTGAATGTTCATAATTAAGAGCTAGTAATAGATTCCATGAGCATCTGTTTCATCTCAAACGATGGAGCGAAAGTCCAGGAACAGACCGAGGAATCACAGGGATCTTCGGAGCCTCTGCTTGAGGAATGCTTGCCAGGAAGATTAAGACATCAACTTAACAAGCTGCTGATTGAGGCAAAGGAAACAAATTGATCGTTTTTCATTTTCTCTTAATGTGGTATTTCATCGCCCGAAACTCAGCTCTTGACTCAGTTCCCACCACCGCCTCATTTTCATGGGCGAGAGTTCCACGGACGTGTTGGCACTCAGCCCAAGTGTTAGTTTTTCATCGACGAGTGTTAGGTCTGTCTTAAAATGTATCCCTTTGATCGCACTTAAATAAAACATAAAACCTTCCATTTGGTAAAGCGCCTTATCACATCTTCAAGTGCTTCACAGAGTATTCTGTAAGGTGAAATAACTGTATATTTTGTGGGCCAAATGCGGCAGCCAGTTGCGAACAGCAGTGTTGCCCTCCCCATACATGCGGCCAAATCACTTTGCAGTATATTCTACGAAGCGCTTTGAGACGTCTAGAAGATGTGAAAAGCACTATATCAAATGCAAGGATTTTTATTATTATAAATACAAGTTGTTGTTGTTGTCCTCTACACACAGGATTCCACTCTGAGCAATGAGTCCAGCCCGAGAAGTGGAAGTCCGAAGATCCTGAGCAGCTCAATAGCCGAGTCCCGTGGCACTCCCACCCACACTTTATCTCTTTCCTCCGATGAAGTAAGTTTAGTCGACATCAGTGAAAGTAAACCTCTGGCTCACAGTAAACTCTGGCGCAAAGCATAGATTGGGACATTGTGTTTAAGCTTAGCAACAGCTCCGTTAACTAAACCAGGTGAATTGAACTCACTGGCTGCCAGTGTGAACTCATACTCACAGAATATTCTGCAAAGCGCTTTGAGGCATCTAGAGGACGTGAAAAGCCCTATATCAAATGCAAGGATTATTATTATTATATTGCTCTGAGAAACAAGGCCCATCTCAAGAAATATTTCTTTGATCATTTTTTCTCTACCGTTGTATTGTCAGCCCGTACCGACATCCATCTCAACTCTCATGTCTTTAACCTAGCTCTTTCGGCAGCATTATCGCTCCTGAGACCAAAGATTGTGGGTCCGTTTGGCTTTAGCTGATGTTCCAGTTCAGTGATGGGTAGGGTTTGCATTGTCAGAGGTGCTGTCTTTCAGATGAGATGTTAAAACCAAACATCTGTCTGCCTGTTCAGGCAGACGTTAAAGATCCCAAAGCATGATTCAAAAATAGAAGGGAGTTCCTCCTGGTGCCCTGGCCAGCAATCCACTTTGTGGCTGTTGGTGGGACGTTGCTGTGTGCCAATTGCCTGCAAAGTTCTTTGAGATGTTTTGATGACGTGATAAAGCACGTTATCAAATGCAAAGATTATAATTATCTCATTAATCTCTCTCTGCTTTGCTACACGGTAGCGTAGAGTAACTAGAATACCGTCTGTTTTGCACACAAGTGTCTTGATGAAGGACAGATGTATTGCCTGGTCTCAACATGGACTACCCAGCAAGTCAGCCAGTGGCTAAGAGGGCTGAACATGGACCAATACACCTCCGAATTCACTGCTGGAAATATCGATGGTGAACAATTGCTACACTTGGATGGAAGCAAATTGAAGGTAAGTGGAAGGAGGAGTTGGAAATGAAGCTGGACTTTTTTTGACGTCCAAAGATGACTTTGAAACGCACTGCAGTTGACCTTGAAGATGAAGCCTGAATTGGGCTGTGATGAATGAGCAAGCAATATTTCCTTCCCACACAACACAGATCATCGGCGCAAGTTGTAATTCAAGAGATATGACCTTTAGTGTTTTTTTTAGACTTGTTGAGTTTCCCGTGCTTGATATGGGGAAGTTAAGTGCCACATTTGCACACAAAATGCAGCAGCATTTTCTTGTTTTAAGAGTTAAAATCACGCAGGATTATTACGGACAATTCATAATTTGGAAGCGGATGCTATTGAAGCAGAATGGAAAAATCAGATCAAAATTTAGTCCACAATCCGCAAGATCTTCACCTTAGAACAAACTTAGATCTTCCAGGCTAAGACTAGGTGGAATTTGAGATTGTTAAGGTTTTACGACGAGAGGATCCTGGTTCGATTTCCGGGCAGGGCGAAACCTAGTAAAATTTCCTACTTCATGTGCCTCTGTTTACCTAGCAGTAAATAGGAACCGGGTTGTTAGTCGATTGGCAGATCGCTGTACGGGTGTATTGGATTAATGGGCGATTGATTCAAAAAATAATAACTTGGTCACTTCAATCCACATTTGTGGGACACTTCTGTGTGAAATTGGCTACCAATGTGGCAATATACAGTGAATTGACTGTATATTGACTGAAATATACAGTCAATTCACTTTCCAGTATATGCTTCAAAGCGCTTTGAGACGTCTAGGAGACTTGAAAAAACGGCGTATCAAATGCAAGGATTATTATTATTATTATTTGATTATTTGATTATAAGCTCCAAAGCTCACGGATGTCTTTTGCCACAGGTTGTCTTTCTAATCGAGAACACTTTCAGGAGCTAATCCTCCTCTCTTACAACAAATCTCTTGCTTTTTCTCTTGGGTCCGTAGGCGTTGGGGGTTGTCAACTCGCAGGATCGCTCACTGCTCAAAAAGAAGCTCAGAGACGTGAGCGCGGTGGTGGAAAGGGAGAGGAAAGCCTCGGAAAAACTGGAAAAGCAGAAGGAGAAACAGAAGAAAAAAGAACAGGAACAATCACAGAAGAAGAGTTCGGATGGGAATGTGTAAGCGCATTTTGAATTGAATAATCCGCCTTCCCCCCTCTCCTCAGAGACTTCAAAACCAGAATAAGAAGCTTCAGAAACTGCCGTGGGGGAGGTGTGTGGTGGAGGGGATGTGGGGGGAGGAAGGGATGGTTTGAAGCAGACATTGAACAACATTTGCTTGTTGCTTTTGGTGAATGACAGCCCTTTACGTTTGCACACAGAGGAGCAGGATTGTCAAGTCAAAGCACGTAATTTATTCACGACACAGCAAGACCACAAAAACAATTTGCATTTATATAGCGCCCTTCACGGGGAGTAGGAGGGGGTGGGGAGAAGGGGAGGGAGGGAGGTATAGTGTCTCTGAGCAGTTAAGACATTTCCTTTGTCAAGTCGTCTCTAAATCATTGTTAATCATTTTGCTTCGCCAGTAATCAAATGTACTTTTACAAATAGCACTGGATATATTTACAAGCCTGACACGCAATGCAATGCAAGCTAATGTACAAGGAAAACCTTTTAGATCATAGCACAAAAGCAATACACACCCACCCCCACCAGCCCCCACCCCCAAACTCACCCCATACCCAAATCACCTCGATAGGTCTTTCAAGCGTCCAAAGAAACTGCAACCGGGACTATTGCGACGCTTAAGTATTGCTTCAAGAGGCTTAACGGGGATAACAGGAAAGTATGGGTTAACTTAATATTTCGAAGTATTACAGCTTCACTGAAACTTGAAGAGGGTTGTCTCCGTAAAGGATCACGGCGCGGTAATGATGCGGAAAGTGTGGTTGGAATAGTGCCAGGGTGCAATTCTAAAGCGGGACCGAAGGAAAGGAAGCCGTGGAAATCGACGGTAATTTGCTATGAGTTGTAGCAGTATCTTGCTGCAGTGAAATAGATATCGCGGGATGTCGGAGTGGCAGTGGATGGAGCTCATGTAGCTTGGATTTGACACCGAGATAAGTGATACGTTTTCACACAGACACATCACAGTTGGTGATGTGGAACGCCCTGCCAACTAAGGTGATAGAAGCAGAGTCCACTGTGGCTTTTAAGAGGGGAATGAACGAAAAATAGAGGCGTGAAGGATCTGGGAATATGTGAAGTCCTGTGGCTCAGTGGTTAGAGCACTCGCCTCGCAAACGAGAGGACCCGGGTTCAATTCCCGGGCCGGGCAATACGTTGAGCAAGTTTCCTTACTCCGCACTTAATTCACCTGGCAGTAAGTAGGAACACAGTTGGCGGATTGCTTTTCTGGGTGTAATAATCCCTTAAAATAAAATAATTCGGTCACTCAATCCATGGCTGCTTGCGGAACTGCTATACGCAATTGGCTGCCGTGTTTCATCCACAGAATGTACAGTCAAACCACTTTACAGTTTATCCCGTGAAACCCTTTGAGACGTCTCAAAGACATGATAAGGCGCTATATCAAATGCAAGGATTATTATCTTTGTAGGGCAGGGTAGTGGTGTTGAAAGTACACCTTGCTCTGAGAGGCAGTGAAGACTCGTTGCGTCGAATGGCCTCATTCTACGCTATAAGTTTCCATGATTCTCTCTATCGGTGGCGAGAGTACAATTCCTGAAGAAAATAACAAGGTTAATCTAAGCAAAAGACGGAGGCTGACAAAATAAAATCCAACAATCTAATTGACAACAACAATAACAACAAAATTACACTCATATAGCGCCTTTCACATCGGGAGGACGTCCCAAAGCGCTGAATGGTCAGGTCAGGAGCTGAGTGGAGTGGGGAGGGTCGGGGTAGGGAGAAGGTGAAGGAGAGTGGGAGAGGGCGAAGAGTTAGTGGGGCAGCCGAAGGCGCGGTCTTGAGACCGGCCTTGAAGGAGGAAAGGGAGGCAGCAAGGCGGAGGGGTTGTGGGACAGAGTTCCACAGTGTGGGAGCAGAGAGGCTGAAAGCCCGGCCGCCGATGGTTGGGCAGTTAGGGCAGTGGATGCGGAGCAGGCCTGAGTCTGCTGAACGGAGGGGACAGGCAGCTGATAGAGAGACAGTAGGTCAGAGAGATAGGCGGGGTCAAGGCCGTGAATGGCCTTGGAAGTGAGAACGAGGATCTTGAATTCGACGCGAGACGTTGAATTCGTTGAATTCGAAAACAACATGAGTCACTTAGCTTGGGTCTGGCTACAATATAACACCCTTCACTCCCACTCCCCCAACCCCCCCACTTCAAATTCTGCTGCGGAGATAAGGTGGTATAGCGTTGTGCTAATTAGCACAAGGAATGCTTTATGATACGCTATAAACTTTACCCCCGGAGGATAGGAATCGATCGCACTTTGACGTTTGAGATGTGCTGGTTAACAATCTGTTTGCGATTCAGCCTGTATCCGCTCTTTGCATTGTTAGCCTAATGGGCGGCTGGAGGTATGACAGGCGCGCACACACATAAAGTGACAAACGGCATCATTACGGGGCAGATGGGACATCGCACAACCATTTCAATTTCAACCCTCTGAGTAATTTTCCACAAATGAGCACATGGTGTCCAGCTCAACGTCTGCAAACGTGCGGCCAATGCTCCGCAATGGATCTCGGAGCGTGTTTCGTTCATTACCTCTGTTTGGGTTCGAAGCAGCTCGTAAAACTAAACCACAGCATCAGCGGATATTTTTTTAAATAGGGAGATGGAGTCCTCCTAATGGGGTTGGCGGAGAGATTTCGGTTGAGTCCCCAAAGTGCTTGATGTACCTAATCAGCAATATGTCAGATCTGTCGCTTCCAGGGTCCATTCTGCGGCAGATCCACAATGTTGCTGCTCTTTTCCGCCAGTACCTACCAACGAAAACTCCAGTCTTTGATAAAGGTCACAGCTGTTTGTGGAACTTGGCTCTGTGCAATCTGGCTGCTCGCGGTGCCTGCAGATACACAGTCACTAGGCTTCGCTGCAGATCCCGTGGATTGCTTTCGGACACGTCCTCTCGACATGAAAGGCCCTAAACCAAATGTGAGAGTTAGTATTATTGTTCACTTCATGATTGCTGGCCTGACGGGATAATTCTTTTCAATTAGATTCGAAATTCTACTGCATTTTATTACTTCAGATGGGAAATTGAATGGGGTGAGCAAGTACGATGTTTCAACAGATTATTGGAAGATAATATCCCACATGGGGTCTAGATTTTACTCTATAAATGTTCTGGCATTTTAGAACATGCAGAATTTGGCACATTGTTAGATGACATCTTAGCTTTGAAGTTACCTTCTTATTTCCTGCCGTTGAATAAAAGAAACCTTCAAACTAAAGGTTGTGTTTTCAAGAATTTGCCA
Source organism: Hydrolagus colliei (assembly GCA_035084275.1). NCBI lineage: Eukaryota > Metazoa > Chordata > Chondrichthyes > Chimaeriformes > Chimaeridae > Hydrolagus > Hydrolagus colliei. The sequence goes on from CM068768.1 coordinate 5,432,898, forward strand.
AATTCTGTTTGCTCTGAAATGCCATGTCAATTGAGTAAGTCTAGACCCAGATGTAATTTTGACACCCTAAACTGATAGCATTTTCGTCCACAAAATATACAGTCAATTCACTTTACTGGATGTTCTGTGAAGCGCTTTGAGACATTTTGAAGACATGATAGGGCGCTATATCTAATGCAAGGATTACTATTATTATCATTGAATCATCACATTTTCACACCCAAAGAAGCCAAAGAGAGTTAAAATCATAATAGTCTCCATTCTAGCTTGACAAGAACAAAATAACTCATATATAAGATATATTGCATTAACTGGTTGACTGGCAGGATTTGCTTCTCTGCAAATTAAAGATGTGCGATTGGTAGTGATGGAGTGGGGGGGTGGGGGAGGGAATCAGTGACTCAGATTTGCCTGTCAATAACATAGTAACTTTGAGGAAGGGAGGGAACTTTGCAAGTTATCTCGGTGGAAATAGGACAGACACTATGTCATTCGCTTTGTCGCTGTTTGTGGGACATTGATGCGTGCAAATGGACTCCCACGTTCAGCTACAAAATACACAATCGTTCCAGTTTACAATGCATACTTTGAGCTATCCCCCTGATACATAAGGCTGTACATTAAATGCAAGGATTTGAAGTCAACAACTTGCACAGCATCTCAGAGCGCTTAAAAGTAGTGGACCCTGACTCCAAGCCCAGTGGGGGGAAGTAGGCACGGTTGAAGAGGAAGGTTTTCAGGTGGGACTTGAAAAGGGAGAGAGAGGGGGGCAAGGCTGAGGGATTAAGGGAATGCGTTCCAGAGTTTTGGGGTATAGTGGCTGAAAGCAAGACCTCTCATGGTGGGGCGAAGGGTGCGAGGGACGAGCAGTAGGCCGGTGAGGCGGTGATTTGTGTTGGGGGAGCGAGGAGGTGCCGGGGAGTGAGTGTTATTATATTCGCCCTGACCTGGAATCGAACCCAGGTCTCTTGCTTGTAAGACAAATGCTCTAACCACCGAGCTGCAGAACTGCACAAACATCATATTATTGTTGTTATATTATTACCCAGAGAGTAATTGGAACAGGGATACTAGGAAGAGTGATTGAGGCCAAGGTTTTCAGATTGATTTAGAAAAGAGTTTGATGCCATGATGGGAGGATGGCAGAGTGGGCGTATAGGAGGATTAGATGAAAAGGGGATTTCTTCACCTGAGCCTACCTTGCGAGAGATCAGGGTTCGATTCCCGGTCAGGAAGATGTAAGTTTCCTTACTCCACATACCTCTGTTTAACTTAACAGTAAGTGGGAACACGGCTCTCAGTCAATTGGCCAATCGCTTTTTCCGGTGGTAATAATTCCTTAGAAAATATTAACAATTATCACTCGGTCATTTCAATCCACGACTGTTTGTGAGACGCTGCTGTGCGCAATTGGCTGCCGTGTTTCGCCCACAAAATATACAGTCAATTCACTTCACAGTATATTCTGTGAAGCGCTTTGAGACATCTCGAAGACGCCAAGGATAATGATTATCCGCATTCAAAAACACCTGTGGATGTTTTGAACCCTTACGACGTTGTGTTGCTTTGTTCCAGTGCTGGATAATAATGTTCTATTTTAATGAATATCAGTCAGATAGCACTGACTGCTAATAGGGAATATGCTTCAGGATGCACGCCCTAGCTTTGCTGATAATGAATCTCAATGCCCACGACACAATTGTACATTTGCTGCTATATATTGAAGACAAGATGTGAGGTAAGAACTGGAGTATATTTTAATTCGAAGGTGAGGGGGTGAGAAATGAAAACAGCAAAGACCAGCAAACTGTTCGAAATCCCCCTTAGCCTTGGCCCGTGAGACATTTTTGTCGTATATTTAATGTTTGAACTTGGCTTTGATGTGAAGACTTTTTTTTCCCTCGGTTCTCGAATCCTCTCAAATGAAGACGGAATTGGGAGGATTATCTTCACGAGAGAAGAGATGGTTCCGCTGGATACGACCAGGCAGAGTTTCGGAGTTAGCTGATAGGATGAACGGTCCATTTCTGTGCTATAACGATCTAAGATTCTATAAAGGTTGCAGGAGCTATCTTGACTGCACAAGCGATTGATTCTGTCATTGCAAACTCTTTAATTTAATTGTTAGCATTTTCCCTGCGTTTCTATTCCGCTTATCAAGAGACACCACGTCCAATGGGTCCACTGAATCCGAACATTATACCTCAACCACTAATTCCCATTGAGTTTCCATGTTTTACCGTTCCATCTTTTCATAATTGCATCGCAACAAGAATCTGGCAACTCACAGACTGTGGGCCCCGAAAACTTCTTTAATTAAGCACCTTATATCCAGCTGGGAAGCTAAATAATCCAAATGGCGATGCATCGAAAAGTGCCTCATTTTCCTTCTTACTATATCATACCTAGGTGTAGACAGCAGATCAAGTATGCAAATCCTTTCATCAGCCAGTGGAGCTCAGAGAAAGGTTGTATACTGGATAAGATAGCTTTAAAATGCCTCTGATTCAATACCGATTCATTTCAATTCTTCATTTACATTTGATTTGTAATATTTTATTAAGCACAGAAGATCAGGGGAGAAATGGGGGAGAAATTACACTTGAGTTTAGACTTTCTCCCTCACATTTTAGATGCTGCGTGTGAAGTCTTTCAAACACCGACTCTGTCGGTGAAATTAATCATCCGAACAATCGATCCATCAAACAATGAATTGAACAATCAGTCGATCAATAATCTTTGCATTTGATACAGCACCTTTCAAGTCAGGAAGACGTCTCAAAGGTCCTTTTAGAGTCCTGTAGCTCAGTTTTTAGAGCCTCGCAAGCCGGAGACCTGGGTTCGATTCCCGGCAGGGTGAAAAGTTGGGCAAGTTTCCTTATTCCACACGCCCCTGTTTTCCGAGCAATAAGTAGGAACTCGGTTGTTAGTCGATTGGTGGATTGCTTTTCCGGCGATAATAATCCCTTCAAAAAAGTCAATTCACTTTACAGTATATCCTGTGAAGCGCTTTGAGACATCTTGAAGGCGTGAAAAGCGCTACATCAAATGCAAGGATGATTAAAATGCTCCCTGCGCAGGGATTTACTGTAAAGTGTAGTAAGTGTGCATTTTACAGGTGGTTCTTTTAAGACTTCGACACGAGTTTTGCATGCTCATCATGAGGCAGTTCGGTTGAGACCAAGACAGTGGACTCATTTAAGAAATGGCTCAATGCTGTGTTGGGTGGAAGGTACAGTGGGTATTTTTTTTGGAAAGGATGAGATCAAATGAGCCAAAGCGGCTTCCTTCTTCAACCAAACCCATCTTGTCAACATAAAATCATTTGTCAGACTTTCCTGAAACAACGACAACAACAAAATTACATTGGTAAAGCGTCTTTCACATCGGGAGAATGTCCCAAGATGAAACAAGTATGTAATGTTGATTAGAGCGTTTGTGCTTTAAACGGGTGGCTGTGGTGAGAGTGGGCTGATGAGCGATCGATCACTGGAACAGCTGTAGCATCGATGTATAAAGCTCTTTGTTGAAAGTTTATTGTTAATGATTTCTATGACGAGGGGAGAGAGAGAATGATTTAATGTTTAACCCAGAAATTCCTGATGGCAAAGCTCCGTTAAGGCACAACCACAACAACTTGGATTGATGTAGCTCCCTTCGCATGTCCATATAAATGTGAAGTCCTGTAGCTCAGTGGTTAGAGCGCTCACCTTACAAGCGTGATACCTGTGTTTCGAACCCAGCCGGGTGAAACCTTGGGCAAGTTTCCTTACTCCTCACGCCTAATAATATTCCCTCCAAAAAGAACCTATAAAAAAAATTGGTCATTTCAATCCATGACTGTTTATGGGACGCCGCTGTGTGCAATTGGCTGCCGCGTTTCGCCCACAAATATACTGTCAATTCATTTTACAGTATATGGTGTGAAGCGCGTTGAGACGTCTAGAACATGTTAAAAGCGCTATATTAAATGTAAGGATTATTATTATAAATGCAAATCGTTGTTGTCGGAAGCGACCAGAGACGACGACGACAACGACATCAAGAGACGTTGTGGTTTGTAGAATGTTTCCGTTGCAGCCATGGCAATATGTGAAATGGCTGAAATCTATTCACTACTGGATGTTTTGGCCATCAACACAGCACAGCACAGGGCACTGTTGGGGTAAAGTTACTACACACAGAATAGCGCAGAGTGCAGTCACTATCCGCATGGCCTCTTAATTCCAATGACCCACCCTCCCCAACCCCAGCGCCCACATTACTGAGGCGTTAGACCAAACTATTGTACAGTCTAGGACACTCTCAATGATTGCGAGATGTACTGTACATGCACAAACCGCGTACAACAGTCTATTTGAACTTTTGGCTAATGTTTTGGATGCACCAAAAAATGTAACTGATGACTTTTTTTTAAAAAAAGGAAAAGAGTACGGGTATCGATTGTGGCAGATTTTATGTCAGGAAAAGTTACATTGATGTTTCAACGCGTCTGCTTTCGGTGGACATTTTGACCACGGGGTCCTTCTCAAGTCAGAAGTTCTTCGCAAAGCTAACGATCCGCTGAACAGTGTTTCCTCACTTACAATAAAGTACAAACTCAAAAGTGCTTCGGTCGACCTCTTTGTGCGAACAAACACAGCACATCACGGAGACTCCTTTCCCAAGACAAGTTACACGTTCCGAAATGGAAATGTTTTTTTGCCTTTCCTGGGCAAGTCTTTATTTCCTGAGTTCCTCTGCATTATATTGAGGCCCGCAGTTCTGTGGTTGGAGCGCTCGCCTCGCAAGCGCAAGACCTGGGTTTGATTCCCGGCAGGGAGGAACTTTGGTCAAGTTTCCTCACTCCACCCACACAAATTTGCTTACCCAGCAGTAAGTCTTAACCCGGTTGTTAGTCAATTGGCGGATTGCTTTTCTGGGGATTTAATAATTCCTTCAAAAAATAATTGGTCACTTCAATCCACAACTGCTGTGCGCAATTGTCTGCCACGTTTCACTCATCAAATATACAGTCAATTCAATTAACAGCATTTTCTGTAAAGCGCTTTGAGACGTCTCAAAAGACCTGATAATGCACTTTATAAAATGCAAGGATTATTCTTCTTAACTCCCCTCCTCCAGCACAGTGCTGGGGGAGGGGAGGGGGGTGAGGTGGGGCGCCATCCTTCAGATGAAAGGAGAAACGTAGAGTCTGTGACTGTTCAGGTGGACATCAAAGATCCCGCAGCGTTATTCAAAAAGAGATGAGTTTCTCTCCTCTCATGTCCTGGCCAACAATTCCTCGGACAACACAGTAATAATAATAAATACATAACACATAAACATAGTAGATCATTCACTTTGTGGCTGTTTGTGGGACGTTGCCGTGTGAACCCCTTAACCAATATACAGCTTTGAAATATTTAGTCGAGATAAGATGCTATAGAACAATGCAAGGATTGGTATCATTTTGCAAAACTGACACAGCACTGCAGACGCCGACAACAGCAACTTCGATTTTATATCACGTCCTTCATGCTGGATGGCGTCTCAGAGCGCTTCACGATAGCGGATCCCGGGACCGAGCCAGGGGTAAGGGTAGCAAGGTGACCAAAGGCGCGGTCGAAGAGAAAGGTCTTCAGCTGAGACCTGAAACTGGGAAGAGAGGGGGAGAAGCGAAGGGAGTGAGGAAGGGAATTCCGGAGCCTTGGGGCATAGTGGCTGAAGGCATGGTCGCCGATGGTGGAGAGGAGGATTCAGGGGACAAGGGGGAGGCCAGACCCGGTGGAGCGAAGGCAACGGGAGCTGGTTTGATGAGAGAGGAGGTCGGAGAGAGGTGGGGGGGGGGGGGGTGCAGAGGAGTGGAGGGATTTGAAAACGATCCTCTCCGGGACAGGGAGCCGGTGAAGTCTGGCAAGGACTGGGGTAATGGGGGAGCGAAGTTTGGTGCAGCTGAGAATGCGGGCAGCAGAGATTGGGGTGAGTTGGATTTTATGGATTGTGATGGAGGGGAGTTTGACCATATGAGCTTCTCTCATCACAGCACACAGACAGACCACAGACTAACAACAACAACAACTTCCACGTGTATACTGCCTATTCAAGGTATTATCTCATAGCCCAGTAAAGGTAAGGATTTCCCAAGAGAAAATAAGTCACCAAAGGCTTAATAGAACAACCTTCGCCCACAAGTCTACAGTCAATTCGCTTTTACAGTATATTCTGTGAGGTGCTTTTTGAGATGTCGAGACGAGGTGAAAAGCGCTACATGAAAATGCAAGGATCATTTATTATTTATCTTTTTCCTTAGCCTTACAGCACAGACTCAGATTGATAATTTTTTATGACTATTTCTATGATCTCTCTTGAAAAGTTCATATCTCTCACTTGTTTTTTTATTATACATTATGTCTCTCTGTTACACAAAGCCCAGCACTCCTTGGGACCATCTTACTCTGTTTTTTTTGATTAAGCTGTGTGCCGCATCACTGCAGTATTTATCTTCATTAGTAGCGGAGGAGGCTGGACTCCATTCTCCTCAAACCACTTGCGTACATACAATACAATTCAAGCACTCCCGTCCTCGTCTCAAAGCACTTAAAGTTTAGGCATATCCTTTGAGGCACTATGTGAGCCCGACCTGACATGAAAGGAGCTATATTAAATGCAAAAATTGTGCCAAGCGCAATGAAAAGCACTAAAATCCTCCACTTTCTATCAGTGGGCGGACAGACGTTTCCAAACGCAGTTGTTCCCGAGGGAATGTTCGGCAACGGATTAGCGTGAATTACAGCGCAGAGAACTCAACAGCGAATAATTATCGTGTTGTCTTCCGCTCGGTTCAGGGTTTTGCATTTGAGGATCGCATTCGCATCAATCTTCCCATTGCAAAGAGACGTCGACAACTAATTCGCAGATACACGATGTTATGTGTTGAAATATTAATTGGTGTTTTTCAGACTTCCTTGAAACGAAAGACCACACTGATTTGCTGGGTAAAGAAATAAAAGCGTTGCCTCAAATAGGCTGAACGAGCAGGAAACACTAGAATGCATTAGTGATCAGCAACTCTGGCCACAGGGTTTAAGTCGCATGCATATTTGCAATTAAATCTTCTCGCTATGTACCTCATTGCAACCCCAGAGGAGAGCTTCAGGTTTAACTAGGTCACACATATATTTACTTGGCTTTCGCTACTGAAAATAATTGCCGGAGGAACGAGCGTGTCTTAAATGCAAGCCCTGGCAAATGAAACTTAAGTGACTAAATTAAAGTGGTTTATTTCAGGGAGAGCACTCGGAGAATTGGAATTTCAGCTACTTCCATCCCAGTTTTGCAGCTCTTGCATTCCCTCCTATTGGCAGATTACTTTTCCGGGAGTAATAATCCATTCACAATTTTTTCAAAATAATAATTTGGTCACTCAATAATAATAATAATAATACTAATAATCCTTGCACTTGATATAGCGCTTTTCACGTCTTCTGGAAAACTCAACACGGTTCACAGAATATACTGTAAAGTGAATTGACTGTATATTTGTGGGCAAAATATGGCAGCCAATTGCGCACAGCAGAGTCCCACAAACAGTGGATTGAAATTAGCAATTTGTTATTGCTTTTTTTTTGGAGGGATTATTCTCAGGCGTGTGGAGTAAGGAAACTTGCCCAAGGTTTCGCCCTGACCTGGCTGGATTCGAAACACAGGTCTCACACTTGTAAGGCAAATGCTCTAACCACTGAGCTACAGGAGCTCCACAGTCAATCCATGACTGTTTGTAGGACACCGCCGCACGTAATTGGTTGTCGCGTTTCGCCCACAAATATACAGGCAATTCACTTTACAACATATCCTGTGAAGCGCTTCTCGAAGACGTGATAAGGCGCGATGTCAAACACAAGGATGATTATTATTAGTAGTATCTTTTTGTGACAGTTAGCATTGATTTGCTTTCGTGGTCACCCGAGAGGCTGATACACACAGAGACACATTGCCATCCTTAACAGAATCCAAACCAAACTGAGAGTCCCATGTATGTATGTATGTGACCCTCCCCTTGCAGAAACCCATGGCTATTCTTAAGAGTAAGGATTATTATTTCAAACCAAAGTATTTAGGACTGCAGTACAGTACCACATATATTACGTGTCCACAAGGTGGTGCTGTAATGCTGCTGATACAACCCACACACACTGAATTGAGTGTGTTATCTAATAAAAGATAATAATTCTTGCATTTAGTATAGTGTTTTTCACATCTTCTAGACGTCTCAAAGCGCTTCACAGAATTTACTGTAATCTGTATTCTGGCCTCGTTGTTCATAAACCAGGAGAGTGACTGTTAAACGCAGTTTTCATCTCACTCTCAACCTCCTAAATTGAAAAAGCTCCAATTAATAATTGTGCGTTAGTCTTGCTCAGTTAGTAGCACGATTCGATTGTGAATCAGAAGGTTGTGGGTCCAAGCCTCTCGTCAGGGCAGGGATATAATCTCAGGTGACATGCCAATGCGGTGCTGGGGGATTCTTGAATTTGAATTCAACAACAACAACAACTTGCATGCAAGGCAGCATCTCAGAGTGCTTAACAGTTACAGAACCTAACTCTGAGCCAGGGGGATATTAGGAGAGGTGGCCACAACAACAAAATTACACTTATAGAGCGCCTTTCACATCGGGAGGAGAGGACGTCCCAAGGCGCTGAACAGTCAGGACGGGAGACCCAAGCAAGGGAGAGGGGTAGGGGAGGGGGGAGGGATGGGAGAGAGTTAGGAGGGGATGGAGAGAGTTGGGAGGGCAGCAGAGGGCACGGTTGAAGAGGAGGGTCTCTTGAGGCCGGCCTTGAAGGAGGAGAGGGAGGGAGTGAGACGAAGAGACTGTGGGAGGGAATTCCAGAGCGCGGGAGCAGAGAGGCTGAAAGCCCGTCCGCCGATGGTAGGGTAGGGTGGGTTGGGCGGGGACAAGGAACAGGCTGGAACCCGCTGAACGGTGTGGGCGTGGAGGTTCATATGGGGACAGCTGTTTGGAGAGCTAGTGGGGTGGGGGGTTGGGGGAGCAAGGCCGAGAATAGCCTCAAAGGCAAGCACATTTGAAGAGGAAGGTGTTTCCAGGTGGGACTTGAAAAGGGAGTGAGAGGGCAAGGTGAAAGGATTGAGGGAGAGTGTTCCAATTTTTTGGGGTGTAGTGGCTGAATGCGCGACCTCCGATGGGGGGACGGAGAGTACGAGGGATGAGCAGGAGGTTTAACATCTCATCTGACCTCTGACGAGGCAGCACCACTTATTCTCATTTACCCTCAATTAGTTGTACTGTATTATGCGTGTGGGACACCTCTGTGGGTAACTGGCTGCCGCGTTTCGCCCACAAAATAAACCTGGTGTCCTGTAAAGCGGTTTGAGACGTCTTGAAGATGCACGGATGATAATTATTATTATTATTATTATTATCTATCAGCTTACTCTCTGGGAGCACAGGTCGTGTAGGGGTTCCTGATCCTCTAAGTTCCCCCTGTCCTACATCTAGGTGTCCTGTACCTGAGCTACAATAATAATCTTATCGACATCTCAAAGCGCTTCAGAGATTATACCGTAAAGTGAACTGACGGTGCATTCGCGGCCGAATTGCGTCACTTCCACTGGCGCTTAAGAAAAGCGCAGAGGCACAAATCTGAAACATCTGACGCGCGGCCACAGCCACAGGCAGCGCAAGCCTGTTTCCATTTCTATTGAGAGCCACTATCCAGAATACTGCAGCGTTGAAACGGCCTGAAATGGACTCGCTCGGTGATGTGTATTGTCCCGATGGGTCATTGAAATGTTCTCCCTGCTCTGCTGATTGAGTTATTCCGAAGCGCGGTCAAAGTACAAGCTGTTCCAGCCGTCGGCTGCTCGATTGTACGCAGGGCACCAATGACTAATTATAGATTGCTTCTCTAATGTGCCTTTGGCTCAGCGCCTGCAAGGATCCTCTTTGCAAAGGTCGGAAGAGCAGCTGGTCGGTGTGACAGGCGGGACAACTCGGGTTTGTTTTTATAACCTTTGCACCACTTGGTTCGTTTTCTAACTGTATTCAATAAAACGGAAGCCCTTTTCAACTAACCCAAATGGCAAAATATACCATGTCAATCTTGGCTTTGGTAAAAAAAAAAGGCCTCGTCGTGTTGTTGAAACACTTCTTAAAGCGCTTGGCACGCATTACTGCAAAGCGCAGTGATGATGTGATCGGCTGGCAAATGTGGAGGCCGATTTGCACGCAGCAAATGTCGCACATTACCCCACGGAAAAACACTTCGTCAATTGACCAACAACAGGGTCCCCACTCACGGGTAGGTAAGCAGAGGCGTGCGGAGTAAACAAACTTGCCCGACGTTTCAGCCTGCCGGGAATCGAACCCGAGTCTCTCGCTTGTGAGAGAGTGCTCTAACCACTGAGCTACAGGACTCCAACTGTAAAACAAACTTTTGTTTTCGTACAATAAAAGCCCACAGAGTGCCTCTCTGAATCGACGAACCAAGCTGAAACTCTCAGGAGCTTTCCTTGTGGGAAAAATTCTTGTTCGGATCAACATAACTCGTTAGGTCGAGGATTTGTGTCCATGTGACTTGCCGATCGAGACCAAAGTACCAGGGGCTAAAGTACTGTATTAAATAGATTCCAAGTGACTTAGTTATGCCAACACAAGCCTCTGATTAGGGTTTAACAAACTGTTGTATTCCAAAGCCTCGGGAGCTAAATTCTATCTCCTTTCACCCCATGAGATCGTATCAATCTTAAAATTGGAGATTGTTCACAAATATGGAAAATTTTTAACTCAATATCTTAATCTGCAATCAACTTTTCGAAAACAAACCTTTGTTTTAGTCAAATCGCAAATTTCGCAGCTAATCGTTTCCACGTCCTTTGGCTAATACCGTAACAATTATTTACATTTGATCTCGTGCCTTATCACGTCTTCGAGCCGTTTCTAAGTACTTCACAGGATAATCTGTAAAGTGAACTGACCGTATAATTTATGGGCGAACATTTGCGTCTGTGAGGGCATTGATTCGTCATTAGCGGTTGTTTTGGACGCAGGGATGGTAACTGAGTGTTAGATTGATCGGTACACGGTGTTTCATTTTGCCTCATTACAAGGAAACTGTAATTAAATGCAGTGAATGTGTGTATTTGTGGGCAATCACAGTAGCCAGTTTACACACACCATTGTGCCAGGGACATTTTTGATCAGATACTCCCTTCTCTTTTGAAAAACTGTCCTGTACTGTATTTGGATCTGCAATGATTACCTAGTCAGGCAGACGGGAGCTTTGTTTAATTTCTCATCTGAAGGACGGCACCTTTGAAAATACAAATATACAGTCGCTCACAAATATACAGCCAATTCACTTTATAATATATCGTGTCATGCGCGACCTGAAATTGGAAAAGGAGGGGGTGAGGTGAAGGGGTTGAGGGTGGGAGTTCCAGAGTTTCAGGGCATAGTGGCTGAAAACATGGCTGCCAATGGTGGAGTGGAGGATTCAGGGGACATAGAAGAGACCATACCCAGTAGAGTGGAAGCAGTGGGCACTGCTGTGAAGAGAGAGGTTAGAGAGGTAGTGATGGTGGGGGGTGGGGGGGGGGGGGGGTGTAGAGGAATGGAGGGATTTACACACAAGAGTGAGGATCTTGAAATCAATTTGCTCTGTGACAGGGAGCCAGTCAAGTCTGGCAAGGACTGGGGTAATCGGGCAGCGAAGTTTGGTTCAGGTGAGAATGCGGGCAGTGGAGTTCTGTATGAGCTGGATTCACACAAACAACAACTACGTGCATTTATACAGCGGCCTTCTTGCAGGATAGCGTCTCAGAGCACTGGACACCCAGCTGAGCTGTTTGCAGCACCATGAAATCAGAGATCGTTTCGAGTGGAGCTCCTATGGCTCAGTGGTTAGAGCACTTGTCTTGCAAGCTGGGGAGACGTGTGTTCGAATCCAGGCAGGTCAGGGCGAAACCTTGGGCAAGTTTCCTTACTCCACACGCCTAATAATAATAATCCCTCCAAAAAACCACAACAATAAAAAATTGGTCATTGTTGTGCGCAATTGGCTGCCGCGATTCGCCCACAAATATATACAGTCAATTCACTTTACAATATATTCTGTGAAGCGCTTTGGGACGTTGATAAGATATGGAAAGCGCTATATCAAATGCAAGGATTATTAATATTATTATTATTATGTTTCTTCTTTGACGTCAGTTTCCCTCCCCGTCAACTTCTTCTTTCCCATTTTTGCCGACCTCTTCGGATTGTCGGTGGCACGAGACAGCGAGCGTTTCAATGTCAAGACAGAGAGAACTGCGACGCGGAGAGAACTGTTGATGCATAATAAGGGTCCAAGAATGTCAACTGACTCGACTCGGGCTATTTATGTGAAGCTCTTGATTGATAAACATTGACGCTTTGGCGGCAGGGAATCTACCCTGTTTCTTTTAACCCTATGCGCCAAAGCCCTGGTAGTCAGAGCGTCCCTAAAGCGATCAATGGGAAGCTTGCCAGACAGCACACTCCATTAAAAAAAACTTGTTGAACACCAGCAGTTGCTCCCGAAAACACAGAACTCTGGGCTCCGTCAAAGCCTCGGCCTCTCGCCTCGTACTCTCCTGAATTAGCTCTAAACGGGGTGCGTCCCTCCAGGGAGTTCAGTGAGTGCACATTCCATTCCAGGCGCCAGGAAATTTCCATGGGCAATTGGCGCGAGGGGAACTCTCAGTCTAATTTGGAGACTCTCACGCACAGCGGTCGGATTCCGCACGGGTCAGACATTCGGCTAATGGAAAAAAACAGTGAGGTGGTGGTGGTGGGTGGGAGGGGAGTGGGGTGGGGTGGTGGGTGGTGTAGGTGGGGGCAAGGAATTGATTTGCAATGTGCTGGAGGGAAGGCGGAGCGGGAGAGTAAGCAGAGACTATTTTTAGAATTTCTATCTCATTGCAGGAGGATGTCTGTCGTTATATACACAGTGTAAGGAAAGCGCAAGAAAGAATTACTGAAGCCAGATACTTGTTTGGAGTACTGTAGAAGTCATAATAATAATAATAAGAAGAATCCTTGCATTTGATATTTATTTAAAATATTTATTTAATTTTTGGGGGAGAGATTATTATTAGGCACTTGGACTAAGGAAACTTGCCCAAGGTTTTGCCCTGGCCTGCCTGGATTCAAACACAGGTCTCCCCAGCTTGGTCTGCCCAGCTTGCAAGACAAGTGCTCTAACCACTGAGCCACAAGAGCTCATGTAAATACTTCACGGTCTTAAGTGTATCTATTCAGTCTGATGCAGGAAGAGGTGGAGGAATTAACTCAACACTCACCCATCCCTTTGGAAAAGTTGCTGCAAACTAAGACCTGATTGTGGTGGGGTGAGGGGGTGTGGATAGAGCGGGAGGGGTTGCTGACAAATTAAGCTATTCCTATATATTGATGGAATTCAAGCTGAGACAAAACACAGAACACTACAGATGCTGGGAATCTGAAACAAAAACAGAAGTTGCTGGGGAAACTCAGCGGGTCAGGCAGCATCCATGGAGAAAGGAAAGCGAGTCCACGTTTCGGGTCCACGACCTTCCGTCAGAGCAATTCAAGCTGAGAGATCTCTTCCTGTTTTGCATTGCTGAGGAAGCTTTCCATCTGCAGTCGAGATCTCATGCCAAAACACTGTTCCGTCGCAAACGGCCTGTTTTTCAAGAGGCTGGAAATTTGGCAGCGATGGTTTTTTTTCTCTCTCTCTCTCTCTCTCTCTCTCTGTCTCCTTGGTGAGCGTTTGTTCTTGGCTTTTCACTTGTTTTCTTCCACAAACCGCTGACTTGGCTGTTCGGAAGCGCAGGCTAAACAAGGCGGTTGTGAAATCAGAGAGAATTGTTGTTGTGCTCACCATTACACTGACATTGACACCCGTGGGTATTAAGGGGGTGAATGATTAACATGAGAGCAGGCAGCAGGTTGATTGATGAAGGATTATCGTGCCATAAAAGTTGCTGACAACTCTCTGCAGAGTCATCCGCAGACGTGGGGGTCAACTTCCATATGTATGCGGATGACACCCAAACCTACCCCTCCAACCTAACCTCCTCCAGCTGCGTCTCCCACTCCACTGATGTCCTGTCAGCTTGACTGACAGACATCGAAGCCTGGATGAGTGCAAATTTCCTGTGCTCAAGTTTGGCGGCAGGTTCGATCCCCAGCTTTCCTTTCTCCCCCACATCCGTTCTCCGGCCCACCTCCGTCCGGCCGTCCGTCCGAACCTCATGCCCACAGCAACCGAATCCCTCACCCATGTCTTTGTCACTTCCCAGCTAGATTTTTGAAATGCCCTCCACGCTCCAGCTTCACAATACATAAAGTGTAATTAATTCAGAACTCCGCCTCCCAGATACTAACCCGCTCTAAGCTCCAGACTCACAACCACCAACAACAAAATTACATTTATAAAGCTCCTTTCATGTCAGGAGGACATCCCAAGGCACTGAACAGTCAGGACGGGACCCGAGCAAAAGAGAAGGGCAGGGGGCCCCCGCCAGAGTTAGAAGGGGAGGGAGAGAGTTGGGAGGGCAGCAGAAAGCACGGTCGAAGAGGAGGGTCTTGAGACCGGCCTTGAAGGAGGTGAGGGAGGGAGCGAGGCGAAGGGGCTGTGGGATGGAGTTCCAGAGTGAGGGGGCAGAGAGGCTGAAAGCCTGTCCGCCAGTCATTGCCAGGCTGCACTGGCTCCCAGTTTCCAAAAGGATTGACTTCAAAATGCTCTCACTCGGTTTCAAATCCCTTCATGCCTTGCATCTCCCTACCTCTCCAATTTGCTTACCTTCCATTCCACCACCCGCTGTTCGGCTGACTCTGGAGCCTTCTGTTTGTTCCTCGCCTCCTCCGCTCCACCATCAGCGGCCGTGCTTTCAGTCACTACGCCCTGAAGTTATGGAACACTCTCCCAATCCATCCCCACTTTCAAATCCTTCATTAACACCTTCCTTTTTGACCATGCTTACACTGTTGTTACTTTCCTCCCTCCCTCTGGTTTGGGGTCAGACTCCACCACTGTCAAGTGCTCTGGGACACTGCTCAGAGTGAAGGATGTTATATAAAAGCAGGTTGTCGTTATTGATAAAATTAACATGTAATAGGGAATTGGATCATTCGAAAAGGAACCATGTAAATGTTTATGGGGTAGGAATTTAGGGTCAGAGCACAACCTAAGTGGCTTCTTACTGTGCTGGAATGTCTGTCAAACTTTACAGCCACCTCTCATGCTTTGCATTAATTGGTTTAACAAAAGGGTAGTGGTGGGGTGTGGAAACTCAGACTCGGGTCATTTCTGGGACATGGAAAAGGGTTACCCTGAATGATGATTAACAAACTGTCAGTAAATAGTTTCCCCAATCAGGAAGACAGGGTGTAGTTAGCCAAACAATAACAGAGCCCTATTGGTCTGATCTCCAGGGGCTCGTCCTGAGATACCCAATCTTCCAGTACTACCAACAATGTTGATTTTGCATGTTGGTCAATGCAATTCTTCGAAAACCAAACAAAAATACTGGTTAGATTAAAATAATGCTAATACTATAATAATCTTAAGTATTTTGATATTTTTTTGAACACCACTGGGAGCTTTGATGTCCACCTGAACAAAGATAGACTGCAAGCTTCCACTCACATCTGAAGACGGCAATGCAATGCTCCCCGCTTCCTTCAGCTCTGTGCAGGTCGGGCTAGCCTATGAGCTCAGAGTCCAATAATAATAATAGTCTTTGTGGTTGATACAACAACAACAACAAATTACATTTATAGAGCGCCTTTCACGTCGGGAGGACGTCCCAAGGCGCTGCACAGGAGGCGTGTGACCCGAGCTGAGAGGGGAGTGTTTGGGAAGGGGTGAAACACGAAGGGGAGGTAGAAGAGTTCGGGGTGGAACAAAAGGCACGATCGAAGAGGAAAGTCTTCAAACTGGCCTTGAAAGAGGAAAAGGAAGAAACGAAGGGATTGAGGGATGGCATTCCATAGGGTGGGAGCGGAGAAACTGAAGGCCCGGCCTCCGATGGTGGGGCGGTTCGGGCGGGGGGCTTGGAGCAGGCCAAGTCCTGTTGAACGGAGGGTCCGGGTGGGCTTGTAGGGGGAAAGTAGATCGGTTAAATAAGGCGGGGCAAGGCCGTGTAAGGCCTTGAAGGTGAGGATGAGGATCTTGAACTCGATCCTCTGGAGGATGGGGAGCTAGTGGAGACGGGCGAGGGTGGGGGTTATGTGGTCGCGGAGGCGGGTGCGGGATAGTACACGGGCTGCAGAGTTTGGGATGACCTGCAGCCTGTGAATGGAGGAACTGGGGAGGCCGACGAGGAGAGAGTTTCTATAGTCCAGCCGTGAGGTGATGTATGCGTGCACGAGTGTTTCGGCAGTGCGGGGGGTGAGATAGTTGCGGAGCCTGGCAATACAGTGGCTTCTCACGTCTTCAAGACTCTCAAAGCACATCACAGAGTAGTGTATACTGTAAAGTAAATTGACTATGTTTTTTGGCTGAAACACGACAGTCAATTGCACACAGCAGTGTTTCCATAAGCTGCTCGACTATGGAAACTCCCTCCTCGTCGGCCTTCCCAGCTCTTCCCTTCACAAGCTGGAGATTGTCCAGAACTCTGCAGCTCGTGTCCTTTCCCTCACTAAGCCCTGCAGCCACATCACTCCCATCATTGCCCTTTCAAGGCCATTCACAGCTTCTCTGCCCCCACACTCTGGAACTCAATCCCAGTCCCTTCATCTCGCTGCCTCCCTGGTCTCCTTCAAGGCCGGCCTCAAGACCCTCCTCTTCGATTGTGCCTTATGCCACCCTCCCAGCTCTCTTACCCCCGCCCCTCCCCTGTCACTCCCGTTTGCTCAGGTCTTGACCCCTGACTGTTCTGCACCTTGCCACATCTTCCCCACGTGAAAGGCGGGGGGAATAAATGTAATTTTATAAATGTAATTTTGTTATTGTTTTTGTGCCCGTGATGCTTCCGGATGTTGAAAAAAGTTGCAATTACACAAGTGCTTTTCAATGGCAGGAAGTGTAGAACCACTTGTGGGCTAAAAGGAAAGTATTGCTGGTTGGGTAATTTCTTGAATGCAAAACAATTCTATACTCCACAAAAGTGCGAGATAAAAAAAGATTACGCAAACTGGAACAAGGCCATTTAGGTTCTAAGAAATGGTGGGCAAAAACATTTGTAGAACTGATACATCTTCCTAGTTGTAGAGGTCATTCACCACTGCAGACTGGACATCTGAGTTGGCGGAGGAAGCCAAGGAGGGGGTTTATTTGCATGGACATAAAATACACTTGAAGATTAGCATTGCTTTGCTCAATTCAGTGGGAATTGTAATGTGTACTCAAAGCTATGCAATAAACAGAAAATGAACATCCCAGGGATTTCTGTGCTTGTAGAGTAGGCTATGGGATTAGTCAATTTGTGTGAGAATGCAGAAAATGGTTATCCATAAACTAACTAGTATAATAATAGTCCTTGCATTTGATATAGCAGTTTATGATGGATTCAAGATATCTCAAACTGCTTCAAAGAATATACTGTAATGTGAATTGAATGTACTGTAATGTATATGTTGTGGCCAAAAGATAGTGAAAAGGATAATTGCCCCCAATGTGGAATTTATGTAATTATATATGATCCAAACTAAATGTTAACTTTAACATTTAAAAAGCCAGCAATAAAATAAAAATAGTTTTAATTTTATTTTTGAAACAATTACTGATCGGCAGTGCAAATTTACAAAAAACACATCTCGACAATACTAAACAGAATTTGACAAAGTAGGAAGGAAAAAATGAGATAGGATTACAAATTGAAGGCAAGAAAGTTTGGACATTGGCTACAATCTTATTTTGAAATATATATCAAGCACGGTCTACCAGAAAATACAATGAGCCAGAGAATGAGAGATTTGGGTTGTATTTCATACAGCAATCGGACATAAAGAATAACGCTCCCTCCATTATTTTAACTTCATTTCATTAAGTTGTTTCTAAATGAATGTTTTAAAAATCGACTAATACGATTACAACAAAAAGCCAAGACACGAACACCAGCCGTCGCTGAAGCTTAATCAAAGATCAATAATCTGAGAAAGGAAAATTATTTCACATTGTTACTTTGAAGAACTTTGATAGTTTTACATTCAGTGCATAAATGCGTACACACATCCACACCCAATGAATACACATACACACACTTACATATATAGTGTACAGAATTTTAAAAATATCAAGTCACTTGTGGAATCGACTTGTTCAATTGACTAAAAATAGGTTTTCAATTATTGAGGCTTGATTCAGTTTCAGGGCAACGTAATCAGAAGTGAATGGTGAGCCACTTTAAATCCCCAAATCAAACGTTTTACAGAGAAATACATTTAAAACAGTGCGAGTGGCACTTTAAATTTGATATCTTGTTGTAGAATTTCTTCTGATTCTGGTTCAAATAACCTAACTAGTAGTTTGCCTAATTTCTTTTCAGATTCCTTCTTCTTTGCAATCACTGGAACAAACCTCTCAAATTCCTTTGGCTGTGTTTCATTAAAACCGTATAGTCTTGCAGCAGTCACTTGGCCTTTAAGCCACATTTCTGTAGGTTATGTTTCTAACCTGCAATCCTTACTTCCTAGATTCTTAGCTGGCTCCAAATAAGCTTAAAACAGCTTCTAGATTTACAGTACCACTTTTATTTACCTTTTGCCCATCCACCATCATTTTGGTAACATTTTTAGGACAAAAGGGGACAAAACGATTGTTGTTATGAACCACCTCCAGGCTAATGATTTTAGATGATTCTTTACTTCCCGAAATTCCAACTATTCTACGTTGTAAAGAACCACAATGTCTTCTAAAATCACACGTTGTGGAGGACTGTCAGATTAAACCACATTCAACTGCACCTTAAAGTGCAAACTGGATTACTTGGCCTTGAGCTCAATGGTCCTTGATTCATTGCTGCACCTTGTCCACAGCCATGTTCTTTGGATCGCTGCTGGGGACGCACCAGTCATCAGCCTCCTGGATGTGTTGGTAGTGCCGCCACGCAGATTTGTTGTACACCGGCAGCCTTTCCACAGAGTCTTTAGATAAAGCCTGGAAATGCGGACGGCAAATTGTGAAAAGACGAGACAGAAACCTGTCACAATGAAGACTTAAATAGATAATTAAAGGTTGAATTGAATAATTGTTTGCAACCTATCATTTTGGGGTGGGAATATCAATAGAAATAACACATTCAATTAGAAATAAGTCTTAAATCTTCCCCCTGTATATAATGCGATGCTTTGTGTATGCAGTGAACAGTGAACCACTCTCATATTCTGTTAATGTTTAAAATGAAAGCACGATAAAATCTCAACATTTCTTACTAGTTAAAAGAATGTACTGTAAAATAAGTGTATTTTACTATATCAATATTATTCATTTGACTAAGTAAGTTATAGTCATAACATTTTGTAACTTAGACTTTATAGACAGCTGTTGAAGTTTACAATATAAATATGGTTCCTGTAGTTCTTTCAATTTCATGCAGTAATCTAATCTTCAAGGCTTAAAATCTAATTTTGTGAAATCACAAAAAACATTCTCCAGTGTTTATCGCTCGAGTCTGCATCTCTCACAAAATATAGTCACTTTGCAGTATATTCTGTGAAGCGCTTTGAGACATCTCGAAGACGCGAAAAGGCGCTATATATCAAATCCAAGACTTATTATTATTATTAAAGTCTACCTTTAGGTAAATGACAGCATCAGTCCCATAGCCTTCCATCGAATAGAGCTGTAGGTCTCCCTGGAAGTACTTGGCGTACAGTCGTGAAATAGGCAGCCCGTAGCCAAAACCAGCCTGCAGTGAAACAAAGGCAATTATGAAACCCAGACTTTTACAGGTATTGAAATGTACTGGAATCTTGTTGTAACACACAATAGGAAACAAGCAATCAAAATAACTCTTATGGCAAATAATCTTTACCAGGGGTGCTCCGCCTGAGCTGCCCAGGTTTGGTGTAGGAGCTGTAGAGTACATATAGCTGAACAGTCGATCTATCTTACTAAGGGGGACACCGCCGCCTTTGTCGCTCATCTATAATATGGAAAGAATCAAATGTTAGGAAATTAATTGAAGCGAGATTTTTTTTCTCATTCTTTCAGCTGAAATTTCATCCTCAACTTAAAATGAGGAAAATGAATATTTGTGGCATTTGTTTCCGAGTAATCTCATACAGTATTTTAACGACATCTGAAGTTGAACAGCACAGGAGTAGCTGTGAATCAGTACGGATGTTGAGTTTCTAGTCTGGATATTGTGTTTTGCAAATGTTCCACGTATTTTTTAACAAAAAGTTAAAAAATAAACGGTCTTCACCTTAATTGTGACATCTTCTCCACCCAACGCAACTCTTACTTTGATGGAAGGAAGGCGAGGGCTGGATTCATGATTTTCCACAGTAGCTCTCATAGCATTCTTGAATAAAAAGAAATATTATTACGCGAGGTTTGTACTAACCCTTACTAAGGCCTAGAAAGCATCAATAAGGAGAAGGAAAGAAAATCTCACTAATAACATAACTGACTGCATATCTGTGTTTAATTACCGAGTTCCTGATATTTAATGTTACACAATTCTTCGCAGCGTAGATTAATGTCTGCAAACCAGATATGTAACTAAATCTAATAATGCTAAGGACAACAATGTGATTTCTGAGGCTGCGGCCAATCCAGAAGAATAATCAATCGCATAAATATCGAATACATGTCAGGTGTACAATATGGGAATGTAGAGGACTGCAATAGGACAGAGTTTGAAGAAACCCATATACTGTACCTTGCTAGATCTACATTGTTGGTACCAGGCACAAAAGTGTGTAATGTGCAAAGTTTCTTCAATTGTGTGTGTGTGTGTAAATATATATATATCCACACACAGTATATATGTATATAAAATATATATAAACAAATTATATTTCAGGGAATAAACAAAGCATTTTCATAATTAGATCCTTACTTTGAAAAGTTCAAACAGCATGTGGTAGAGATGAGATGGCACATAAACAATATGCACTTGCTGTTTGGAATCATTGACAGCTGAAAGTAAAACGGATAAAATAAATCTTTATGATGTATACAATAAGCTTGTTATCTCAGTTAAATGCCCCAGTAGGAGTTTAAATCTTTTGCACTTGGGACTAAGCAGTTAGGCTACAAACACATGGAAAGCACACTTGCAAATTACAGGCACGTTAACCAAAAAAACAGAAGTTTTACATTCCTTTATTAAATCAGTTTTCTTTCCTAGAACTTGCAAAATCCATTAAAAAATATTTAAATGCAAACCAGTTCCAGAATTAACTGGTATAAAATCTCAATAAGGGAAGGGAAAACTTTGAATTCAGATCAAATAAGCAATCCTGCAATACTTCACCTTAATTAGTCAACTCTGAGCTGAGTGAGACATTGGCATCTGCAAGTCTATGCAAGTATGGAGGGCATCACAGTAAAGCCCAATCTTATCTCACCTGGTTTCCATACATGTAATATCTAGCGAAAACTTTCTAGACAGTGATCATAGGAACAGGAGCAGGTAATTCAGCCCTTCGAGCTGGTTCCACCATTTAATTAGATCAGGGCTGATCTGTAGCTCAACTAATCCTTTCGATTCCAATTTCCCACTTTCTTTCCATATCCCTTAGTACCCTGACCTAACAAAAATCTAACCACCTCACTCTTGAAGGTGTGGATAGATAGCATCCACCACCTTTTGGGGGGAGAGAAATCCAGATTTCTACTACCAGTTGAGTGAAAAAATGCTTCCTGATTTCACTCTTAAATGGCCTGGTTCTAATTTTCAGACAATGCACCTGGGGGGGGGGGGGGGGGGGGTTACATTCCCCCACCAGAGAAACAGCTTCTCTATAGCTATACTATTGAATCACTTTATCATCTTAAATACCTCAATCAAATCACTCCTCAACCATCAAAACTCAAGGGAATACAATCTAAGTTTACGCAGCCATTCCTCGTAACTTAACCCTTTTAGGCCTGGTAACATTCTGATGAACCTGTGCTGCACTGTGGAACTCCATCCCGCAGCCCCTCCGCCTTGCTTCCTCCCTTTTCTCCTTAAGGCCAGTCTCAAGACCTTCCTCTTCGACCGCACCTTCGGCTGCCCCACTAACTCTTCCCCCTCTTCCACTCTCCTTCCCCTTCTCCCTAGCCCGACCCTACCCACCCTCCGCTCGGGTCCCAACCTGACTGTTCAGCGTTTTGGGACGTCCTCCCGATGTGAAAGGTGCTATATAAGTGCAATTTTGTTGTTGTCGCACATCCTCCAGGGACAATACATCTTTCCTGAGGTATGGTGCCCAAAACTGAACACAGTCTCCAGATGGGGTCTGACTAACTCTATACTACTGAAGCATAATTTCTTCCCCTTTGCATTCCAGGCCTCTCGAGCTAAATGCCAACATTCCATTCACCTTGATTACTGTTTGCATCTGGAATTTGTGGATATGGATACCCAAATCTCTTTCATCAAGTTTTTAGACTGTTTTTAGACTGCAAATGAGGTTTACCAGAATTACCATTATGTTCATCGGTTTCTAATGCAGGAGAGTCCATATAATACTGGTCACAAAGTAGTTTGGCACTTTCATATGCATCTGTGAAAGACAGGGAGTTCATCCTTAGAAAGATACGTTAAGCAATTCTCAAAAACTATGCAAGAAATTCACCGTCAAAACCATCAATTCATCAGAAAAGTGGCACTATATCGAGCACAAGAACTACTATTAAATTCTTACTGCGCCTCCTGGGATTCTGGTCAGTTATAATGAAATGCACAAATAAAAAAGTGAAAATATTAATATCTTACCTCTAATAACATCGACAACCTTACAGTTAGGATCAATACCACCAATGTGTTTAGGATGAGCTGGATTTGTTCGGCCATCAAAAATAAGTGCTTAGGAAACAAAAGGGATTTTAAATGGTTAGAAGCTGACAAGAGATTGAAATTTCAACAATTTTAATAGTAATCTTTGCACTTAATATAGCGCTTTTCACATCTTCTAGACGTCTCAAAGCGATTCACAGAATATACTGCAAAGCAGTGGTTTCCAAACTGTTGGCTGGGTGAGCATGGAGCTTTAAAGTCTCAAGCCCGAGTGCGTGTGGAGCCAGGGACCTGAGTGTGTGGAGCCGAGGCGGAGCAGAGTGTGAAGTAGGGGGCAGGCGGGGGTGGGGGGGCGGCGCATCAACAACATTGCTGAGTTAGGGAGGCGCCGCTATTCAAAGTTTGGAAACCACTACACTGTAAAGTAAATTGATTGTATATTTGTGGGCAAGTCTCAAACTATTCAGCAAAATAAGGAACTAATTTTCTTTAACGTAATGCTCAAGCAGGAAGCAGCTACTAATAGTATGTGAACATCTAAGATCAACGTTCCCAAACTGGGGTCCAAAAACCTCTGGGATGCTGCAATGTGGTCCACACCTAGATTCAATCTGGCATTTATAGAGAAATTATTTGGATCAGCAAAATTATTTTTGCTGAAAGAAATTTGTGTACAAGTAGTGAAAATCAGGAGGTAGAAATTGGGATGAATTGTATGGATGTTCTCGCCAATGGAAGAGGCTCAAAGCAGCTTCAATGTCTCCTTTTGAAATGGAAGCGTGGAGGGCAATCAGTCTCATGGGCCACACTTACTATGCTGGTTGATGAGCATTCGAATAGAAATGCGGCTCATGTAGAAGCGATCGAGGAAGTACTGCACATTCTGACTGGTCATGTGGTCTTCTCCAAATGATTCTTTATACTCTATGATTCCCTGTGCCATTGTAGGCACCACATCATTGTGCCTGTTCCGTATTGTAATTAATGCATCTGTGAAACTTAAGGAAAAAGCAGAACGTAAGGGTCTAACTCTTTTGCAGCATTGTACACAAATTTTATTTCAACCTATCCAATTTGCCTATTAACCTATTTGATTTTCAACGCTGCCGTTTGTTTGATGAACAGACCAGTGTTTGGCTTTGTGGCCATACATTTCAAGACTAAATGCAGGGATTTTGCATATCCATTCCATTAAAGGTAATGGTTTATTTAATCATTTTGGCTGCCAATTTAACTCGATGCAAAAGTTTCTAAGGCAAAATTAAAAGGGCCTCAAAAAAATATAAAAACATAGAAAAGTATGACGTTTGCTACACAAGGTGGACATTTGGTATTTGAAAGCAATTGATGCTGAAGTACTTTCAGCATAAAACACATCAATTTCCTGACTCAGGTTAACGCCTTCAGTTACCAATGTTGGAATAAATCTACTAAAACAAGATGTAAGCAAATAGCAACAATAAAAACCTGCTCTGAAAGATATGAAAGAAAAACCCACATACTTATAATAAATAATCCTTGCATTTAATCTAGCGCTTTTCACATCTTCTAAACACCTCAAAAAGCTTCACATAAGATACTCTAAAGTGAATTGACTACATTTTTGTGAGCGAAATGCAGCAGCCAAATGCGTACAGCAGTGTCCCGTAAACAGTCATGGATGTTTTTTGAGGGATTATTATCAGGTGTAAGGAGTAAGAAAACTTGTCCGAGATTTTGCCTTGCTTGGAATCGAACCAGGTCTCTTGCATTGCAAGGTGAGTGCTCTAACTGTTGAGCTATAGGACTCCACTTACCCAGATAAAACACTACAATCATCAGCATTCTTGTTGTAGAACTCAAGGATATCCAAAAGACTTTGTATGTACCTGAATCAAAAAAAGATGATCATACCGACAGCAATAAACAAAATAAGTTTCTTGTGAATAATGATAATGTTAAGATCAAATGGTTTACCCGTTAAGTACCAAGTATTTCTATTGAAACTGGATTTTTATCGAAGTGCTCAATATCTTTATGACCAATACTCAGATATGCCTTGAGGGCAATATGGGGCAATAGCGGGATAAGGTATAATAATATTTCCCAACTTAAATTATGTTGTTGATGAGGCACTGTGAAAAAAATATTGCTGAAAAGAGAAGGGCGGTGGCCAGTTATTTATCTACACAAGTGATGTAACAAATGATGAATGTTAACCAGATAGACAGCTATACTTTTTATTTACTGATAGCAACAAAGCCAGTCTCACTTCCACTGAACCCAATAGATGAACAATAATGAATTCCAACAACATGTAATTTTGTTCTTGTTTAGTATTAGTACAGTATATGGCTCTTACAATCTGATCCAGGGTAAATTGCAACCCTTCACCACATCAACTGTCTCTATTTAGAACCTGCTTTCTGCAGAATGTTCATTGCTTTCTATTAGTCCTAGTTTTCAAGCCAGAGATCAGAAGAAATCCCAAGTATTTTTTTAATGTTTGACCAGCCTGCCTGGCACATTCATGACTTGAATGTATAGATATTTCATTTGTACTGCAAGTTGTGCAGTTACCATTATTCTGAAATACAAATTTTACCCTTAAAAAAAGGAGCAAATGTTTAAAAGATAAAAGAGGCATTCGGAAAAAGTTATTGAATATTTCATAAAGCACTCGGGTGTACGAGAGAGAAGGGGTCAAGAGAAAATAAGTCTAATGAAGCAATTAACAATTTGCCACTTCAGGCTCTGAAATTGTTGAGCAACAGTGGTAAATTTTTTAAACCATACTGTAGATAGATATTTGTTATCCAGTGGTTAACAAAGTGTGAAATAATCCAGGAACAAACAGGTCCAAAGAGATACAGAACTGTTTCGTCAAAAATCTTGTATATTTACCCAGAGTGCTGCTCGTGCACATTATCTATATTGTAAACTTATCTGTGAGTTCAAGGCATTTTTGTTTGCAACTGACAGACACGGTGACACAAAAGATTAAGCTTCCAGCTTTTTATTCCCATGACCAGTATCGAAACTGCATGATATTGGCACTCACTGCTTTCCTTGGTGGGGAGGTTTTAAACTAAAATAAGTCTAGCCAAAAAATCAAGTAACAGCTTACACAGCTAACATGTGTAGTGCCTATAACTATAATAATTGAATAAATCTCATATGGTTGAATAAAACTATGCAACATAAAATGCTTCAGAGATTACTCTTACTCTCTAAGGGTTAACTTGTCATTGAGTGTAATTATCAGACATTGCTTTCAATTGTAAGTAAGAGCAATACCAGAAATAGCTAAAGTACTTGATAAATAAATTGAAGTGGGACAATCTTCACGGTGCAGTAGTCCATCCTGACAACTTGAAAGTTGTTCAACTGAATGACATTTTTTTTTATTATCATTGCCACAGGCAGAAATACTGTACAAAGGTAGCTGGTCACACTATTTCTACAAGCAACAAAAATCAATGTTTGTTGAACAAATGAGAGAAAAAAACTAGAAATATCTTATGGGGAAAAAAACTTTATTTATATTCCATTTCTGACATACAATATTTAAGAAACCACAAAAAGGAAACCTAAGACTTGAAAATAATTCTTGCATTTGATATAGCGCCTTATCACATTTTTGAGACATCTCAAAGCGCTTCAGAATAAGCTTCAGTAAAGTGAATTGGCTCTGTCAGTTGTTGGTTAACTATATTTTGTGTGTGACCAGCAGCACTTTCTGTCATTTCAACTATCTTCAGTTGTGGTTATGTCTTCCCTCTAGCCGGCGCTCGGGGTCAAATGACTTCAGCCACTGTCAAGCATTCTGGGACACTACCTCGGATAAAGGTGCTATGTAAATCCAAGTTGTTGCTACTCACCAGCTCTGGACTAACTGGACAGAGGCTGTACTGAGAAGCCGGTCTGGGAGAAGATTGATCTCCTTCATAATGTTCGAGAGTCTCACAGGCAGCTCCTGTCTCAGGAACATAAAGGAAGTCTTCTCGCAGGCATTGGTCGAGCCTATGCAGACAAGAAATTGAAATTGACACTGAACAACAATGCTAAATATAGACATGTACGTTCTATAGGAAATCCTCCTAACTGGAAGTTATCCTTTTTATGGACATGCTGTGTGCTCAGAGCTAGTTATTTAGCATCTGCAATGCAGCATGATGTATTCCCTGTAGCACCAGTGGGTGGCTGTCGGAGGAGAGAGAAGACTCTCGAATAGGAAAAATAACACTAACATTTTTAATCTCACTTATAAAATGCTGCGGTTTATTTTTTTAAAATACCTTGCAAATCTGATTCTAGTGACTGATGAGAACATGGAAGTTAAAACTGGGATTTAGAAAGTCACAATATAATACCAATATAATTTACAATTATACAGTGCCTTTCACGTCAGTATGTTCCATAGCACTTAACTGTATTGGGTGGGCATCCGAGTTGGGGGTGGGAATTGAGGGACACGGGCAGAAGAAAGATGACCTCAAGCATAGTCAAAGAGGTAGGTATTTAGATGGACCTTGAGGCAGTTATATTCTAATGCAAAAATGATCATTTACATACAAATACAGTTTTACAGATCTAGGTGGAGACACTGCCACTGGGTGGAGAATTTCACAGGCTGGAGAAGTAGCATGCACTGCTTTGCTATTGATATTTATGTGCAAAGAATACCAATACTGTACTGAGCTACAGTACTGCTGGTATTTCTGGCACAAATGGAGGTTTGGCATAGCAGCTTTCAGCGCTGTTTGAGACATG
The DNA here is from genome assembly GCA_035084275.1 of Hydrolagus colliei. Taxonomy (NCBI): domain Eukaryota; kingdom Metazoa; phylum Chordata; class Chondrichthyes; order Chimaeriformes; family Chimaeridae; genus Hydrolagus; species Hydrolagus colliei. Next base: position 5,460,558 of record CM068768.1, read on the forward strand.
ACCTTGCACAGGATTGATGGCCTAGCCGGATATCGCTCATACTAAAAGGGCAGATTTGTCTCTGGAGAAGATGGTTAATTATAGTGTTATATTAAGAGCGACTTATATTTTATTAGCAATTAACATGGAATAGTATACCACCTAGTATTCTATTCTTCAGTGATATTTAGAATTGTCAGCAGGCAGCTGATAGCCAACGGCAAGAAATAGAGATGAAATTATCAGTTATAGATTGTGGAGGATTACGGGGAGAGTGCATGGCAGTGGGATTGATTTGGACCGTCCTATCATTTACTCCCAGTATTGAGCATTGTGGTCAAAATTAAAACAGTACTTGGAAATGGAAAGAACTTATTTTTCAATAAGTGAAAAGTAGGTGGTTCAGCAGCACTAAAATAAGAACAATACAGAGAATATTAGCATTGCCCTTGCACAATGATGAAACCCAAATTTGTGTAGCAATACAGGAATACATCGCCTGAAAGGGTGGTAGAAGCTGATTCGGTAACAACTTTTAAGAGAGAACAATAAATTACACTTGTATAGCGCCTTTCACGTCGGGAGGACGTCCCAAGGCGCTGAGAAGTAGATAGTTATCTCGGGAGGACAGGGAGTGGGATTGATTTGGACAGACACAATGAGCCGAATGGTCTGCTTCTGTGTTGTGTCATTCTACGATTCTAGAAAATAGCTCATTGGTGTTGCTGATTTTGCCTTTCATATATTGTGCATTTGTGTATACAGTCTTGCTGCCTCCCCTCAGGACCCTCATGATGAAGTCGTGGCTGCAAAACATTCCTTGGCTAAGAACTCAGGCTGATGTAACTAACACACATCTTGCAAGGCAGCTGAGAGGGATCAACATAGCAATACACTGACCTCCAACTAATGATCCTATTGGTGCAAGGGATTGGACTAGTGCCTCTCAATGTTTACATTTGGGCTCAACAGAAAATTGTAAAAGTGAAAGTCTTGAGTGCATTTTCCATCCTTTAAACAACAACTCTCTGGTGTATACTGAGTGAAAGCAAGCCACAATGTCACTCACATTTGTCATTTGCGTGAATACAAACCCAATTTTTTAATTTAAAAAGGCAAGCTGCCCACTTTACTGTTATGTACCACGACATAAGCAGCAGGTTAAATAAACACGCTGATCGGAAGCTTTTCTCGACACCAAATAGATAACAGCACTGCAGCAAACTCCACCAATAGTTACCACACATGTCCTTACCCCCACCTTTTTCACACACACCCCACTCCAGACTCTTGCCCTTTCTCTCTGCCCGCCCCTTCCCAACCACTATCCCTCCTCTCACCAAACAACAATTTGCATTCATACAGCTCCGTTCACGTTGGGTAAACATCTCACAGCACTTCATACAGCTGGCTTGGAGAGTTAACTGGGAGTGAGGAGGTTGAGGCTGCCTTGGCTTCACCAGGTCTGGCCTCCTCCATGTCCCCGAATCTTCCGCTCCACCCTCGGCAGACGTGCCTTCAGCCACTACACCCCAAGAGTCTGGAACTCCCTTCGCCTCGCTCCCCTCTCTTCCCAGTTTCAGGTACAGCTAAAGACTTTTCTCTTCGACTGTGCCTTTGGTCACCTTTCTACCCCTGCCCCTGGCTCGGTCCCGGGATCCTGTGCAAGGTCACGATTTATATAGCGCTCTGAGACGCTGTCCGGCGCTATAGAAATTGAAGTTGTTGTTTTGTTGTTGAGGGGGTGAAGAGAGCAAGGGTGACTGCATTGTCAAAGAGCGAGATGAGCTTTAAAGTTCGGGGAACCCACCGCCTGTCTACAAAGGATGTGGCGACACGGACCAGAGGGATGACCCAAGGATGTCCCAAGGCACCAAAGAACAACAACTTGTATATATATAGCACCCTACACACGTGCGCTCTTAAAGAGTGCTTGACATCAAGCCGGGGGAGATGGGACTATAGATAGGCACGGCTTTAGGTGTGATCTGCAGACAGAAAAAAGAGATGGGTGGGGGGAGTTGGGACAAAACATAGGGACTGAGGATTGCAGTTCCAGAGGGCTGGTACAACTGTGGGGGTAGGGCTGTTTGAAAAAAGTGCAGATGCACTGATATGTACAGTAAAAACCCCATCCCCCTAAAGTCCCCCACAAAATATTCACTCAATTCATCATACAGTATATTCTGTGAACTGCTTTGAGACATTTCCAAGACGTGACAATCAATCAAATCAAAACTTCTATAGAGGATGTCCCAAGGCACTGTACAGTTAGATAGGGACAAGAGCAGGGGAGAAAGGGGTCGGGGCAGGATGAAGAATAGGAAAGTTAACAGTATATTTGTGGGCGAAACGCGGCAGCTAAATTGCGCACAGCAGTGTCCCACAAACAGTCATGAAAATGGGACTAGGGGAAAAAGATGGCAAGGGGAGGGGTCGGGGTAGGGGGGGAGGACAGCAGGAAAGCCGACTGTATATTTGTGGGCGAAATATCAAATGTAGGGTTCATTTATTTTATATTATATATCACCCAAATCTCCCTCAACCCTACAGGAGTCCTGTAGCTCAGCGTTTACAGCACTCGCCTCCCAAGCGAGACAGGACCCGGGTTTGATTCCCGTCAGGCCTGGGCGAAACCTCAGGAAAGTTTCCTTTACTCCGCGCTCCTGATAATAATCCCTCACTGGGGGGGGGGGGGGGGGGGGGAACAACAATAACAATAATAATAATAGTAATAACTAGGTCACTTCAACCCACTGCTGTTTGGGTGTGGGGACGCTGCCGTGCACAACTGGCTACCGCGTTTCGCCCACAAATCAGACAGTCACTACGCTTTACAGCGAATGTATCCCGCGCAGCGCTGTGAGGCGTCTCGAAGACACGATGGGGGCGGTGCATCAAATGCAAGGTTGGCTGTTATTATCATTATCACAATTACGACCCTCAGATCCCCCCCCCCCCCCCATAACAAACAACAGCAACTCGCATTTATACAGTACCTCCCACGCAGGGTAGCGCGCCAGAGCGCTTGACAGTGGGGGGGGCGCGCGGGGGGGGAGGAGACACACACACACACACGACAAATAGGAGAAGACCCAACCCAACAAAGACAACCTTCCAGAACCGTCTCCCCCACCCTCCCGTACTCACCGAAGTCCAAGAACTGCTTGATGGACAGCGGCGAGGGTGAGAACTTGGAGAAATGGTCGATGTGCCTCGGCACGTTGGCCAGAGACGAGTTCTTCATCAGAAAGCGGACGAACTTCATCTCGCTCGCTCGCTCTCTCTCTCTCTCTCTCCCTCGCTCGCTCCTGCCTTGCCTGTCCTCTCAGGCTCGTCAGTCGGTCACAGTCAGTCAGTCAATCAGTCAGCTCAGCGGTTTGACGGGGTAACTCGAGGAGCAACGACGCCACCGAGCATCTCCAGGCACCAACTGAAATCGCTCGCGCTGTGATAACAATCATCTGACTCTCCGTCCTTCGCTGCACATTCGACCCGCCCCCTCCGCGGCACAGCTGACCTCCAGCTTCCACTCTTCGCGCCGCCCCGCCCCCCCTCTCCCTCAACCAATGGCAGGGGCCTCCATACGCACACACGTCACTGCCTACCCATCAATTCTCAGAGCCGATTGACCGACTGACCAATAACGTGTCAGCTTACTTTTCTTTTCTCCACCCACCCGCCTGCACGTGCAGATAGGCCAATCACAAGGCGGCTGTCTCAGACGGGTATCCAAGCGGTTCGACCAATCGGAGCCTCTCTCTCCATGGCGGCTGACATCACAAAGGGGGTGGGGAGGGCGCCTCACTGAACTGAGGCAGTTCAGTGGGGCACCTTGGAGGACACTGCTGTGCGCATGCGCAACTGTCACTCTGCCACATGGTTACTATTGACATGTTGTATTACACTTGCTGGTGGCCAATGTGTGTGTGTGGGAGGGTGTGTGTGTTGGGGGCGTGTATGGAGGTGTCAGGGCTATACAGTGTATATGTGTGTGCGCGCGCGTGTTGCAGGGTTCATTGTGCCATGACCCACTCTGCCTCCCCCTTACCCCCTGCTCCGTCACCGCCTCTCCCCCTCCCTCTCCCCTCCGCCCCCCCCACCCCCTACCCCCCACCCTCTCCCTGGACCACACCAACTCTTCGCTTCCCATCTCTTCCCCCCGGAAGTTGCAGATGATCTGGAATCCAGCAGCTCAGAGTTCAACGTCCTCATCCTCGCTTTCCAAGCTCTCCGCGGGCCCGCACCTCCCTGTGTACCTCTGTGACCTGCGAACGCCATATCAACCTGTCTGCTCCCTCGCTTCACGCCTACGGTCACCTTCCCTCTCCCCTTGGCTCGGCCTTGGGCTCCACTATTGTGAAGCGCTCTGAGGCGCTGTCTGGCGTGGATGGCACTATATAAATCCAAATTGTTGTTGAATATTGTTGTATGCAAACTGGCTACCATAAGTTACTACGACGGTAAATCATGTGAAATGCTTTGAGACATCCTCCTGACTTAAAAGGCTCCATACCAAAGAAGCAATGTAGCAATGTGTGGAGTGTAGTAACTGTATTTTGTAGGTAGAAGTTCACAGTGATGGAAAATGACAGCCCCTATTGAGTTTTGATAAAAATATTTTATTTCAATATTCCAGTAGCACTATCAAAAAGACTTCTCTTATCTGTTTCTGCATCTGCGGAAACAGTGTTGGACAATACATTTTTGTGCATTCTAGTGCACTCCCACGTCCGATTTAATACAACAGATTACAGTAGTAAATTAAAGTCCCCTCTCCACATCCAAGCAATAGTATTTACAAATCAAAAGTATATCAAATCTCTTTGTTTATTTCTTAACACATGTATATCCTTGCCAATGACCAGTAGTAAAACATTAAATACAGTAGTAACTGACCAACACAAACTACTCTACTTGCACTGAGAGACCAGATGTTTAGCATCTGTTCAGGTGCACATTTTTCTAGAGTTCATATTTGTAACACTTGCCATGAACCCACGGAAATGTCTGTTGTGCTGCCTGATCCAATTTAAGGGCAATCCACTAAGGGGAGAAGGTTGCTGAAGGAACCTTGCTCTTTCAGGGCAGAGCATGGGGAAGAACATTACAGAACATTACTTACCAGTCACTCTCAGAATTTTCCACCCCTTAAGTTGGATGGAAGGCAAATATCCCTTTGCACTGGCAAAACATTTAAGGAGAAATTTTAGCTGGGATCCATTTTGTGGTTTTCTGAGCATTTGTGGAGTCTTGTAGCTCAGTGGCGAGGAGTACCTTAGCTCAGTGGTTAGTGCACTCGCCTTGCGAGCAAGATACTGCACCTGGGTTCGATTCCAGGGCAGGGTGAAACCTTGCGGAGGTTTCCTTACTCCACACGCCGAATAATAATCGCTCAAAATAAACAATAATAAAATGGTCATTTCAATCCACGACTGTTTACGTGTGCAATTGGCTGCCGCGCTTTGCCCACAAATATAGTTAATTCACTTCATAGTATAATCTGTGAAGCGCTTTGAGACATCTAGAAGATGTGAAAAACGCCACATCAAATTTCAGATTGTCCCCAACATGGCAAATTGTCTCAACCCAGTCTCAACTCTGAAGCCGAATATCTTCACATCCTAAAGCAAACTCTGCCGAATTGTAACATCAAAGAGTTAAGTGTTTTGCTGAATTCTGGAACATCAAAGAGAAGAGTCAAATCTAGACTAAGGTAGAAATCCCGCCCCATTAACCTCCACAAAGTGCTTTGAGAAGTCTTCCCGATGTGAAGGGTGGTAAATCAAACATAAGGGTTATTATTGTTGATAATAACCTCAACTTCAGCAGAACACTCCCCATTGTAAATCCATTATTCACATAACACCTATCAAAACAGAGAGAAAACTCAGTAATTGCCAAGCAACAAATTGTGTTTTTGCAATAGGAATGACACTGCCGATTGCCAGGCAATTTCCATTAGAATTATCTGTCACCTTGCCTCTTCCCACTACCACTATTCGCCCGTGTCTGTAATCTGGCCTGAATGTGTAATGTAACCTACCAAATTTGGGGCAGAGAGAAAAAAAGAGTCCCTCCCCAGACTCGGAACTGAATAAAATGAACATCGCCCGGATTTGTTTCTCTAGCACGGATGGGATAATAAAACGTCAAACACACATCCTTTCATGAAAATACCTGAATCCCAGATGCTTCGAGCAGTGGGTGGAATGAGCACTGCAGTATTTACGTTGGGGAGTTTAAATCATTTAAGCAGCTGTGGTATTACGCAAAGAGCAGCAGATTGCGTTCAGATGGCATAACTGAATCTACACACACACTACTATCTGCAGAGCAATAAAGAGAAGGACAACTTGTGTTTTTTTATAGCATTGTTCGCCCACACAATACACAATCAATTCACTTTAAAGTATATTCTGTGAAGCGCTTTGAGAGGTCTCGAAGACGCGATAAGGCGCCACATCAAATGCAAAGATTATTATTCACACAAGACACCTCTTAGCATGAGAATCGCATACAAATGCCCTAGGGGGTTCACCCTACAAGAAAGGCATTGATCCAAACAGGAGATAAAGATCAAATGCTAAAAATACACACACACACACACACCAGAAAAATCATTTGTCGTGTGTTCAAGTCACTGGTTTCAGAAGCTGTTTGATAATTAATATTGCTGCTGGCGCTGTCCTCTGGCTGACGGGCAGTAGTGCAGCACTCACAGAGCATCGCAAGAAATTATTCGTTAGATTTCTTTTCGAAAATGCATCGACTTAGCATTTTTGTATCGGGTGAGAAACGGTGTGATAAGACCACCGGCCGACCGGTAGCGCTAAACGACAACCACAAGAGAGGGTGGATGGGAACAAAATGACTTCCAGTAATTTGCTGGAAATAAACAAAGAGAAAACAGCCGCATGGACCTCTTCAACAACAACAACAACATGGATTTATCTAGCGCCCTCCACACCAGACGGCGTCTCAAGAGTGCTTTAATATCAGCGAGAGATCACAGCAGCTCTCTGTGGCGCTGCACGTCACGAGACTAGTTACCGAGTAAGATTTGCCTGCAATTGTTGAAAAGCTTAAGATGTACAACCCTGTTTTGCGTTCAATATTTTGGCAATACCACCGCCCCTTTCACGAGAATTGCCTCTGGCTGTCGCGTGTTGGTGTAGAATTCTTTTACCCGGGGTTGTCATTAAAAGCAAAGATAGTCTTTGAAATAAATAGCGGACTACCTTAACAGCCTCATGTTGCTGCATAAGGAATTAGCTATCATGTTCGTCTCCATGGCAATATCCTCTCAAGTTCCAGTTAGTTTTTCAAAGTTTACGTAACCGGCTGAACAGGATTTTCCTCCAGATAAATGCAAAGACAAATCATGTCCAAGAAACCTGATAAGAGTTTCTTTTTGACGAAGTAACAGAGCCTTTGGATGAATGCAGTGCAGTGGATGTAGTTTATATGGATTTTCTGAAGGAGTTTGACAAAATGCCACATGAGAGACTTGTAAGTGAAATGGAGGCCCAAGGAACGGTGGCAGCATGGATACAGAACCGCAGGGAGTAGTGGTGAATGGTTGTTTTTTGTAACATTATGCAGTGGTGTCCCCCAAGGTTTTGTGTTGGGATCACTGCTGTTTTTGATCAATATAACTGACCTGGACTTCGATATAGGGAGTATCATTTCCGACTTTGCAGATGATACAGAATGCATTGCCTGAAAGGGTGGTGGAAGCCGATTATTTAACAACATTTAAGAGAGTAATTATTTGGGGAGGACAGGTTTGCAGGGCTACGGGGAGAAAGCGGGGGAGTGAGATTGCTTTGGACAGCGCTTTTCAAAGAGCCGGCACAGACACAGTGGGCCGAATGGCCTCCTTCTGTGCTGTATAATTCTACGATTCTATGATATTGTGGTCGCAGTACTTTGACAGCAAACCCTGTCAAGTACTTTGAATAGAAGAATAACATCAGAAGGCAACCTGTTAAGAAAATAAGAGGATCTCAGTTCTTTAATGCTCTGTGCTTTGGGAGGGGTAGAACGCATCTGTAATTCCCCATATGGTAACTTCAGATGGGAGAATTACGGATGCATTTCCCCCATTCCGCCTGTTAAAAACAAGGCACTAATTGGGTGGTAGACCAAAGGTCCCAGGGGGCTTGCACAATTGTGCACAGTCACTACACTTCTTAGAAGGTACATCTTGTGAATAAACTCTTTGAGACATCCTGTCAACAAGAAAGACCAAGCATCAAATAAAAGCATTACTATCACTCTTGGTACCGCCCTCAGCTGTACAAATAGCAACCATTGTCTTCCCTCATCCCTCATAAATGAACATAATTTATTGCTGATTGTCTATGGATTGTTTCAAAATTTGGGTATCTCAGATCTAAAATAAAATGAAACAATTATTTTGTCTCAGTGCTGGCTGAGGAAATGAAGGAGGTGGCAGCTTCAATCTGGGTCGTCAATTAACAAAAAATAATGATAAAAACAAAATTACATGAATAATGTCGCTCAATCCACACTGCTGTATGCAATTGTGCATTTCGCCCACAAGATAACGATCAATTCACTTCACAGTGTATTCTGTGAAGCGCTTTGAGACATCTCAAGGGCATGATAAGGCGCTTTTTCAAATGCAAGGATTATTACTACTACTATTATTATATTACATTGTCCCCTTTCAGAGAGAAAGGCGTTTGGTTTCTGCACAGAAAAGCTAGATGTGTCCCCAGTTAGTTTTCTTCTCTAAAAAATCAATGGTGTTTAATTTAAAGTTCTAAATGCGTGCAAAAACGGTCTAAAAATTCAGATTTTAGAACCTTAAGTTATGCTAAATTGTAAATACATTATGAGATAAAATATCTAGGGCTGACATTAATGTATTGGATCTATATTCAAAATTTGTTACTGTTTTGAGTGTATGCAGCAAACTCCTGATAACTCAACCTTGGCTTAACTTGTCACTCCCACTTAAGTCATCAAGCTGTCAACATCCCAAACACATTTCTTTATGTACTTATACAAACGCCCAACTTGCTACTCCTGATAACTCGTCACTGAGTCACCCCCTCACCCCTCGGAGTGACGACTTATCAGGAGTTGACTATTGCATTCAAAAAATTATAGTACCACGTTTTATGTAATATCAAGCAAAGCCTTAAACATTTGGGTTTTTTCCTCTTCTCTTATCAAACATACGAGTAGGAAAGGTCTCTCTCTTTGAGGCTTTGCACTCTGGATTGCAAATCCCACTGATATTTATACACTCACTGGGCAAGAACTGAGCAAGGATTGGCTCATATTCAAAAAGCGAAGGCAGTTTTTCTCCTTGGCCGACAACCTCGCTGTTAAAATTGGTTATTGCCTTCGAGCTGTGCGAGTGTTGGCTGCCACCTTCGCCTACAAAGTGCACAGTCACTGCACTTTACAGTATGTCCCGTGAAGCGCTTTTGAGACGTCGAAAAAGGTTCTGCATCAAGGTGCAAAGACTATTGTTATTATTACGATTAGATTTCGGATCACAACATTTACAACACAATAATGGAAGCAACCCAATAGACTTTGAGCATTGAGGAAAAGGCAATGGATTGAATACCTCAGTGCTAAAGCTGACCAGGTGATGTAGTCTTGGTGAATCGGTCTCACCAAAATCATAAAACCACTGCCATTTATTTAACATTCAAATAAGTCTACCTCTCTCTAGCTTTGTCTACAATCTGGGTCAGACTATCCAAAAGCAACAATATTTTTAGTGACGCAATAAATTAGAAATTTTAAGAGAATAGATTAAACTTCTTTCTTAAAGTCGCTTTAGAATGATGCTTCCTCCAGAGCAAAGCGCTTGTTGAGAATGCTGACATTTTTGTGTGTGTCTCTAAAACCTCTCAATCTTCCCCCCACCCCCCCTTTCCCCCCCACGCCCCACAACTACGCTGCTGAAACAGTAGCAATGCATTGAACACCCTTTGAAACTTCTGTTTTTGTTTCAGATTCCCAGCATCTGCAGTATTTTGTGTTTTGTTTACCCTTTAAAAACAGTCTAACCACACTGGAGGGTGTTGGTGGAGGGAGGACACAATTGGTGAGAAAGGGAAGTGGGGGAGAGGAAAAGTGGATGAATTCCAGCTCCTCGCAGTTAAATTAAAGGTCAGCTTCCAAGACAATGAGAGAATTTTTTTTAAATCTCTTCTCTCCGTGCTTCGTAAACGTTTGCCACATATATTTATATATATTTATAAAATCTTGCATTCGGCTGAAACATAACTTATTATAAATAGAACCAAACTGATGCGGACAGAGATACCGTCTGTCCACTGGTCCCAGGTCCCTTGTTTCATTCGCTAGAAAAGAATTTAGCCTCAGCAATAACCCCCCCACCCAACGCACCCCTCCCCCCACCCCCCATTTTGATGTTGAAAAAGAATCAGTCAATATGGATGGTTCTTCTCCTTCCAGTTTGTTACCCATTGCTTTGTTTGGCTCTTCTTTGTGAAGCCTTCTGTGATAAAGTAACGTTCCTCTTTGCGAATTTTCACAGCGTGATACTTTGGCATTGTCCTGTAGTATCTAGTCCTCTTGAAGAAGCCGCACTTGGAAAGACAATGAGAGCTAGTTAATGCGAGTTGTCTCATTTCAGCCTCCAGTATACATAACATTGGACTTATTTGTGTTCCGAACTACCCAGTCAATCGCACCCAATTAGATCAAGATTCTATCAGCAAAGTTAAGAGGAGATGAAAGATTAGAGGTTAGTGGCCTGTGGAGAACAATCAGTGAAAACCGGAAGAAGGAAAGATGTTTAATTCAGAGACAGCCTGTTATTGACTCAAAGGAATAAAAGTGCGGTTAGACCGAGAAGCTGGGAGCAGAAGAAATTTGAAGTAGCCGAGGGAGAAGAAAAAAAACTTCAGCAAAGTGCACATCAATCAGTTGAAAAATTGCCTGTTTCAAAACAGGTGTGCTAATTATCACGTGGAATCTGTTGTGAAAACGTGACCTTTTCCCTCCCTTTCTTTCCCCGACTCTCATTCCCACTTGGAAAGATTTGAAGAGTAAAGTGAAGAGAGTCGATCCCTAATGTTGGGGTGGGGAGGAGAAATTCCAATTGGAAATGTAAAGGTAAATTTATGCTGTTTTGTATGGTTTTTCAGGGAGAGGAAAGATTTTGGCAATTTTTTTAAACTCGTGACTAAATACGAAGTCACTTTTGCTCTTAAATTTGACTGCGCCCTCCCCCCACCCCCCACAGATCTAATACCTGACTGTTCAACGCCTTGGAATCTCCTCCTGACGTGAAAATATAATTTTGTATTGCATTAAACAATGGGAAGGGGCTTCAAAATTAAGGCTGGATGGGGGAAGAGGAGGAGGAGGAGGAGGATGGAGTTGGAATTTCTCCCACAAGTATTATGGGAACAATTCTCCGCACACAAATATTACCAAAAAGTACAGGAGGTGACGTATGTGAGACTAGTCATCATCAGTGAGCCTCTCAGTTTCTGACGGCTGAATCTTCATTTCAGCTTTCTGTTCTTTGGCTTCGTACATGGCTCTGGTGTTCGCTCTCTTGAAGAAACCGCACTAAAATACACAGCCAATTCACTTTACAATCTATTTCGCCCACAAGACACAGAGTCAATTAAATCGCCGCACGGTACATTTTGCCCACCCAACACGCAGTCAGTTCAGTTCCCAATACACTCTACATTATAATACAATACATTATTGTTAATATTAATAAAAGGAAGCAAGTCACCCAAACAATGTCAGCGGAAAACAGAAAGATATCGTAATAAATATAACAACCTGGCTCAGGAACCTGTTGCTTTTGTAGCAAATTTGCCATCGATTTGATTTTGCCCGTGAAAACAAAATGCACAGTCACTACACATTACGGCAAATCCCGTGAAGCGCTTGGAGACGTCAAGCCCGAATTTAACAGTTTGTCAAATTCTAGACTTGAGCTGCTTTCAACCACTATGCCCCCAAGCTGTGGAACTCTCTCCCTCAATCCTTTTGTCTTGCCCCTTTTTCAGGTTGGGCTTGAAGTCTTTCCTCTTCGACCGTGCCTACGTTCACCCACACCCCCCCCCAACCAACCACCACATTCCACCTGCTGACTCGGCATCGGGCTCCGCCACTGTTAAGAGCTCCGAGACCCCACGGAGGGCACTGTATAAATAAATGCAAGTTGTTGTCGTCGTTGTATCGCATCAAGAGAGTTAACTTAAGGCAAAGTGGAATTTTTCCCCAATAAACGACGGTTAACATTAAACGGAAAGAGACCCACCTTCCATAGTAGGAGTACAATTAGACTCAAGAGCAAAACTCCAGCCAGGACTGCAACAATAATGATCCACAAAGGTATCTCGTACTGCTGTTCTTCATCAACGTCAGATACAACATTGAGTACTGCCTGTGTTAAACAAAACAGTTTACAATACAATCTTAGTTTGTAGTCCGCAAAACATACAGTTAATTCACTTTACAGTATATTCTGTGAAGCACTTTGAGATGCCTCAAAGACGTGATATGGTGCTATATCAAATGCAAGGATTATTATTATTACATTGTTATTACGGTGAGCTTGCTGACTCTATCAGAGAAAGTCGTTCCATTTGATGACTTACTTTCACAGGTTTTTTGTCCATTTTTATCGTCGTTATATCAGTCTTCAGGTGTAAGGAAGCTTCCATCTGAACAGTAATTTCCCTGAAGTTGCTGTATTCCTGAGGAAGCCAAAAACACACACAACTCAATAGTGGATTTCGTTCTAAATTGGCAATTATTGGGAGAATGAGTTGCTAAACTGACATCCCGTCTGCCTGTTCAGGTGATGTTAAGATCCCTCCAGGTAGAATTGGGCACTCCCTTCACTGACCTTTGTGGATAATTGTTATGCGCTAATTGTCTGCTGCATTCACCAACAAAATACAGTCGGCCAAACCGCTTTGCAGCGTATCCCGTAATGCGCTTTGAGACACCTCAACGAGACGATGGGCCGCTAAATCAACGCCAGGGCTATTATTATGAACATGATGTAACTCACAGCTGATGCAAACGGTTCAATTGTGAATTGCACATTAATAAAGTCACTTCTAATTCCCTCCACCCCAAATATGCCTTGAGTAACAGCACATAATACACTTGTTATTTACACAATAGGCCTCAATGTCTCAGGTTATTGTAGACCCCGCTAGCTTTGCTGGGTATACATCTCTCCGAGTCTGACCCCCCCCCCCGCCCCGACTTTCTAATTACAAGGAGAAAAACACATTCAAAATCAAGTTACTGACCCAAATCCAGCAGAAGGCCATCCATACCTCTAAGAAAGTGCTGTTCCACAGACGTGCTTTTAGTGTCACTGTAGCCTTGTCAGTCATGTTACTGAGCAGACAGCGGAATTCCTTGCATCTGGCTGTGCGCTTCTTATTACTGCATTCCTGTTCACGAGACAAGCGTTCGGTTGCATTAACGAGGTTCTTGAGCCGGGCTTAGACGGAGCCGCCCAACAACAACAACAAAATTCGACTTGTGTAGTGCCTTTCACGTCGGGAGGACATCCCAATATCCCAGCAGCGCGTGGCAAACATACAGTCACCGTGTGCTGCAAACAACCCCTCGATCTGCACTCGATTTTCATGCCCGTTGTTCAAAGGGGGGGGGAAGTAACAATGATAATGAGATACCTGTCAAAACCGAGCGTACGGATTGACTGAAAGCTTGGCTCAATTGGTAGCGCTCTCACTTCTGTGTCAGAAGGTCGTAGGTTGAAGCCCTCGTGCCATTTTTCTCCCTACTCCCCCACCTTCCCCATCCTCCAGCATCTCCACAAACCCACCCCCCCTCCCCATTGCGCCTACACCATGTTAATGGTACTGTACTTACCAGCTCTATGCTATCCTTGACTTTGGCCAGGCCGAGGAGTCTCCTCTCCCGGCCCACGGCGGGGACAGCTTCCCGCTTCCGTCTCACCGCCCGGTTCGTGCTGTTATTCCCCTGCGGGAGGAGATAGGAGGTCGTTTCACAGCCAGTCAACAAAAGGGTTAAACGCCCCCAAAACCAGACCCGACCCTCCACTCCCCAATAACAACCCGGGTTCTGACTTATTCATGGGTAAACAGAGGCGTCCTGTCCCAGAAATCAAACCTAAGTCCTCTCACTTGCGAGGCGAGCGCCCTAACCGCCGAGCTACCAGATGTCAAAAGGGTGAAGAGACGGGAGGGGTGTAGGAATGGTGCACTATCAAATACCAGCGTGGACTAGTTCGGAAAAATGGCCCGTTTGTCATTTGCCCGACCGTTCTGCGCAACAATATCGAACGCATCGACTCGAAGCGCGGAAACGTCGGTTGGGAAATGAAAGGAAAATAATCTGGGTACCGTCAAATTCAGTGGATTCACGACATTCCCCGCTGGGACACAATACTGGTTATCTGTCCCGTTCATTTCTATCTCAGTCAGATAGAGCAGCCATTTCCCATTGCTGATTTCGTGAGGCCACAGGAAACTGAGGTAAAGTTCCCCCAGGTTTCCCAAGGGTTTTCCGAGATTCACCACCTGCAGAAAAGAGTCGAAATAGTGTGGAATTTTAGCGACAGTAGATAATAATAATAATCACCCTTGTCTTTGGTATATAATCTTATCACATCTTCCAAACGTCTCAAAGCGGCAGTTGGGAGTTGCCAATGGGTCCATCAAAGAGGAGAGTCTTCAGGTGAGACTTGAAGGACGCCAGGGAGGGGGGGGGGGGGGGCGAAGCGGAGGGACAGGGAGATGGAGTTCCAGAGGTTTGGGGCAGAGTAGCTAAAGGCTCACCCACCAATGGTGGTGGGGGGTGGGTCGGGGGACGCGGAGGGCTTTAAATGTGACCATAAGAAGCTGCTCGGCTACAAAAGAACCATCAAGTTCGCCTTCCACCATCCTGGTAGTCGCTTGACATGTCAGGTCCCAAACTATACACTATATGGATCGGGCTTCACAGTGACCCCGAGTGTTGAGGGAAGCGCCACCTAATGTCGGTACTGTAGATTGTCAGAGATGCCGTCCTCAATAAAATAATAATAATCCTTGCATTTGATACAGCACTTTTCACGTCTTCTAGACGTCTCAAAAACGCTTCACGGAATATACTGTAAAGTGAATTGGCTGCATATTTGTGGACAAAACGCGGCAGCCAATTGCGCGCAGCAGCGTCCCCACAAACAGTCGTGGATTGAAATGTCCAATTTATTATTGGTTGTATTTTTGAGGGATTATTATCAGGCAGGCGTGTGGAGTAAGGAAACCTCATTGTGTGACTGAATCGCGTGTGTGGTGAATAACAATTACCTCGAACATAAAGTCCACAGCAGTTCCCACATCGTTGAATGTCATCATCGCGCTCTGACCCTTGACGGAGCCGCTAAAGTGTACCTGCTGGGCTGTTTGCTCCCTGGCCGGCAAAACGAAAAACACAACAAATGATGAGGCAGCGACAACAAGCTGAATTATACTCAGAACGTCACTGCACAAGCCATCAGCAAGGGAGAGGGGAATGGAGGTTCTTTGGGAAGACTAAACCTTAAACACAATTTAACACCAGGCGCTTATATAGAGCCCTCCGCGCCGGGTCGCGTCTTAGAGCGCTTAACGGTGGCTCCAAAGTCAGTGGGCGGTCGAAGAGAAAGAGGTTTTGAAAAGGGGGGGATCTGGGAGCCAAGGCGGAGGGATCGAGGGAGAGAGTTCCAGAGTTTCAGGGCACAGTGCCTGAAAGCGTGACCTCCGATGGTGGGACGGAGAGTGCCACGGGTGAGCAGGATGCCGAGCGGAGATGCCGGACGGTGGATCGGGGAGTGTGGAGGAAGGAGAGATAGGAAGGTGCCAGAGAGCGACTGGATTTGAACTTGAGGCGCGAGGATCTTTTAAACATCTACTTTAAGGACATAAGAAAATGCTGGACCTAAAGAAAACCAAGGTCCATCTAGTTCGTCTTCCACCTTCTTGGCGGTCAAATACACAAAAATCCCCCAACTACTTCTGTTCCATATCCCATGTTATTTCCTTGAAAGAAATCTACCATTTGAGATGCAATACACATCCTTATCCACTGGAGGGCAGACTGAGTACTTCCAATGATAACCCTCCCCCAAAAAATCCACAATAATAAAAATTGGGTCATTTCAATCCACGACTGTTTGTGGGACGCTGCTGTGTGCAATTGGCTGCCGAGTTTCGCCCACAGAATATACAGTCAATTGACTTCACAGTATATTCTGTTAAATTTGTGTTTGCGTCAGTATAAGTGTTTGTTTGAGACGTCTAGAAGATGTGAAAAACGCTATATCAAATTCAAGGATTATTATTATTATGTCTCTAATTTACCTGTAAATTTATTTTCAAATTCTGAAATGTACGGTTGAGATTAAATCTGTTTCCGGGGTGATACCTTATTCTCAATGAGTTTCCTTTCGCCTTAACCCCCACTTACCCGCTTAGGGAAACTTGCAGTTCAACTTGCACCTGCATTGATGCTATGACTGGCATCAGGTCTTCCTGCACGCTCTCCCTGTGTTGTAAAGTCATTACGGGCAAAGTTTGAGTAACTTCGTAGATTTGAACGGCAAAAGTTCACAGGAATAGAAGTAGTGCCAGGACAGAAGATCTCATTTTGCGAGTGACAGCTGATGTACATTGCAGAGCCCTTCAGCGCATTGGGACGTCCTGTGAAACGGAACTATCCAAATGTGTTTGCACAAGAGTGTGTGTTTGCGAGAGAGTGCGCGCTTGCACAAGAGTGTGTTTGCGCGAGACTGTGTGTTTCGGTGACAGTGTGCGTTTTTGAGAAATTTGTTTGCGTGACAGAGTGTCTCTGCACGAGAGTGTACGTTTGCGTGAGAGCATGGGTTTACGTGAGATTGTGTGTTTGCTTGAGACTTTGGTTGAGCATGTGTGTTTTGGGGAAAATGTGTGTTTGTGCGAGAGTGTGTGTTTGCGCGCGAGTGTGTGTTTAGTTGTTTACGCAGGTGTGTGTTTCCAGTAGGGAACGGCGATTAATCGTTTTTTCGATTAAACCCGATGTGATTTTCACATCGGTGTGCCGATATGGTAATTGTTCTGTCCTGCGTACAACACGTCTGGCTTGCGCGAAGCTCACTGCAGACAAGATGGCAGATTCACTGTGACCATATTTTTTTTTACTGTGTTACTTTTACTGGTAATGCTGCACGCCGTTGTTAAAAAAAAAAGATTTAGACTTACGTGCTGAGTTGCAGCATCACCTCAATGTCCCTGGTGTGGAGATCGATCTGATTCGTCTGCACGAGAATGTTCAAGCTCACCTACAAAAAAGAGATGTGATCGATCGATCGTTCGCTAGCTGACATCCACCTCTCTATTTAACTCCAATGTTTACCTCCCCCACACTCCAGCCTTTGAAATCTGCCCCTTGACACCCTTTTGCCAGACAAACAAGTCAACAACAACATAGTGATCAGCTCCCTCCCTCTGGCCAGCCAGGAGATGAGAAAGAGACAGTGGAATTGGATTACGATGCGCTTTCATGGCGTGTACTTCTGTTGGGAGTGTGATTCCCCCCGCTCACCCACCCCCCACCCCACACCAAGGTTGCCCCGTGACCTACCATTTGCTTCTTCTTAAACGGGTTTCCCAGGTCGCATATCACATTCTGCCCCTTCACGTTATCGCAGCGTATGGAATCCTGAAAGATACAACACGCCGCGTTGAGTCAAGAACACATTCCTCCTCCCACTTCCCAACGTGGCAACAATCCGTCCCCCCAAAAAAACTCACAATAATAAAATTGGTCATTTCGATCCACGACTATTTGAGGGGGACACTGCTGTGCGCAATTGGCTGCCGCGTGTTGCCCACAAATATACCGTCAATTCACTTTATAGTATATAGTGTGAAAAGCGCTACATCAAATGCAAGGATTATTATTCTGATTATTATCGTTATCCAGTTGTACCGAGGTCACATGGCTCCGTTGATTGCTGTAAGCTACCTGAAACTCTCGGTCTCTCCCTCCCTCCCTCCCTCCCTCATTGCCCCCTCCCTCCCTCCCTCCCTCCCTCCCTCCCTCCCTCCCTCCCTCCCTCCCTCCCTCCCTCCCTCCCTCCCTCCCTCCCTCCCTCCCTCCCTCCCTCCCTCCCTCCCTCCCTCCCTCCCTCCCTCCCTCCCTCCCTCCCTCCCTCCCTCCCTCCCTCCCTCCCTACGTTCCCACCTCCCCCACTCCCTCTGGCTCCCCGTCAAGACTCCGCCACTGTCAAGCCCCCCGGGACGCTATCCTCCACGCAGGATAAATGCAAGTGATATGCGAGTGAGGTTCTACAGGGATGATATGAAAGGCACGGGTTGATAAACGAGTGGCCGCGTGCGTTGTCTCCTGTGTGTGAACGCGACAGCCAATTTCCACAAGGCGAAGCCATGACTGGTCAATAATCTCGAAGCGAGGCTCTGGTTTTACTCACGGCTCGGACTGCGGAGTAGGAGAGGGTGTCGGGCAGCGTGATGTTGAGGGAAGCCTGGTGTGCGTCCTCGCCATTGCCGCGGCTGCTCGGGGTGTTGCTGATGTTGACCTGCAGAGCGAGCTTCTTGGTCCTGCCGTCGAACTCCAGGATTTGCAGACCCTTTCGTCTGGGGGGGGTGGGGGGAGCAAAGTGGCAGCATGTTTGCAAAGACTGACGAGGACAAAAAATTCTCTCTTCCGAGAGAGAGAGAGAGAGAGAGCACCCCTGAGACCCTTTCTCAATCCCTAATCCTGCAAAGCCCCAGCTCACACCCACAGCTGAAGCTCTCCTGGATTAGGTAAACGTCACGTTTCTCTTGCGGAGAGAGATATATAGAGAGAGAGAGAGAGAGAGAGAGAGAACCCCAAAAATCTCAGCATCCAGGTTGGCAGAAAGAGAGGGAGATGCTTGCTCACCTTTTGATTGGGACGAACACCTCCCTATCCCCGAAATCACCAAACTCGTACTTCATCTGCAGGTTGCTGTGGCACACACGGTCCTTGCCACAGTTCTTCTCAAAATGGATCTGCAAAGAGGGTCTCGTATTGAAATTCCTTACTTCTCGCTCACAATCCCTCTGTCTCTAACCCCCACCCATCCCAAACCCACCCTCCCCTCCCTCTGTTCCATTTCCTCCTCCCTCCCTCACACACAAACACACACACACATATTCTCTCAGTGTTTCAATTCCACCATAATCTCTACTCTACGATCGTACCCATTACTTGCTCCCTCTCTCTGTCCAAGGTGTTATTCTACATGAATGGCGCTGTATAAAAGCCTGTGGATGTTGAAACGAAAGTGTAGGATAGAGAGCAATGGTTTGGCTCTCGCTTTCACATCAAACAACAAACAAATGCAACAAAGTTTGGTTATGGAGCAATTTGTATGACTAATAAACTATGCAAGAGGCAGAAATTGAACATCCCAAGGATTTATCTTGCTTGTAGAACAGGCTGCTTCGCCAGTCCTTGCCAGACTTCACTGGCTCCCTGTCCCTGAGAGGATCGACTTCAAGATCCCCACTTGTTTTCAAATTCCTCCATTCCTCTACACCCCCCTATCTCTCTGACCTCCTCTCCCCCTTCTCTCCCTCCAAACCAGCACCCACTACCTTCGCTCCTCTGGGTCTGGCCTCCTCCGAATCCTCCGCTCCACCGTCGGCAGCTGTGCCTTCAGCTGCTGCGGCTCGAGGCTCTGGAACTCCCTTCCTCACTCCCTTCGCCTCGCCCCCCCCCCCCCCCCTCTCTTCCCAGTTTCTGATCACTGCTAAAGACCTTTCTCTTCGACCGCGCCTTTGGTCACCTTTCTACCCCTGCCCCTCGCTCGGTCCTGGGATCCGCTATTGTGAAGCGCTCTGAGACACCGTCCAGCGTGGAGGGCGCTATATAAATCGAATGTTGTTGTTGTTTTTGCTTGGATGAGTTAATGAGAATACAGCAAATGGTTATCTGTAAACTGACTGATATAATAATAATCCTTGCATTTGATTTAGCGCCTTATCACGTCTTCGAGACGACTCAAATCACTTCACAGAATATAATAATAATAATCCTTGCATTTGATATCGCGCTTTTGACATCCTGTCGACGTCTCAAAGCGCTTCACAGAATATACTGCAAAGTGAATTGACTGTATATTTGTGAGCGAAATGCAGCAGCCAATTGCGCGCAGCAGAGTTATTAGGCGTGCGTGTGGAATAAGGAAACTTGCTCAAGGTTTCGCCCTTATCTGCCTGGATGCGAACACAGTTTTCACACTTGTAAGGCGAGTGCTCTAACCACTGAGCTACAGGAGCGCCGTATACTGTAAAACAAATGGTCAATGCACACACACCACACACACACACACACACAACACACACACATACACACACACACACACACACACACACACACACCACACACACACACACACACATACACACACACACACACACACCACACACACCACACACACACACACTGTACCCTGTCCTACCTGTTTCGTTTCGGTGTGGCTCTCTTGAACGTTCAAAATTGGGAAATGGTCCAGAGAACGAACCCTCCGACTCTTTCCGGTCTCTGGCCTGTGAATGCCGTAGCTCAGAGTGATCGAGATCGGATGAAGCTTATCATCAACTTTATTCTGTTTGGAAAAAGGAACAGAAAAGACGCTGAAGTGTGAACCCTGCCGGAATAAACCGCGCACTGGATATTGCGCCTCGTCACATCTTTCGAGACGTCTCAAAGCGCTTCACCGAGTATACAGTAAAATTAATTGACTGTATGTTTTGTAGGCAAAACGGAGCAGTCAGTTGCGCACAGCAGTGTCCTTCAAACAGTCGTGGATTTGCATGACTAAATTATGCTTATTTATTGTATCTGTTTGAAGGGATTATTATTAGTAAAAGTGTATGTGGGTGGGGAAGAAGGGATCGGATGGAAATGACTCAAGCCAGACACAAGTGAGAAATAGAGATCCATAGAGTCCAGGAGAAGTGCATTCCACTAAAAACAAGCTAAAGCTAAATATTTGTGAGACACCATGGACGAATAAAGATATAAGGGCAAGGTTGAGACTCATCCATCTTGGGACGTCCTCTACAAATGTAATTTTGTTGTTGTTGTTGTTGAAAATATTTTTTTAAAAAAATAATTAGGACGGCAAAGAAGAACTATGAAATGAAATGATCTAGAAATTTACAAAGAAATAGTAAAATATTCTACAGACATGCAAATAACAAAAGAAAGATTAAAATAGGAATAGGACCACAAAGTGATGGACAAGATAAGCTCATGGGCTGAGACAGCAACATTAAAGAATTACTTTGCCTCAGTATTCACCAGGAGGAAGGATCAGGTAGACATGAGAGTAGAAGAAGAGATCAAAAATAATATGAACACATTTGAGATAAAAAGGGGAGATATAATAGAAAAACGAACGAAACCCAGAGGGGATAAAACCCCTGGTCCAGATGGATTGCATTTGTGTCTATTAAAAGAATCGAGGGAAGAGATAGCAGAGGTAATATTACACATGTATAACTCATTAAAAAACGGAGTAGTGTCAGATGAATGGAGGACAGCTAATGCTATACCTATATTTAGAAGGGGAGATAGAATCAGCCATGATTTGCCTCGGTGGTCGGAAGGATAACGGAATCCTTATTGAAGGGGGTAATCGAAAAGCATCTTGACACAGAAAACCCAACAAAAAGGATTTCAAAAAGGAAAAGTTGTACTTGAAAAACCTCACTGAATTCTTTCGAGGGGTAACAGATAAGAGTGGACAAGGGTAATGCGGGAGATGTAATGTACTTGGATTGCCATAAGGCGTTGGATAAGGTATAATAGACTAATGAACAAGGTCAAGGCATGTGGA
This sequence comes from Hydrolagus colliei, assembly GCA_035084275.1. Taxonomy (NCBI): domain Eukaryota; kingdom Metazoa; phylum Chordata; class Chondrichthyes; order Chimaeriformes; family Chimaeridae; genus Hydrolagus; species Hydrolagus colliei. The sequence goes on from CM068768.1 coordinate 5,482,423, forward strand.
GTCAGGGGGAAAGGAGCGGAATGGGTAGCAAGCAGGCGACAAGATAGAAAACAGAGTAGGGGTAAAGCGGTAGCTACTGAGGCTGGCAGAGGGTGCGCAGTGGTGTTCCACAAGGATCGGTGTTGGGACCACTGTTGTTCACAATATACATTAATGATTTGGACGTGGGAATCAATGTCAAAATTTGCAGACGACACCAAATTGGCGGGGGGGAGTGGGGGGGGCGGTGTAGTTAATACAGAGGACAAATTACAGCAAGACATTAATAAACTTGCGGAATGGGCATTTCAATGTCAAAAGCATTTCAATGTAGAACAGTGTGAAGTGGTACAAGGCAGAGGGCTGAAACACACACAGGAATAGTCACTCACCATCATGCCTAGTTCAATCTTCTGACATTTGGTATTTGGCATTGAGAAGAAACCTTCTAATTTGTCTTTCATGGAATCGATAAATCTCACCCGCGAAGCTGAACGTCTGTCCCCCTCAGCCGTCAAGTTGTACTTCAGAGCTACATTAGGATAAAATGATATAAAATTAGTCTTTGCGTTCGAAACATCACCGAGTGCTGCACAGGGAATTTCTTGTCTTCACTTTCTTTCACTTCCATCTTGTATATTTTGTAGCCGAGCGCACCAGATCACTTACGAACAGTAGCGTCCCACAAAACTGCCTTGAAGTGAATGAACAATTTTTCTGGAGGGATTATTGGCCGGGGAGAAACTCTCAGGTCTCTTTTCAATTAGTGCCACAAGGATCTTGAACGTCCAGCTGAACAATTTAACATCTCATCTGGAAGACGGAACCTCTGACAATGCAGAACTGTATTGGCGAGTCCACCCAGTCCAGTCCAGTCCATCAGCTCAAAGTCCTTATGTTGGGGCTTGTATCCGCAACCTTAGAATGCAACAGTGCAACCAACTGGGCAAAGCCGACGATACAAGGCATAAAATTAACTGCACCCTGCAATATCAATTACTGATATCCACTTTGCCTAAAAAGCCACATTCGATTTGTTTTCAATACTCACTGATGTTCCGGTTGTACTTCCTGTTGCTCGTCAGGTACGAGAAACACAGCGTCACTGTAATACTGTGAATGAACACAACAGACAAACTGTTACTATGCGCTAAACAAAGAGAGACGCGCTTTCCGCTGAGCGTCGAGCGAGCGGTTAAGGATTTACCCGAATCTCATTTAAAGCGATCCGGTCGTCGGAAACTCAAGACATTTAATTACACGAACACAAACTTGAGGCCAGGTGACTGTCTGGCACACAGGGAAAGTCATCACCGCGGTTAAGTGTATCTAAATCCATTGACGGGATCTTTCACACAGTTGTGGAGATTTCCGTCTGTCTGGTGTAGCGTTGCGCTAACGTTTCGCCAGAGAGACCCACCCTGTTTACCAAACCCAGTGAGTTTAAGCGTGGATTGGAAAGAGTCTGACAAACAGGCATTCAAGGCGCGACGGCCATTTCTCCCCATATCCTTTAACGCCCTGACCTACCGAAAATTGATCAACCTCACTATTGACGGTTTGGATGGATCTGGCATCCGCAACTTTTTGGGGGAGAGAATTCCAGATTTCTACCACCTCACGAGTGAAAAAATGCTTCCTGATTTCACTCTTAGATGGCCTGGTTCTAATTGTAAGACGATATCGCCTTGTTAAGGCTAACGGGATGTCTGCAAACATAACCACTTTGATACGTACCAGGATTCAGTGCAACTGTTGTAGTTGATAGTGTCCGGTTGCAGTGTAAAGTTTCTTTTAATGTTGATTACGGGACGGGATCTGCAGATCAAAGGATTCCACGTTATCAATGTAGCAAATGGCTGACTTGCTCTCATATATGTGCGGTATCAAGCAGCAACTTGCATTTATATAGCGCCCTTCACATATAGGGGTAGCGTCGTAGAGAATGGCGGAATCTGGCTGGGAGGGAGGGAGGGAGGGAGGGAGGGGGAGGTGACACTAAGCACAATCAAAAATCAAGGTCTTTAGTCTGGATTTGAAGGGAGGGAGGAAGGGAGGAAGGGAGGAAGGGATGGAGGGATTGAGGGAGGGAGGAATGGATTGAGGGAGAGCGTTCCAGAGTTTCAGGGGAGGCTTAAAGAAATGGCCATTGATATAACATCCTTCGTGTAAAACCCTAGAATTTACAGAGTAAAAAGCAAGCTATTTGACCCATCAAATGGCCTGCTTCCGCACCTATTCTCAGAACAAGCTGTACTTTCAATCCCACTGCCCTGCTCTCCGCCCATACCCTCAAGCCTCTATCCTTCATATACATTTCCCATAAATTACCTCCTTACTTGGCAGGATGTTTCAAGTCCCAACAAGTCTCTGCATGAAAAAAATCTCTTAAATTCTCCTCTTGTGGTTACGTTAAAGCTATATCCCCTTGTCTCCAATCACTGACTCTTATCTAGAATAATAGCTCAGAGATCTTTGTACTGGTGAAGAAGGCACCAAGCCTGAGTTGGAAAGGTGGGGGGGAATGGGGGTGGAACTCGACTTTAGGCACAGTTGAAGACCTAGGTCTTAAGCCTGAATAACAGAGAGGGACCGATAGTAACAAATAATAAGAATATTCCTTGCATTTGATATAAAATGAGCTTTATCGCATCTTTGAGACGTCTAAAAATGCTTCACGGACACTATAAGGTGAATTGAATGTACATTTTATGGGCGAAACGCGACAGCCAATTGCACACGGCGGCATCGCACAGACAGCCGTGGATTGAAGTGACAAATTCATTGTTATTGGGATGGTCGGGGGGAGTTCCAGAGTTTAGGGAGAGTGAAATTATAAGGTTCAGCTGCCAATGGATTTGCATCCCAATCTCCAGATAACGTTCCCACCTCAGTAATGCGACTCTGTCCGACAAAGTTCCGATAAGAATATCAGGATAGGTGTTACGGTCCACATCAAGGTCTCCGCTGATGGAATAACCAAATGTCTTCAAGCCTTCGTCCCCATTCAGCTGTTTTCCATCAAGGATCTAGATAACAATATGGTACAAAATTACATTTGCTTCGCGCTTTTCACTTCGCGAGAACTTCCCAAGGCGTAGGATTTGGACTCGACAGACAGATAGAAAATAACAGCAGTAATACTAGTAATCTTAGCCCTAACCTCTCAAGGACGTCTCAGAGCACTTTGCATGATTTACTGTGTGTGTGCTTGTCGGTCTCCCTAACTGGTCCTTCCACAGATCGTCCAGAATTCTGTAGCCTGTGCCCTCTCCTGCACTGGGCTCCGTGACCATATCACTGCATCTTTGCCCGATTCCACTGGACTGGCATCCCATCACACAGAGGATATAGGTCAAGATCCTGGGCATCACTTTAAAGTTCTCTGAGGCCTAGCTCCACACTACCTCAGTGACCTCCTAACCCCCTACCAATCTCAGCGGGCTCCGGCCTGCTTCACAGGCCTGCCTCACCAGCCCTGCTTTATCCTTCCCAATATTGGCAAGCGGGACATCAGCCCCCCCCCCCCTACCCTCTGGAACTCCATCCGGGAGCCACGTTGCCTCGTTCCCATCACTTTCCTCCTTCAAGAAACTACCTCAGGGACTGTGCTTTCATAGAATCACAGAATCTTACGGCACAAAAGTGGGCCATTTGGCCCATCGAGTCTGTGCCGGCTCTTTGAAAAGAGCAATTCAATCCCACCGCCCAGCTCTCTCCCCGTAACCGCGTAAACCAGTTCTCCCCAAATAAATGTCTAAATTTCGATCTAAATTCCTTCCTCCCTTGGCCTCTACCTCCCTCCCCTTATCCCCCAAATCCTGACTCCCAGCTGGGGTCCGAAATACTGTTTGTCCAGCGAGTTAGGACGTCCTCCCGACGTGAAAGGCGCTATATGGTACCGTACTCATTTTTTGTTTGTGCAGTACTTTTCTGGCACCAGCAGATGGCGGTATTGGACGCAATTTCAACAGCCTTGGCTTTCTCAATGAATGGAGAACACCTCAGGCTCGTGTGTGCTGAGCGGAGCAGGCAGCAACACGTCAACTCCCAAGAGCCGCATTCTCGCCTGCCTCAGCTCAAGCGCATTCCTTGTGGATCGTGGGGAAGTCAAGGTATTAAGGAGTGGAGCAGACACGGTCACATATATACTCTATACACTTGACGATAATCCCTCAAGAAAAAAACCCAAGAACAATATATTGGTCACTTCAATCCACGACTATTTGTGGGACACTGTGTGCAAAATTGGTTGCCGCTTTTCGCCCACAATTTACACTATACACTGTGAAACGCGCTGAGACATCGCGAAGACGTGATAAGGAGCTATATCCAATGCAAGGATTAATATTATTTCGCCCACAAAACATAGAGACAATGCACTTTACAGTATATTTTGTGAAGGGCTTTGAGACTCTCAAAGGCATGATAAAGCACTCTACCAAATGCAAGGATTATTATTATGGAAAGATGAGATCAGATGAGCCTTTTTCATCCAATTTATGTTATTACATTAATTCTTGTATTTGATATTCTACCTTTTTAAATTGAGAAGACATGTTTCTAACCTTGTGAAACACGATTTAAATGATCTGATAATAATAATAATCCTTGCATTTGATACAGCGCTTGCCTTTCACATCTTCAAGACGCATCAAAGCATCAAAGCGCTTCACAGAATATACTGTAAAGTGAATTGACTGTGTATTTGTGGGCAAAACGCGGCAGCCAATTGATTGCTCACAGCAGTGTCCCACAAACAGTTGTGGATTGAGTGACCAAATTCTTCTTGTTATTTTTTGAGAGATTATTATTCGGTGTGTGGAGTCAGGAAACTTGCCCAAGGTTTCGCCCTGACCAGGAATCAAATCCAGGTCTCTCCCCTCCTCTTGTGAGGCGAGTGCTTTAAACCACTGAACTCCAGGACTATAGACTGTGTCTCGATGGGCTGAATGGCTTCCTCCTGTCTACGAATGCCCTCAAAGCTCCAGTTCAGGGACGAACTCCAGCTCTTGTTACACACAGATTAAATAACAATAACGCTCGTTTTAACGACGATCCTTGCATTTGATTCACTGCCGTTCATGTGGTCAGAACGTCTCGCAGGAAGTTATCGGAGAGAGTTTTCCCGTAAATTTCAGTCCCGTCTTTACTTCCGTGATTTTTAATGTGTTAAAAATCTGCTTGAAACAGATCTCTTGAACCTAAACTCAGAGCGTCCCCACGTACAGCACAGCTGGACAGGCATAAGACGTCTAAATCTTTTAACCATGCTTTTCGGTCAACTTTTTTGTCGAGAACAACATGAGTCGTGGAGTTCAGTGATTAGCACGCTCGTCTGGCGCGCGAAAGGATCTGGGTTCAATTCCCGAGCGAGGCGGAATGTTGGGCAAGTTTCCCTTCCTCCGAACTCCTCTGTTTACCTAGCGGAAGGTAGAAACGCCGATTGTTCGTCGGTCGGCGGATCACTTTTTCGGGGACAATAATGCCTCCAAAAAATAATAATGGTCACTGATTCCACGCCTGTTTGTGGGACACCGCTCTGTGCGCAAGTGGCTGCCGCGTTTCTCCTACAAAATGCATAAGTCAATTCATTTTACTGTATGTTCTATGAAGCGCTTTGAGACGTGATAAGCACTATAATAATAATAATCCTTGCATTTGATATAGCGCTTTTCATATCTTATCGACGTCTCAAAGCGCTTCACAGAATGTATTGTAAAGTGAATTGACTGTATATTTGTGGGCGAAACACGGCAGCCAATTGCGCACAGCAGTGTCCCACAAACAGTTGTGAATTGAAATGACCAATTTTATTGTTGTGTTTATTTGGGGAGGGATTATTATTAGGCGCGCGCGTGTGTGTGTGTGGAGTAAGGAAACTAGCCCTAGGTTTCACCCCCGACTGCCTGGATTTGAAACACAGGTCTCACACTTGTAAGGCGAGCGCTCTAACCACTAAGCTGCAGGAGCAAAAATTATTAACAATTGCTTTGAACCGCATGCATATCATACCTGGCTGGGTTCGGGTTTCAAGCCCTGGGCGCTGCCGTGGTAAATGTAAACTTTACCATCTCCATCATATGGAGCACCAACAGCAATATCTGTGTGTGTCGGTGTGGGGGTGGGTGGGGGGGGGGGGGGGGATGGGGGGGGCAGGGGAGGGGAGGGGGGGGGGAGAAGAGAGAAATAAAAGAATGAGGTTTGAACATTGGTTACACCACAACAACTTGCGTTCTCACAGCACCCTTCACGCGATGTAGCCCAACACAGCGATCCCGAGCCGGGGGGGAGGGGAGGATGGAGTGAGGTTACCAGAAGCAGGATCGGAAAGGAAGGTCTTTAGATGGGATTTGAAAGTGGGGAGGGAGGCGAGGCAGAGGGGAGGGGCGAGGGAGGGAGTTCCAGAGTTTCGAGGCGTAAGGGCTGGAAGGCACGCCCACCGATGGTGGGATAGTTGGAGAGGAGGGGGCAGCGTGTGGTGGAGTGGGGGGTAGTTGGGGGGGTGGGGTGGAGTGGGGGAGTCAGCAAGTCGGCCAAATGCACAGTGCACACAAGACACAGTAACCAGTAACACACAGCACAGCACATCTGTGTGTTGCTTGGATGCCTGTTTCCGGCAGAAAATTGCGTATGAAAAGGAAAGGTAGTCAAAGCAATTTGCATCATTAGTTTTGCCACAGATATTAAAGAGTGATATCTTCCCTCCCCTACCCCTCCACCCTCCCCAACTTCCCCCCTTCCCCCACCATCACCACCCCTCCCCCTCACTCACACCCACACCTGCCCCCATTTAACCTACCCAGTGCAGTGTACAAGATCAGGTCACGCTTTATGTTGGGGAAGGAATGTCAGAGGAAATGGGAACGAGAGCAAAGCTGAGTAATGGGGTAATGCACATATTTTTAAAAGACTGGGTGAACGTCAACCCTCCTTCTCTCCACTCCCTCCCCTCCCCTCTCCTCCTCGCTACCTTTCTCCCCCATCCCCCTCTCCTTTGTGCCTGTTCCTCCAGTCTCTGAGCTGCACTGAGCGACGGCGAAAGATCATGAACTGTCTCGGAAGAGAGCAACGCAATCAGCCGTTCAGATCCACACTCAGACGTCATTCAGTCACTAACACCTGTGTGTTCCTTGCATTTCTCTCACATCAGCTCCTCTACACCCATGAGCACCTGCTAATATAAGGGATCTGAGGCTCCTATTCTAATCTACCGAAAAGCAGCCTTTCAACACCCTCAGAATAGTAATAATAATCCTTGGATTTGATACAGCATCTTATCGACGTCTCAAAACGCTTCACAGAATATACTGTAAAGTGAATTGACTGTATATTCGTGGGCAAAACGCGGCTGCCAATTGCGCACAGCACAAACAATCGTAGATTGAAAATGACCAATTTTTATTATTGTGTTTTTTTTGGAGGGATTATTATTAGGCGTGTATGTGGAGTTAGGAAACTTGCCCACGGTTTATCCCTGATCGATCTGGATTCGAACACAGGTCTCACGCTTGTAAGGCGAGTGCTCTAACCACTGAGCTACAGGAGCTCTAATCACTGAGCTACAAATTATAATAAGTCTTGCATCTCATAATGCGTTATGAACCCAAACTAAACCAACGTCCGGGACATTTTCAGTGAATACCACAGCTAAGTCCTAGACTATTCATTTCCCCCACACATCCCACGCAAATATACAGTCAATTCACTTCACGATATATTCTGTGAAGCGCTTTGAGACGTCTAGAAGAACGTGATCAGATGCTATATCAAATGCAAGGATTATTATTAGACAGCATTTGCCCCTTGGTTAAAACAAACCACCGTTTGCAGCCTCACGGCTTTGGGAACTATCTCCACCTCACCTCCTCCCTCCACTTCAAAACACGCTTTAAGTCCCTCCAAGAGCTTTCAACCGTTTGCGGCTTTACTCCCATCCCTACCCCCACTCCCCCAACCCCTTTACTCTATTTAAGGCTCTCCAGTCTCTCAGCCATGTCGAACACTTCGAGACATGGTTGAGAGACTGCCGACCCAATGTCAAATTTTAAGGGGGAGTGACTTCAGGACAACGTCAGAACATGATAAGAGAGAGGCACCCTGGCCTTTGTTTACACAACACTTGAAACCATGTTATTCTGTCGGCAAGAGTAAACTCAAGGGAGTTCAGACTTTTTTCAGGTACTTTTTTGTCGCTCAATTGTTAAACTGTGGGTGCAACAATATGAAGAAACTTTGGGAAGGAAAGGAGCAGGGGAAAGGGGGGGGGGGGGGGGGGGGGGTGGAGATTAATGAGCCAGGCAGAGTGAGTGAGTGAGAGAAAGAGAGAGAAAGTTAAGCTGAATAATCAGTCAATGCAATCATTAACCCGAATGCTTGCTCGATTTGGATCATTCGGATGCCTCACATTCCTGACTCATGTCATTTCACAGCCAGTTTCACTCACTCTTCATACATTGATAAACAGGCAAGTACAACACATACCGAGTGAACAATAATTGGAATTTCAGAGTTTTTTTTTGTGGAGGATTATTTATAGCGTGTGTGTGGGGGGGTGGGGGAGGGGACAGACTTCATTTAAAGAATTTTACGTTGTACCCAACTCCATCTTTTGTTGCTTTTTTTTTACAAAAAAGGTTACTTATCACGTGTAGAGAGAGTAGGCAATTTCCTGGCTGACAATTCCCACCCCATCCAGTAGTCCTGTAGCTCAGTGGTTGGAACAAATGTGAGACCTGTGTTCGAATCCAGGCAGGTCGGGGCGAAACCTTGGGCAAGTTTCCTTACTCCACACGCCTGATAATAATCCCTCCCAAAAAAGAACCACAATAATAAAATTGGTCATTTCAATCCACGACTGTTTGTGGGACACTGCTGTGCGCAATTGGCTGCCGCATTTCGCCCACAAATATTCAGTTAATTCACTTTACAGTGTATTCTGTGAAGCGCTTTGAGACGTCTAGAAGACGTGAAAAGCGCTACATCAAATGCAAGGATTATTATTATTATCATCTCCCGAGTTAACAACTCTCTCACTCTCTGGAATACTCTCGATAACGACTTATAAGCGAGAAGTGGATAATTTCGCCCACAAATATACAGCCAGTGCACATTACAGTATATTCTTTGAAGCGCTTTGAGACGTCTAGAAGATGTGAAACGTGCAAGGACTACTAGCACGTTTCACATCTTCCTTGTCTGTGACTACCTTGTCACGTTTTCAAGACGACTTAAAGCCTATCACGGAGTATACTATAAAGTGTATATTTTTGGGATGAAACGCTGCAGCCAATTACGCACAGCAGTGTCCCATAGACAGTCGTGGATTAAAGTGACCAAACCGTTATCCATTTTGACTGTTTTGGTGTCGAGATGGTGCCGGAGGGTGAGAGGAGGGTGGTGGGGAGAGGGGGTGGGGGGGGGGGGGGGTCGGGGTGGGGGGAGTTGGAGGTTGGAGTGTGGACGGAAAATGAAACCACTGACTTCTGACTTCTGCTTATAGAGGGACCGACCTTGAAATCCATCCTGGTTGACGTCCCCGATGCTACTGACAACATGGCCGAACATAGAACCAAAAGCGCCATTCAGGATAAGGCTGTGTTGTTCAGAAAACTTCCCCACTTCGTTCATGTAGATGTACACGGCACCACCGATCTCCTTCTTTTGATCAAAGTAGTGAGGAGCCCCTACAATAATATCTTTCCAGCTGGTTTGAAGAAGCGGAGAGAGAGAGAGAGAGAGAGAGAGAGAGAGAGGGAGAGAGAGAGAAACGCACCATGAAGAGGTTTTTTTTAAGCGAGGGCAGATTTGCGGAGTCCTGTAACTCAGTGGTTAGAGCACTCGCCTCGCGAGCAAGCTGACCTGGGCTCAATTCCCGGGCAGGGTAAAATGTCGGGCAAGTTTCCTTACTGATCACGCCTCTGTTTACCTGGTAGTAAGTAGGAACCCGGTTGTTAAGTTTGTTTGGTGGATGGTTTTTCTGGCGGCAATAATCCCTTCTCACAAAATTAATTGACCACTCAATCCACGACTGTGTGTGTGACAGTGTTGTGGTGAAATTGGCTGCTGTGTTTAGCCCACAGAATATACAGCCCATTCACTTCACAGTATATTATGTGAAGCGCTTTGAGATGTTTCGAAGACGTGCTAAGGCGCCGTATCAAATGCAAGGATTATTATGATTATTATTTTCAATGCATCCGGTGGCATGTTCTCGACCATCCTTCCTGGTGTCACCCAGATTGAGTCATTGATTGTCTGAAGCGAGCCAATGCCTTTTGGCTGACTTATCATCTGGGTTCGGGATAAACGCAGATGAGCGCTTGGTGACGTCCTCCTGATGTGGAATGACGTCCTCTTAGCACATCGAACGCGAGGCCCGCCAGCCCGTCAACCCGACGCTGAGCTTCACTCACTTGTCACTGTTCAGGTCAGCGACAGCCACGGCGCTGCCAAAGTACGATCCCGTCTGACTTCCCCGTATAATTTTCCCGATGGTCAGATCTTCCGGCTTGTTGTGCTCCAGGAGGAAGATGGCTCCTGTGTGATTATATCGAGGGCCTCCAGCCACGTAGCTGAAGCCGTCCTGGAACGAGATCTGCCGCCCGGACGTGAGCGAGTAGCCTACGGGGTCACAAAGATAGGGCGTTCGTAAGCGATAACCTCTGTGGAGTCCCGTAGTCTCGTGCCGTGGTTCTCAATCTTTTTCAGTGATGTACCACTTGTTAATTTTCAACATTATCGTGTACCCACCACCCAACCACATCCACTCACACACACACACACACACCACCCCACTCATTCCACTTGCATTTTATGACCTAGCTTTACTTATATAACAAAATAACGAGCACATACAAAACGAGGGGAATAACAATTAAATGTACAATTTGGAAGGCTATAAAACACTAAATAAAAGAGCTAAATACATCAATGTACCACCACCTGTACCCACTGGAATTCATTTTATATCCACTGGGATACATGTACCCCTGGTTGAGAACCGTTGGTCTATTGGTTGGCGCGCTCGCCTCGCAAGCTCGAGCGCTCTGAAACGCCATCTGTGGTGGATGGGATATATAAATGCAAGTTGTTGTTGTTGTAGTAACCCGGCTTCAACTCCAGTTCAGGGCGAAACCCGAAGCAAACATTGCACTTCAGAATTGGCCTTGGCTGACCTGGGCTGGCAAAGGTGGAGTCCTTGTGGAGCTCCAGTGGTTAGCTCACTTGCCTTGCGAGCGAGAGACCTGGGTTCGATTCCCGGCAGGGGCAAAATGTTGGGCAAGTTTCCTTACCTCACAAGCCTCCATTTAACCTAGCGGTACATAGGAACTCGGTTGCTAGTCAATTAGCGGATCACTTTCTGGGAATAATAATCCCTCCGAAAAATACCAATAATAATTTGGGCAATTAACCACGACTGTTTGTGGGACACAGCTGTGTGACATCTCCCATAAAGTGGATGGAGAGATAAGGCAAAACGCATCTCTGACAGCTAGTTTCAGCTCCTCCCTCGTCTAATGTCGCTGTTTTGTAACAGGGTAATAGGATTTTGTGAACACCCTACGGGCGTTTATTTGTTAGGTTCGTTGACAAAAATGTTAGATTCGTCGACAAAAATACAGTCACGGCACATGACAGTAAATCCCGTGGACCGCTTTGTGTCGTCTGCCTGACACGAAAGACGTTGTATCCAAACCAAGGATTATCATCGTTTTACCGTACCAATGTAGCTGTTTCCTTTTTTCAGATCGATCCTTTTCAGGTCGTACGGTCCATCACTAAATATATTGAGATCCAAAAATGAATTGTTCTTCAGTTCGACGTAGACTGTTCCTATTGAAAGTGGAGAGAAACGTGAGTGAATGCCTCTTTCTGTACGTCAATTAAAAAGACGACAGTTAGAAGAGATTCTCGGCAACTGGACGGAGGGTTTCATGGGAGAGGAAATGTTCAATCATGAATAAAAATAGCAACCGTGGGAATCCTTAGCACATCGAAAAATAAACAGACTCTTGTTAATTTTGGACAAGTTTCCTTATTCCTCACGCCTAATAATAATCCCTCAAAAAATTGTTTTTTTTAGTTTTTAATCAGTCACTTATTTAATTTCAATCCATGACTGTTTGTGGGTCACCGCTGCGTGCAATTGGCTGCCGTGTTTCGCCGACAAATATACAGTCAAATCACTTTACAGTATATTCTGTGAAGCGCTTTGAGACATCTCAGAAGACACGATACGCCACGAAATCAAATGCGAGTATCATTATTATTCATCATAGTATATGTTTGATGGTTATATTAGATCGTTTTCATTTAGGAAATAACATTACGAGGTATGGTAGTTCGGAAACTATGTGCATACGACCACCAGGAAGGTGATGAACTAGATGGACCTTGGTCTTTGTCTCGCTTGGGTATTTGTTATATTCTTATTTTTGCCGAATAAATACAGCGTTGAAACCTCGAGCGCTTCGAGAAGTCTTGACGGACGTGATAAGGCACCTGCGACAAATGCAAGGGTTATTATTGTTAAATACCGAAGGTGAGTTTCACCTCCGTGCAGTTTTGAATTACAGACCTTGCCAGTTCCACCCTCCAGGAGCTCCGTAATAGGCGTAGTGATTGGGATGTGTGAAGCCTCCAGCCATGCCCTGTTGACACATCAGGAGCCCTTGGTGGTCAGATCCGACGTTCTCACAGAAGTGGGACGGCGTGGTGTCCCAGTAATCGTCCTTGTCAACAGCAATGTCATCGCTCATCACAAAGCATCGGCCGAGCAAGTTCCTCTTCTCATCCCGTTGGTTCACCTGTCTCTTCACGTACCGGTGGGCGCAGACCTTCGGGGAGAGGAGCGTGAAGACGGAGAGGTGGGGGAGATGAGGAGAGGGGTGGGAGCAGCGGAGAGAAGGAGCGAGGAAGGGAGAGATAAAGAGAGGAGGAAGGGAGAGGAATGGAGTGTGAGTGGAGAGGGGGAGGGGAGGGAAGAGGAGGGGAGAAGAGTGAAGAGCCGAGGGAGAGGAGAAAAGGAGAGTTGAGAGAGGAAAGGCAGAGGGGAGAGGGTTGAGGAGAGACGAGGGGAGGGGAGAGAGGAGGAGAGTAGAGGAATAGAGCAGGAGAGGAGGGGAGGAGAAAGAAGGAGAGAGGGAGGGCAAAGGAGAGAAGAGGATGGGAGATCAGAGGAGGGGAAGCAAATGAATAGTTAATCAGACTTGGTCAGTCAGTGAATCGCATTCTTGTCTCTGGGTCATAAGATTTTGAGATTAAGGTTATGAGCCCAGGGTAGGACTTTGAGCTCACAGACAAGGCCAAGGCTTCAGGGATAGCGCCACAGGAAACCATTAAACCATAGGACCTTGAAGCCAACCATCTTTCAGCGTGCAAGTTACATTCGATGCTTTGAAGCAAGTCGGGCTGCTGTGTGTGCTCAATGAACGCAGAAGCACTGAGCAGCTATTGTGAACCAGTACACCCTCCCCACACCGTTACCTTAGCCTTAATGTGTATTGTCTGTGGTGTCCGTTTTGCCACAAAACTCACCAGCACTTTTCCCCCAGGGCCCTGGCTTGCCACGGTGACTCCGAGCCATTGGTCCTCTTTGATTTCCGTTTGTGAGTCGGCTGCAGGAAAGCACTCAAGTTACTACAGCCGACAACAACAACTTGCATTTATATAATACCCACCCCTCGCGTAGGGTAGGATTACCTGGAGTGCTCGACTGTGCCGGAACATGACACTGAGCTAGGGGGATGTAGTGGGATGGGGGTGGGGGGGGTGGGGGGTAGAGGACGGGGCAGGTCACTGTAGGCAAGGTCGAAGAGGAAGGTCTTCAAGCGCAACCTGAAGATCACATCTTCCAGACGTCTCAAAGCACTTCACAGAATATACTGTGATTTGACTGTATATTTGTGGGCAAAATGTGGCAGCCAATTGCGCACAGCAGTGTCCCACAAACAGTCGTGGATTGAGTGATCAAATAATTTGTTTTGAGGCATTATTGCCAGCCACGTGGACTAAGGAAACTCGCCTAAGGTTTTGCACTGCCGGGAATCAAACCCAGATATCTCGCTTGCGAGGCAAGTGCTCTAACCACTGAACAACGGGACTACACATGAAGCCCATTCCTCCCTATAAGATTGGGAGGGAAGGGTCAATGCAGAAGCGACAGAGGAAGAGTGTGCCAGAGTTTCACGGATTCATTCAGAACAATCCATTCGGATGATATCACAGCCTACCTTTACATTGAAATACAAATCTAACAAAAATAAGATTGATATCACACCTAGATCACAAGATTGGTTGAAGAAGCCCCTTCAGCCCATTTGATCTCATCCTCCCAAAACATCTACTCTTACAGTCCTCCCACGGTTCTGACGAAGGGTTGTAGACCCGAAACGTTGACTCTTTTTCCTTTCTCCATGGATGCTGCTTGACCTGCTGAGTTTCCACAGCAACTTTTGGTTTTGTTTTACCTTTCCTAGTTGTTGGGTTACCCTAGAAAATCCTTCCCGATGTCTATCTATCCTCAAATTGTTCTCTATGACACTAAACCTGTGTCCCCTTTGTTCAACTGTCTTAAGTGCAGTGTGCCCATCGCACAGGACAAAAGGGTTTCTTATATCATCCAAACCCCCGTGTGATCTCGTAATGATGAGACATTAACAACTGCAGCCATGTCTTACTGGGTGTCTCGAAGTTTGCACGCACACAGTCATCCTGTTTCTCTGAAATGGGACAGTAGAACAATGCTCCCGTCCGATTTGCTTGCTGGTCCGGAAGGCCTTCTGTTTTGGGAGCCCCGATTAGCAACCTGAGTGAGAGAAATAGCCCAGTGTTAGTCCAGACAGTCACATAGTTCAGTGTGCAATACATCCACCGGTGGGTCTATCTAACACACGCTGATCCCTCGCACTTAATAACAACAACAACAAATTAATGGAGTCCCGTAGTTCAGTGGTTAGAGCACTCGCCTCACAAGCGTGAGACCTGTGTTCGAATCCAGGCAGGTCAGGGCGAAACCTTGGGCAAGTTTCCTTACTCCACACGCCTAATAATAATTCCTGCATAAAAACCACAATAATAACATTGGTCATTTCAATCCACGACTGTTTGTGGGACGCTGCTGTGCGCAATTGGCTGCCACGTTTCGCCCACAAATATACAGTCAATTCACTTTACAGTATATTCTGTGAAGCGCTTTGATACATCCAGAAGATGTAAAAAGTGCTATATCAAATGCAAGGATTAATATTATTATTATATAAGTTACATTTGTATAGCGCCTTTCATATCAGGAGGATGTCCCAAAGAACTGGACAGTCAGGGATCTGCACCTGAGTTGGTGGTTGGGGTCAGGACTGGTGGAGGGCAGGGAGGGATGGATACCCGGATGACTAAAAGCATGGTCGAAGAGGAGGGTGTTGAGATGGGTCTAAAAGGTGGCAAGGAAGGGGGCGAGGCAGAGAGACTATGGGATGAAGTTCCAGAGGGTTGGGGGGGCAGAGAGGCGAAGGGCTGCTCGATTGCCAATGGTAGAACCTATTTTGCCGACAATATATACACAGTGGCATGGAGAGAATCCAAGGCTATATTTTTAACTCTACAGAGAGCCAGATCTGAAAATAGAAACGGAACGGTTTGGAAAGGAAATCGAGAATTCTTTTAATGCCTTAAAACTGCTGTCATGCCAAGCCACGCTATTGTTTCACGGTTCCTGCTAATTCGGAGTCTTTTATATTGTTGGTAATTTAGAAACCAGAATTTCTGAAACGCAGGACGACCGAAAAGTCACAGTAACTACCCTATTATCAACAACAAAACAAGACTCTTGATAATAGAATAGGCTCCACTGGCTCCCCATCACCGAATGGATCGACCAAGATCCTTACAGTCATGTTCAAATAATAATACCTATAATAATAATCCTGCATTTGATATAGCGCTATTCACATCTTTTCGACGTCTCAAAGCGCTTCACAGAACATACTGTAAAGTGAATTGACTGAATATTTGTCGGCGAAAAGCGGCGGCAAATTGCGCACAGCAGCGTCCTCACAAACAGTCGTGGATTTGAAATGACCAATTTTATTGTTGTGCTCGTCTCTTGTGCCCTCAGCCCCACCATCAAAGGTCGCGCTTTCAGCCACTAACCAAACTCTGCAACACTCTCCCTCAGTCCCTCCGCCTTGTCCCCTCTCTCCCGCTTTTCAAGTCCCGCCTGAATATCTTCCGCTTCGTCTGTGTTTATGGCCACCTCCCCACAAACCCCCCCACACCCCCTCCCACTCTTGAGTCAGGCTCCGCCAATGTTAAGAGCTCTGAGACGCTGCCGGGCGTGGAGGGCGTTATGTAAGCGTGCGTTACTGTTGTTGAAGACTTATTAGACATCATAATCGTGTATTTAATAAGTCTTTTTGAGCACCCTATATCGAGTGACTGATTTTATCTGGGAGATTGTTAGCAGGAGAAATTCCCTCCTCTTTCTCAATAGCGTCGCGTGAGTTTCACCTGAGCAGACGGAGAGACAGGAAACGGGACCTTGGTTTGACGTCTCATCTATAGAGCTACGACTGATTAGTACAGTCTGCGCATTTCTCATCCTCAGGCAAAAAAAAAACTAGGACGGTTCATCTTTCACAACAGGAACAGACCATGGTAACATGAGCCTTCGAAAGGAAAAAACGCACTTTGAAAAAAAATTCATAACTCTTTGAAAATTGCAGGAACAATAAACAGTGAGACATCGGATCTTCAGTCATCACGATATTGTGCTTCAGACAGCCAGACAGCCAGACAGACAGATAGACAGAGAGACAGCCAGACAGACAGTAGCTCAACAGTTCCCTGGAGTCATTCATTCCCAGTCACAGACCACCTTGATAATGAAACCAGCGCCAACACAATGCAGCTAGAAACCACAAATTAATACTCTATGACAACACGTCAGTGGGAACGGACACAAAGAGAGGGGAGAGGTGAAATATTACCAGAGGGGTGGGGGTGGGGGGGCCTATACGACAATGACAATAATAATAATGCTTGCATTTGATACAACACCTGTCATGTCGGGAGAAGGCCTCAAAGGTTGTCGCAGGATTTTCATCAGTAGACAAATGCAGTCACCAATTTGTGGGTTTGTGCAGGATAACCAAGAATTCGTGATGCCATTAAAATGTCTAATAAGGCTCTTAGGAGAAATAATGATTTTATTTTGGGCAATACTGGGTAGCTGAAAAATAAGACTTTTGGTTCCCCCTTTATTTACCTACAAAAGCACAGTCACTACACTGTATTATCGAAAGTGAATGACGCTTCCTACCTTTGGGTTGTGTTTTCTTTTTTTAAGGCACAAATCTGGAAATTTACCACTCGTTTCATCCCCAAACTTTCGCCCATAAATATACAGTCCATTTCGCTTCACAGTATATTCTATGAAGCGCATTGAGACGTCCATAAGATGTGAAAGGCGCTATATCAAATGCATGGATTATTATTATTTGCCAGTATTAAAAACTGAGATCAAGATTCCTAACGCCAGGGAGGTCTAACAGATGGTTTGCTTCTCCTTTCCCACCATTTAAAAAAAAACCACCATGAAAAATTCATTGCAATTATAGAAAAGCACACTTTTTCTCGACCAGCGTAGGACCCGGGGCCAGGGCTATTTTGACAGCGTGACTGTAGAATATTAATGTCGCGTTTTTAAAAGAGAGCATTTGTGCAGATGTTCTAGCAGTAGGCTAAGGGGTGGTGGGGGGAAGGGGTGGGGGGTTGGAATCTAATAGCGTTTTCAACACTAGGAAAGGTTTAAACCTAATAAAACGAGAGACAGATTATTTCCAATGTTTGGTGAGGCAGAAACCGCAGTGTTTACATTGAGACATTATCAACAGAGCAAAAGTGTCCAGGTTCTTTTTTGGAATGAAAAGCTGTGGTTTTCTTTTGGTTTAAGAATAACATTTTTAGAAGTGAATTGGGAAAAGAGAAAACAAACATTATTAAGGATAATAATCCTTGCATTTGATAAAGTGTCTAATTTTAATTAAATATCCCAAAAGTGCTTCACAGGTAATTGCTGCTAGTGATTAATCTTACAAACTCAACAACTAGAACAATGGCAGCATGCCCAGGTTATCACTGAGCGCAAATTAGATGCAACGTTTGCCTACAAAACACAGTCACTAGACTTTACATAAATCCAGTGAAGCGCTTTTGAGACATCCTCCTGTCAAGGGAGGCACCGTATCAAATTTACAATAACTGTAATCCCTGTGGGTTTTCAACCTCTCTGCCCCAGCCTTTGGAACTCCACCCCACTGTCCCTTTGTCTCGCTCCCTCCCTTGCCTCCTTCAAGGCACGTCTCAAGTCCCTCCTCTTCAACTGTGTCGGCAGCTATCCTCCTACCCCCACCTTCCCAGCCCTCTGCCCTCTCCGATCCCACTCCCACTACCCTCCACCCCACCCTGATTGTCTAGCACCTTGGGATGTCCTCCTGACGTGAAAGGCACTATACAAATGTCATTTTGTATTGTATAGCGCCTTATCGCGTTGTCGCAAAGCGCTTCACAGAATATACTGTAAAGGGTAGTGACTGCATGCTTTGTGGGCCAAACTAAGGACTATTCTCCCCTGTGAACTTTGACGAACGGTCGGAGGAAGCCTGGTGCAAATCATTCTGCAATATTCTCAGCCTCCAACCCACCGCACTGCAGAGTTTAATTTAACTCTCTCTTATAAAAGCACAGAATTCATTTCAGTACTATCTGTGCTTGCTAATTTATTGCTTGCGAGTCGGCGGGTCAAAGGTGCCAGCAAATTTGATTTGCTACAATACTACATCCCCGAAGCATTCTGCTTTTAATATATCGATCGGGCCAGTTGTTTTAAGAGTGTGTGCCTTTTTTCAAAAAATGATTTCTTCCTCATGGCAATCTGGAACCCTGGGGGACAAAATTCGGACAGATTCCTGTGCAGCAATAGTCCTTAAGTAACGTAATGGATCAAAAGCGTTTCAATGGCAGCAAATCAAAGTCAATGTTGAGTCTGTAATCAAGGGGAGTAGTCACTGCTGTGAATGAAATGAATGACTACAGAACTTGCTCATCCTCGGCTTGCAGGGGTAAAAATAAAATGTCTAGACTTCCCAAACGCACTGACAAGGTGCCAGCCTGGCTCAGTTGGTAGCACTCTTTGGTCAGAAGACTCTGGGTTCAAGTTCCCCTGTTGAGAACTTTGGTGAGTTTATCGTCTAGGTCGATGATCCAGAGCAGCGCTGGGAGGGAAGGAGGGAGGGAGGCGAGTGGGGAGGTTAGGAAGGCGAGAGAGGCGAGAGAGGGGAGATGGGGAGGGAGGGAGGGAGGGAGGGAGGGAGGGAGGGAGGGAGGGAGGGAGGGAGGGAGGGAGGGAGGGAGGGAGGGAGGGAGGGAGGGAGGGAGGGAGGGAGGGAGGGAGGGAGGGAGGGAGGGAGGGAGGGAGGGAGGGAGGGAGGGAGGGAGGGAGGGAGGGAGGGAGGGAGGGAGGGAGGGAGGGAGGGAGGGAGGGAGGGGAGCATTGTCAAGAGGCATTGACCTTTGGATGAGATATTAACATAATAATAATAATAATCATTGCGTTTAATATAGCGACATATCACATTTTCGAGACATCCATCTCAAATAGCTTCACGGGATTTATTGTAAAGTGTAGTGACTGTGTGTTTTGTCAGCGAAACGTGGCAGCCACTTGCGCACAGCAAGGTCCCACAAACAGTCGTGGATTGAGTGGGTAAGGAAACCTACCCAACTCATCAATTCAGGTTGACGTTAAAAGATCCCATGGTACTGTTCAAAAAGGAAAATTTGCTTTTTCTCAGTGTCCTATACAACAACCCAAAAATAAGTTAGGCATTCATTCACCTTCAATGCCAATGATCCACAAGTGAGTGTCTTAGTCAACTCAGCTGACCCACAATTACAATGGGTCAGCTTAAGGGCATGTTCACCTTGGGGTTAAAAGGTTGTCCGTGCCCTCCCTGCCATCTCCATCCTTATCTATAGTGGAGTGTTGCTGGTGCTGCCTGCTCTGGAGTCATGTATAGCTCAGTGGTTAGAGCAATCGCCTCGCAAGTGAGAGGACGCAGGTACAATTCCCGGGCAGGGCGAAACACTGTTTCCCTACTCGGCGTAATAGTAAGTAGGAGCCCAATTGTTGAATCAATTGACGGATCGCTTTTCTGGTGGTAATAATCCCTCCATATGGTCACTCAATCCACGACAGTTTTAGGGACACTGCTGTGCACAATCGGCTGCCACAATACAAAATATATGGTCTCTTTACAGTATTTCTGTGAAGCGCTTTGAGAAGAAGATTCTCGACAACATGGAAGCTGCTATACAAAGGTAATATTGTATTGTATTCTGAAGAGTCTCTATATCAAATGCAAGGATTATTATTATTTTATTATTATTATGTTGATTCAGGTGAACATTATATAGGCTTCTCTAGCACAAGGGAGTTCACGCACTAAATGAAATGTCACTCCTGACCTCATTAGGATTGTTTGCAGGAGGCTGACAGCACAGACAGGCCACAGCTGAGTAAGTGTAGATGCAATACATTACAATTCATATGTATTTAGAGCGTTCCATATTAGGGCATCTCAAAATGCATTCACAATGAACTGAGGGTTTCAATTGAAGATGAAGGCCCAAATAATAATAACATAATAATAATAATCCTTGCATTTGATATAACGCTTTTCACATCTTATCGATGTCTCAAAGCGCTTCACAGAATATACTGTAAAGTGAAATTGACTGTACATTTGTTGGTGAAACATGGCCGCCAAATAATAAAAATAATAATAATCAGTTCTGACGAAAGGTCATTGACTTGAAACATTAACTCATTTTCCTCTCTCCGTAAATACTGCCTGACTTGCTGCTCGTTCCCAGCGACTTGTGTTAATTCCAGATTTCCAGCACCTTCAGCACTTTGCCTTTTGTTACTTGTTGTAAAAGCTGTGGCAGCGTATATTTCAAACAGTAAGTCATGTATATTCTGTATTATATAGCAGACACATGCTGTATTTCAAAGCTGACAAGTGTAATATTAATTATAAATAAAAACAGAAATCACTGGGAACATGCAACAGGTCAGGCAACATCTATGGAGAGAGGAAATTATTTTCCTCTCTCTGTGACTGGCCATGCAATCTGAGGCTCAATCAAATCCTCTGTGCTGATCGGTGCAGCCTGGTTCCTGAGCCATGAGTTTCTGCAGCAGAACCGGTCTGAAGGATGGGTGGTTGAAGCCAGGACCCCGGGCCTTGCTGTGATGGGAGGTCGGGCGGGGGGTGTTCAGGAGGGATGAGATTCCCAATGGCCTTTTTCATCCGATCCAATCTTGTGATCGTACAAGTCTGATTGTACAGCAATGAATTGGTGCACGAGGCAGAAATGTAGAAACAGGAGTCAGCCATTCAGACCCTCAAGCCTGTTCTCCGCCATTTTATTCTATAAAATCATGACTGATCTGTACCTCTCAAGTTCATCACCCACCCTTGCAACGTATCCCTTATTATCCTGACCTGATAAAAATAAAGGTACAAGAGACAAGTGCCAGATGATCGGGCGCTGCCAGCCTCAACATCCAAGGCTGCACTCTCCACCTCACAAAGCCAATCAGGAACCTCGGCATCATGTTCGGTCAAAAACTTTCCTTCCTCCCCCACATCCGCGCCTTGACCGGCACCGCCTATTTCCATCTGCGCAACATTGCCAGGCTCCGCAACTATCTTACCCCCCGCGCTGCTGAAACACTCGTGCACGCATACATCACCTCATGGCTGTATTACGGAAATTCTCTCCTAGTCGGCCTCCCCAGTTCCTCCATTCATAGGCTGCAGGCCATCCAAAACTCTGCAGCCCGTGTACTATCCCGCACCCGCCTCCGTGACCACATAACTCCCACCCCCGCCCGTCTCCACTGGCTCCCCATCCTCCAGAGGATCGAATTTAAGATCCTCGTCCTCACCTACAAGGCCTTACACGGCCTTACCCCATCCTACCTAACCGATCTATTCTCCCCTACACGCCCACCCGGACCCTCCGTTCAACAGGACTTGGCCTGCTCCAAGCCCCCCGCCCGAACCGCCCCACCATCGGAGGCCGGGCCTTCAGTTTCTCCGCTCCCACCTTATGGAATGCCATCCCTCAATCCCTCCGTTTCGCCTCTTCCCTTTCCTCTTTCAAGGCCGATTTGAAGACTTTCCTCTTCGATTGTGCCTCTTGTTCCACCCCGAACTCTTTTACCTCCCCTTCGTGTTTCACCCCTTCCCAAACACTCCCCTCCCAGCTCGGGTCACATGCCTCTTGTTTAGCGCCTTGGGACGTCCTCCCGACGTGAAAGGCGCTATATAAATGTAAATTGTTGTTGTTGTTGTTGATACTGTGGGATTTATCATTATCCGCCTTGCATTTGATAAAGTGCCTTTCACTTGAGGAAGACATCTCCAAGTGATCAATACGATTTACTGTACAATGTAGTGACTGCGCATTTTGTAGGCGAATTATTGTGATGATGATTAATCACTGCAAATTAGGTGTCCAGATTTCTCCAGCTGCAACTCAGCCTTCCCCGACCGCAGAGAAGGGAAGGTCACGTAATATATATTAACCAATATTGTCTAGTACGGTTTTTAATTCAGAAAGATCCACTTGAATTTACCGTGCTGAATAAACATCAAGTCAAAATATCCGTGCTGCCCGGGGGGAATAGGTAAACATGGGCCCCATCTGCCCCATCCTCGCCTGACTCTGTTGGCTCCCCATTACCCAGAGGATTGAATTCAAGATCCTGGTCCTCACGGTCAAGCCTTTCACCGTCTCGCTCCACCCTACCTCCGTGACCTCCTAACCCCTTACCAACCTGCCCGCCCCCTCCGCTCAGGATGTTCCGGCCTGCTCCACGTCCCCCGACCCACCCTCTCCACCATTGGTGGGCGAGTCTTCAGCCGCTCTGCCCCCAACCTCTGGAGCTCCATTCCCGCAATCCCTCTATCTTGCCCCCTCCCTGGCCTCCTTCAACTCCTGCCTCAAGGCCCTCCTCTTCGACGGTCTCATTGGTCACCCCAAATCTCCCCCTTTCACTCCACCCTCCCCAGTCTGGTCTGAAACAATGACTTTCATTCCAAAATAATGTCAGTCTTCCTGACGTGAAAGGTGCCCTACAAGGGTAATTTTGTTGTTGTTGAAGCTAACCGCAGGAGTGGTTAAGGGAAAGTGATGCGCGCGGGGTATAATACAGGACTAGCATTACACAAAGCGTCTCACAGGAGTTGGTGTTAGATATAGTGACTGTTGTATTTTGAAGGTGAACACGGCAGCCCATTTTGTCCCAGCGACGTCTCGCACGGAGTGAAATGCCAAAGTGCGGATTGATTAATGATGTTCACAGTATGGATGGAATTGGGGGGTGGGGGCAATTGATGTGGGAAATTGCAACAATCTCAGAAGAACTTCCAGCCTCTGGCTCTGCATATTTAACTCCAGACTTCTGTCTGACGCTCCAAGACAATTGATTATGTCTGTGGCTGTCACAGTCTGAAAGAAATGAAACCCCCTGACAATTTTACCTGAATTACCATATACTCTATGTAGCTTCGATCGCGGTTCCAATCTCCGGTTTATTGTCTCATTTACACCTAAGGTTATCTGCTGCAGACACATAAAAGCAAACATAATACGTCTTTCTACGCAGCAGAGAGAGGGACTCCAGACTTGTCGTCCCAATGATCTTCACCGCAGCAAAACCGCAGCCAGGCACTTGCGCGGATTGACATTGCATCTCGCGAACCTGGAGGACTTGTGAGCTCCGCAACGAGCGAAGTTAGTCTCCTCCACTTTGTCAGCTGGCTTCACAGCAACTCAAATTGGCGGCATTTGGGACAGAAGGTTGTAGGTTCAAGCCCCTACTGTGGATTTCCTTCCATTCGGTAATATGTCTTGTTAAGTCAGCGAGATGTCTCAAAGCGCTTCACAAAATACACGATCAAAGTAAATTGACTAGTATATCATTTTTGAGAGAAACGCAGCAACCAATTTCGCACAAGTGTTCCACAAACATCGTCGTGGATTGAATGACCAAAATATTTTTTTTTTAAAAAGGGGGATCTTATTGCTACTTATTAGTAGGTAAACAAGAGCGGTGTAGACAAAGGAAACATTGCCTGATATTTCACCCTTGCTGGGAATCGAGGCTAGGTCCTCTCCACCGCGAGGCGAGTGCTCTAACCGATAACGGCAAAGGGTTTTTACGTTACGCTGGGGAAGGAGAGGTCACTGCGAGACAATACGAGACTACTCTTAATCTACTACTCTTGATAGTTCGACGGCCCGCACATGTGGCCTAAATCACACGCCGAGGCTCACGATACACAAACCCAGACTTTGGAGGTGGAGATCCGCTCTGACAAAAGCAACGAGAGGCTAACTCAGCCTCCGAAGTTTTGCCCACAAAACAAACACACAAATCAATTTGCTTCACAGTGTATTCTGTCAAGCGCTTTGAGACGTCTTCGAAAACATGATGTAGAGCTTATCAAATGCAAGGATTATTATTATTAAAGTTAAAAAAATCTAGTGGGACTCCCTCTTCCTCCCCACCATCCCACCAAAAAACTGTTGAAATGTAATGTCCTACTCGCTCCCCTGCGCCACCTTTTTATATCAGCTGCTAAAGGCAAATTCGAGATCCTCGTCCTCAAGTTCGTGATCTCATTCCATGGCCTCATCTCCAACCTACACCTACTGCAACCGCCTGCAACCCCACTGACCTAATCGCTCCCTCCTTTCAGCAAACATCCCAGCAGCTTTCACATTCTGGACACGCTGAAATGCTGGAGAAATAAGAGTGGATCTAGGCCCTTGTGGAATTTCTCCCCCATTTGGATTATGTTGCAGAATTAAGAGAGGCTGGGCAAGTAAAAGGCAGCGTGTGTTTGTGTGTGTGTGGGTGAGAGTGAGTGAGAGAGAGATTCAGGTGAGTAAGTGAGTGACTGCGTGAAATTGGGTGAGTGAGTGTGATTTAGGCAAGCGAGTGAATGTGAGCAAGCATGTGTGTGCATACATGTGTCTACACACACACGCACACAAGCGCAGCAGCTTCATATCAAACAAGCCGAACACAGTAAAAGTAACATTGCTAATAGAGCAATCGTGGAAACAATGCACAGAATGAGCCACAGGTTTCGGGCACAGCAAGGAGATCCGTGTCGAAAGCTGGAACCTCTCCAACATCGTACAACATAAATAACTCTCCTCCAAGCCTGAAACCCATTCCGAGCAAATGTGCAGAGCTCAGCGATTGCAAGTCAATTACACCCTCAAGCTTCAAGGTGAAGCCATTCTCTGGGTTATTAGAAATTCCTCGTCGCAGCACATTTCCAAACGTCACCAGAGACAAGGGGACAGAGGACAGGAAAAAAGGGACTCTTTGCCCAGCAGTGGGAATGCACCAGGCAGCTGTGGAGTCATGTAGCTCAGTGGTTAGAGCACTCGTCTTACAAGCAAGAAACCTGGGTTCAATTCCAGGCAGGGTAAAACCTTGGGCAAGTTTCCTTACTTCCACACATCTAACACTGATCCCGAAAAAATACAATAATTGATCGGTCATTTCAATCCAAGACTGTTTGTGGGGACACTGCTGTGCGCAATTGGCTGCGGCGATTCACCCACAAATATAAGGTCAATTCACTTTACAGTATATTCTGTGAAGCGCTTGGAGACGTCTAGAAGATGTGAAAAGCACTGTATCAAATCCAAGGATTATTATTATTATTTTCATCATTACCGATTGCTCCGGATAATAAGACCAACTTCAAACGAACCAGTAACATTATCCCAAGATATTACTTGTGATGCGCTCTGAGATTGCATGGAACAAATAATAAGTATACGCTAGTTTTGCCAACAAAATATAGTCACTGCACAGTAGAGCTGTAGATGATAATCCTTGCACTCTGTACAGCGCTCTTCTCGTCAGGAGGATGTCTCACAGTGGAGTTTTGTAAGTGACCGCACCAGCCAATTTGCACAAAGGATTTGTTTTGGGGCCATTAGCATTTCAGCATCAGGTGCAGAGCAGAAATTACCTCTCTTTGTGAACTTGATGTGCGTGCAATGCTATTCCCCCCTCCCCCCACCCACCCACACAAAAGGCACCTCGTGAGTCTTTGGGCTTCAGGTGAGAGGGACCTTGGCTCCATGGTCCATCAGCTCAGCCAATCACTGCCTCTCACGTGGACTGACCAGGACTCTGGAGGTTGTCCAACTATCCACAGAACTGTTGAGTCATGTGTTCAAGCGGGGAGGAGGACAAGGGAGACTTTAATTTATATTAAAAGGGCAGCTTAATAACTGAGAGTTTACCGCAGGGGATTCATTTTGACATAAGTAGCAGGTTTCCCCTGGCTTTATCTAGACAGCACTGATGTATGGTCTTCGGGCTACGGTTATGACTTCAATAAGAATTGCAATAACACACACGGCACACTGCTTATTACAGTGGAATTAGTTTCCTGGCTGTGCCTCAAGATTCTCATTGCACACAGTTATACACACTCCCACACACACACTCGCACAGATCTTGGCACTTCTATTAATCCACTTCGGGATTTGAGTTTGAATAGACATGGGAACATGGGGATTCAACCCCCACCCTTCAGACTTTCAAGATTTGAGACCAGATTACACAGATATACTAGCTCCTCCTTCCTGACTCAAACTACAACAACAACAAAATTACATTTCTATAGATCCTATTACATCAGGAGGACATCCCAAAGTGCTGGACGGTCAGGGTTTCAGACCTGAACTGGGGTCGGGATCGGGGAGGGTGGAGGGAAGGGAGGTGACCGATGGAGCTCTTGATGAGGAGGATTTTGAGGCAGGACGTGAAGGAGGCTAGAGAGGGGGCAAGACCGAGGGACTGCGGAATGGAATTCCAGAGGTTGGGGGCAGAGTGGCTGAAGGCTCGCCCCGCTGATGGTGAGGTGGGTGGGTTGGGGGACTTGGGAGCAGGCCAGAGCCCACTGAGCGGAGGGAGCGGACAGGTTGGTAGGGAATTAGGAGGTCATAGAGGTAGGGCGGGGCTTGGTCATTGAGGACTTGAAATGTGAGGACCAGGATTTTGAATTGAATCCTGACTGATGGGTAGCCAATGGAGTCAGGGAAAATGGGGTTGCGCAGCCTGGTGAGGCAGAGGACGTGGGCTGCAAATACGGCAATAACTATAGCTGGGCAATTATACGATCAGTCATCTCAGCGGGTAAGGTACCGGCTGTCAGCCTGACTCAGTCGGTAGCAATCTCGCCTCTCGAGTCGGAAAGCCGTGGGTTCAATCCACACCTTGGGACTTTCAGCTCATAAATCTAAGCCGACAGGCCAATACAGTGCTGGGGATATGCTTATTATTGCAGGTGCTGCTCCTCACATCAGATGTTAGCTCGGGTCAAAAATACTGTCTGTCCTAATAGTGCCTTGGGATGTGTAACCAACGTGAAAGTGGCTAGACAAATGTAATTCAGTTGTTGTGGAAGTTAAATCAAAGCCATCTGTCTGACAGGTGGACTTTCGAGAAGAACAAGGCAGTTTCTGTCTTGGCCAGCAATCCACCAGGCAAAAACCGTTCAATCACTACATTACTTTTTTTTTGCAAATAAATTGGCTGGTGCGTTCTCCTTACAAAATCTCCACTTTACAGTAAATCCTATGAAGCACCGAGACGTCCTTCCTTCCTTCCACAAGTAGTATTATTATTATTAATAACCCAGGGTCATCGAAGCACTGAGCAAATGGTTCCATCCCTCACCCCCTAGACAATCATAATAGGAGCCATAATGGTGGTTAATGAGGCGGATCAGATATTTTGATCAAGTGTTTCCCTTTGGGTCAGAAAGCTGTCAGCTGAGCAGTACTCAAAGCAAAATAGTGGTCTGTTTTTTTTCTTGGAAATCAAAACAGTTGAGCATCGTCAACAGAGACTGAGGCACTTGTGGGAAGCCCCCCATTTAGCCCCTAGTTAAGGGTTTTTAGCGCTTATCACATAATATTTTTATTCGACAGTGTCGATCTCTACTATTTTGTGGAGCTCCTGTAAATCAGTGGTTAGAGCACTAGCCTTACAAGAGTGAGACCCGTGTTCGAATCCAGGCAGATCAGGGTAGAAACTTGGGCAAGTTTCCTTACTCCACACACACGCCTAATAATAATCCATCCCCCCAAAAATAAGAATAAAATTGGTCATTTCTATCCACGCCCGCAAATATACAGTCAATTCACTTTACAGTATATTCTGTGAAGCACTTTGAGACGTCAATAAGATGTGAAAAACGCAATAACAAAATGCAAGGATTATTATTAAGTTCCCCTAAACAACCACCAAACCAGCTCAAATGAACTTAAAGGTGATGTCGATTTATAACCTCCAGTCGCTTCAAAGCTTGTAAAACGGAATAAAAAGAAAATGACATTTGGAAGATAAACTTCACTCGAAACAAGTTAAACATGTTCAGTTGCTTTTATGGTACCAATGCTCGTTTTGTCTCGTTTCCAGAAATCGTTCATTTAAAAATAGAAAGGAAGCTGAGATGTTTTTTGGAAAGGAAAAAGTTGCATTTTAAGCTTTTTGAATTTGAAAATGGAAAGAATGTTTAGCTGGACTGAATTTAATTAGCACTTAAAATGCCAAATCAATGTACAGTACATTAACACAGAATGCCTCAAAGTCATCGTTTGATTTCTCCTCGGCTCTGTATCCGGTGATATCTGAGCTGCATCCATCTTCTTGTGAGCGATCACAGCGTAGGCTGTGATCGCTGGAAGCTGGCAGCTGTCAGTCGCTTAACTCGATAATTGCCAGGAATTTTATGACTTGCAAACAAGAAATTCTTGCGGGCCACTCTACTTTGAAGTGGGAGTGCTTGCTGGCTGAACAAAGGTCAGAGATCTGTTGCGGACGGACGGTTCACAATTTGCGAGCAGCACTGTTGGCTATCTTAAAATTAAAATTGACCTGTGTTAATAACCCACCGAGGCTCGGCTTGGAACCGTCCTGACCGACAAAGGCACAGAGTTAGAACGCAGCGATTAGCAGGCAAAACGTATTTGTATTTGAGCATCTAATTCAGGCACCTTAAGTTGGCAATATATATCTGCTTGCTGGACAAACAGCCAGGCAATGGGCTCAGTGACCGTAGGCTAGGAGGCTTATTAGAGCGCTGCAGTTTATTGCAGAGTACACTCTGGGGCATTCCTAAGGTTTAACTGTTTAAGACACAAGACACACAATGTCTATTTATGAGCTCCGGGCAGCCTTGCGCTTATAACTATGAAATCACACTGTGCATTGGTCAAAGCCGCAACACTCATGGCAGCCTCAAGTCTGGTGTTGAACGAACGGCCACCAAACATTATTCAAAAATCCAAGCCATCCGGATTTGAATCCCTGGTGTTGGTGCTGAGTTGAGTTAACGGGACTCAAGTTTGCGGAGTCCTGCAGCTCTGCATTTCGCCCAGAAATATACAGTTAATTCACTTTACAGCATATTCTGTGGAGCCCTTTTGGGATGTCTAGAAGATGTTAAAAGTGCTATATCAAAAGCAAGGATTATTATTATGATTCAGCAAAGTATCTAAAAGTGCTACATCAAATGCAAGCATTATTATTATTATTAGAATTTTTTAAGCGCTCTGAGACTCCGTCCGGCGTGAGGGCGCTATATAAATAGAAGTTATTGTTGTTGTTGTTGTAGAAACTGGGGTGCCACAATTTGCACGATTTGGAACAAGGAAGGAGCCATTTGAAAGCAGTTGTGGTTTCCACTTGTCAAGGTTCTCTGCTGGAGGGGCGTGACTGTATTGGATGTAAATGTGAGTCAACGTTGGTTGAATCAGCTGTGGTTTTCTCACCCCACCGGCAACCAACTAAGTCAAAAGGCTAAGTCCCATTGACAAGTGTGAACTATATGTACCACAATGTACCAGAACTAACTGACATCACTTTCTGGGGGTTGGATATAGCATGCAGGCATCACAAACCCCCATAAAAGAAAACTGGGTAGGAAAATAGTTTTTTTTTGGGTGGGGGAGGGGGGGGGGTTTAGGCCAAGTTTCTGCCACATATGGAAACCCACCCACTTTGCCCTATTTAACCAATCTACTCTCCCCCTACAAGCCCACCCAGACCCTCCGTTCAGCAGGACTTGGCCTGCTCCAAGCCCCCCGCCCGAACCGCCCCACCATCGGAGGCCGGGCCTTCAGTTTTTCTGCTCCGACCCTATGGAATTCCATCCCCCAATCCCTCCGTCTCGTTTCTTCCCTTTCCTCTTTCAAGGCCGGTTTGAAGACTTTTCTCTTCGACCGTGCCTTTTGTTCCACCCCGAATTCTTCGACCTCCCCTACGTGTTTCAACCCTCGCCGTACACTCCCCTCCCAGCTCAGGTCACACGCCTCCTGTGCAGCGCCTTGGGACGTCCTCCTGATGTGAAAGGCGCTTTATAAGTGTAATTTGTTGTTGTTGTTGTTGCTTAACAGGTTCCATACCAAACAGAGTTCCATAAATCCCACCCGACATGTGGAAATTCCAGAGATATTTAATATAATAATAAATCCTTGCATTTGATACAGCGCTGTTCACATCTTATCGACCGTCTCAAAGCGGTTCACAGCATATACTGTGAAGTGAATTGACTGTATAATTGTGGGCGAAACATGGAGGCCAAATATGCACAGCAGTGTCCCACAAACAATCATGGATTGAAATGACCAATTTTATTATTGTGGTTTTGTTCAGACGGATTATTATCAGGCGCTTGGAGTAAGGAAACTTGCCCTGATCTGCCTGGATTCGAAACGCTTGTAAAGATGAGTGCTCTAACCACTGCGCTCCCATGATAAACGTTTGCTGCCGCGCACCTAATTCCAGGAAGTATTAGGTTGGCAACAGGCCAGGCTTGGAGAACCCAGAGTTGCGCGTTGGGGGTAACTGCTGGAGTGTAACCATGTAGCTGGTTTTTAAGTTAGTGATAAACACAAGGATAAAAAAAGTAAAGGGAACCAGCATAAAGCAGATTACATCTAAGACCTGAAAAGGGGCAGCCCGAGTTACAACCGAGGATTGTAAACTGACACTAAAACAGAAAGGTGAATGTGCTTTCTAACTCCACGTCTTCAGTGCATCAGTTAACCAGTGAGCAAAAAGTGTGGCCATGCAGATTACTCCTTGGCTTGTAGAATTCCAAGCCTGTCCCACCTCTCAGAGGCTGAAGTTGCTACAATGTGGATTCCCGAGAATTCACTGCCACTCAGGAGGTCACTGCTGGTAACCAAGTCACAGCCTTATTTAGCGAGCACAGCCCCAAATGTGCACTCAATGCGGCAACTTGCTTCCTCATTCCCACGAGTCGCATTTATTTTGGAAACCAGGAAATCCTTTGGGGACAGTCAATCAGTCAGTCATCTGAGTCTCAGGGAGATCAGATGGAAGAATTATTACTATCGATTAGAGTAGATCACAGCTAAGGCTATGTCCCTAGCAGTTAGCGGGAACACAGTTGTTAGGCACTTTGCTTTTCTGGGAACAAAAGTTATTCAAAATCATTCAATTATGTGTTCACCCAAACCACAGTGTTCCAATGTTTTTGCATAATTGGCTGTCGCGTTTCGCCCAGTCAATTCACTTTGCAGCGTATTCTGTGAAGCGCTCGGAGACATCTCAACGATGTGATATTGGAGCTACATCAAATGTTAGGATTATTTTTATTATTAATAGTAGTTGTTACTGCTCCCCACCATGTGACATTAACAGAGAGAGAACATGGAGGAGAGTCTAGTTATCGCTAAGATGCTCCTTAATGGAATCTGCCTCCAATGACGACTCTGCTTCGAGTAGAAGTTTCGGGGGGAGGAGGGGGGAGTGGGCTACATACGGTTTGAGAGTTATTAGAGCTGAGTAATGCTGCAGTTAGTGTAATTACTGCAGTACAAATTCGATTCAGGCACAATGAAATGAGAAGAGACTTCTGCAGAGTAATGTTCTGTACCCAATCTATCTGAAAATATAAATACGTCACCCTCAATTACCCAGGTCACACGCAGAGTCCTGAAGCACAAACGCTGACTTCTATCAGGACGCCCACTCGATATTTAAGATGATTTGACGCACTGATAGATTTTTGATGCCAGTTGCACATTCAAGACCTTCCTGTTTGTTAATTGACTTCCACTGTTTGTTCCCATAGAGGATCGGTCACAAGCATTGAATTTTAAAGAGGGGGAAAATTGCCAATGAAGCCTTGCCTGTAATAATAATGATAGTCCTTGCATTTGATATAGCACTTTTCACGTCTTTCTAAGACGTCGCAAAGCGCTTCACAGAATATACATGTAAAGTGAATGGACTGTATATTTGTGGGTGGAACGCAGCAACCAATTGCGCACAGCAGTGTCCCACAAACAATCGTGGATTGAAATAATCTATTTTTTAAAAAAATTTGTGGAGTAAGAAAGCCTACCTAAGGTTTCCTGCTGCCTGGAATCCAACCCACTTCTCTCGCTTAATGGCGAACAAACACATTTCCGGGGCTAATAATCCCGCTGAAAATATTCATTCATAATTTTTGGTCACTCAATCCAAGACTGTTTGACATTCTTCGGGTGACGTGTTAAACTGAAGTCCCGTCTCTCTGATTGGGTGGATGTTAAAGATCCCTTGGCACTTTTCGAAAAGAGAAGGGAGTTTCTCTCTCCCAGAGTTATAGCCAACATTCCCCAAGATAGAATGGGTCATTCGCTTCACAGCTGTCTGTGGGACATTGCTCTGTGTAAAACGTTCAGGTACAAAATACACAGTTCCTACACTTTAAGGTATATCCTGCTTTAATATATTCACTTGACTGATTAAATGCAAGTATTTTTAATACACAAAGCACTTTTACAAAGCTGGTTCATGAAGTGACTGAATCACACCGCCTTGGTGTTAATAACTTGAGCTCCAATGTTATGAGGTTCGACTGTAAACACTGGAATTTTGCCTTGAAAATGAGTTGTGTTGAGGCTTGAAAACCTTCAGAACACAAGTGCCCTCATCCCCATAAAGTTGGTTGGTAAGCACTTGTGAAATACCACAGTGCTGTTATAAGCGCCAAAGGCTTTTGTGCTGTTTAAAGCCTGGTAAGGATAGCAAACTTTTGCCATTCACCGTCTCTGCTTTCAGACTTGGGTAGATTAACTTCTTATGTCCAAATCGACACTTCGGAAAGAGGAAATGCAAGTTTCCTCGGACACTGATAAAGTAAAGACACTGGAAATGTGTTCCACTCAGCTGTACACACTGAACAGACCTGCTCCGCAATCCGTGTTGAGTTAGCAGCTCGCAGCTAAGCCAGAC
The DNA here is from genome assembly GCA_035084275.1 of Hydrolagus colliei. Lineage (NCBI taxonomy): Eukaryota > Metazoa > Chordata > Chondrichthyes > Chimaeriformes > Chimaeridae > Hydrolagus > Hydrolagus colliei. Next base: position 5,515,826 of record CM068768.1, read on the forward strand.
ACATGGATGCGACAATTGGCTTTGACTGACCTGGGCAGGGGAATGTGGAGTCCTGCAGCTCAGTGGTTAGAGCGCTCACCTTGCAAACGAGCGACCCGGGTTCAATTCCTGGCAGGATGAAACATTGAGCAAGTTTCCTTACTCCACATGCTTCTGTTTATCTAACAGTAAGTAGAAACCTGGTTGTTAGTCGATTGACAGATCGCTTTCCTGGGAGTAATAATTCCGTCAAAAAAATGAATAATTTGAACCAGCAGATTAATAATCCTTGTGTTTGATATAGCGCCATAACAGGTCATCGATACTGTAAATTGGATTGACAGTGTATTTGGTAGGCAAAACACAGCAGCCATTTGTACACAGCAATGTCCCACAAACAGCCATGGAGTGAGTGACCAATTTTATTTGGGCGATTGTGAGCCAGGACATCGGGAGAAACTCCTTTCTTTTTACAAATAGTGCCATGGGATCTTTAACATCTACCTGAACTGGGGAGGTGGGGGAGGGGTGGGAATCTCAGTTTAACCGTGCCGTCTGAAGGACGGCATTTCTGACAACGCAACATTCCTCAAGCACTGCATCGGAGTGTCATCTTACACAATGTACCGCCATGGGACGCAAACCCACAATCTTCTGACTTGAAGGCAAGAGCCACTCCCACTGTGCCAAGCTGACACATAAGGCTATTTGGCCCATGATAAGAACATAAGAATTTCATAGGCGAAAGAAGACCAAGATCCATCTAGTTCGCCTTCCACCATCCTGGCAGTTGCTTGTCAAGCTCCGTGACCCCATCTCCTTCATTCTTGCCCGACTCCATTGGCTCCCGATCACCCAGAGGATTTAATTCAAGATCCTGGTCCTCACATTCAAAGCCCTCCGTGGTCTCTCGCCCCAACCACACTACCTCTGCAACCTCCTAAATCCCTACCAACCTGCCCACCCCCTTCACTCAGTAGGCTCCGGCCTGCTCCAGTCCCCCGACCCACCTACCCCACCATCAGCAGACGAGCCTTCAGCCATTCTGCCCTTAACCTCTGGAATTCATCCCGCAGTCCCTCCGCCTTGTCCCCTCCCTTCCTTCAAGTCCCACCTCAAGACCCTCCACTTCAACGGTCCCATCAGTCACCCCAAATCCCCTCCTTTCCCTCCCGTTCCCGACCCTAGCTCAGATCTGAAACATTGACTGTCCATCGCTTTGGGATGTCCTCCTGACATGAAATGTGCTATTCAAGTGTAATTTTGTTGTTTTTATCATGTCATAAACTGTATACTGTATCCTAAGATATTATTTTGTAGCAGAAATCTATCTAATATCTCTTGAAACAAATGACATTTTCTGCTTTCACAGTCTCCCTTGTGAGCCTGTTCCATTGTGATTGCTACTCGCTCACTGTTTCCAAAGATTTGTTCTGAATTTACTCCCCTTTAATCGCAGGCCATGTCCTTTGGTTCCACTGTTCAGTACGAGATGAAACAGTTTATTATGGGCTACACTATCTATTGTATATATATTATACATTCTATTCGTGTTCTGTGGCCTACATAGCGTAACCTCCCCAATCCAACCTTCCCATAACATCTCTTAAATTGTTTTGTTTGCCAAACCACCCCTTTTTAAACTTGGAGTTCAGTGGTTAGAGCACTCGTCTTGCACATGAGAGACCTGGGTTCGATTCCTAACTGGGCAACACCATGGACAAGTTTCCTTACTCCACACACCTAATAATAATCCCTCAAGGCAAACAAAAACAATAATAAAATTGGTCCCTTCAATCCATGACTGTTTGTGGCATACTGCTACGTGCAATTGACTGCCGCGTTTCGCCCACAAAAATACAGTGAATTCACTTTACAGCATATTCTGTGAAGCGCTTTGAGACGTCTAGAAGATATCCTTACGTATCAAATGTAGGGAATATTATTGCTATTATTATTACAGTATTATAATAAACCTCGCCAATGATTTCCCAACTCTGGCTCTTTTAGGAAGTGCATTCCAGATTGTAAAATCACTCTCCTCGAAAATATGTTTTTCCTTCATCTCGGTCCTAACCCACTTCGCCCCTATTTTAAGCTTATGCCCTTGTCTGTCACAACCAATGGATCTCTACAGGAAAAAAATTAAGATACATTTTCAGCAAAGGAGGAGGCTATTAGACTTATTGCTGGCTATAAGGCTTGACCACCCAGATTATAAATCCCATTTTCAGCTCTTTTCCCTGTATCCCTTAACGTTTTCCTGCACCAATCATTATCCAATCCTCTTCTGAATGATTCCATTCACCCAACCCTCAATGCCCACTGCTGTGGTCACGGATCTTATTTTAACTTTTCACCCTGTGTATCTAAAACTGTATTGATAGCTCCTGCCCATTAGGCAACTGTTAATGTGCTGAGATGTTAATGTCTCTTCTCTCTGGTGACAAAGCCAATGAACAATGCTCCCTGTGTTGAAATAATAATCATAATCATCAGAATAATCCCTGAATTGAATATGGTGTCTTATCGTGTCTTCGCCGACATCTTAAAGCACTTCATAGAATATATTGTAAAGTGAGTTGACTGTATATTTTGTGGGTGAAACTCAGCAGCCAATTGTGCACAGCAGTGTCCCACAAACAGTCGTGGATTGGTGTGACCCAATATTGTTTGAAGGAATTATTACCCCCTGGAAACACAATCCTTCAGTTGACTGAAAAAAAGGTTCCTATTTACTGGTGGGTAGGCAGAGGAGCGCAAAGGAAGCCTAACCTTTCACCCTGCCGGGAATCAAACCTGTGTCTCTCGCTTGTGAGGCAAGTGCTCTAATCGCTAACCTACAGGTCTCCAAATCCAAAAAAAGGGTTAAAAAAAAATGCTGACCGAGTCTGCAGCCGATTACCCAACTGACAGTACAGTATGCGAAAAAGGAGAAGTGATTACCGCAATACTGTGCAAGGAATAGGCTTGTTTGCGTGCAAAACACAGTCGCTACACTTCACATAAAACCATGTGAAGGTCTCCGAGACATCTTTCTGATGAGAAGAGACCTGCGAAGATCTAACGCACTGCTGGGACAAGTTCTGAACGGTGTCCGCCTGGCTCAGTTGGTAGCACTCTCGCCATCATCTCAAAAGCTTGTTGCTACTTTGTCAGAGGTGCTGAGCTTCGGGTGAGACTTTAAACCCAGGCCCTAACTATCTCTCCAGGTGCCCATTAAGGCGCTATTCGAAAAAAAGGGAGTTTATTTTGCCGTCCTGGCTAACAAACCCCCAGACAACAACTACATTACATTTTTAGAGCGCCTAAAAGGAGGACGTCCCAAAGCGCTGAACACTCAGGTCGGGACATGAGCAGGGGGGAGGGCAGGGGTAGTGGGGAGCGGAGGGAGAGAGTTGGGAGGGCAGCAGAAGGCATAAACAAACAGAAGGGTCTTGAGTCGGGCCTCGAAGGAGACGAGGGAGGAAGCGAAGCGGAGGGATGGTGGGATGGGAGTTCCAGAATATGAGGACAGAGAGGCTGACAGTCTATCCACCGATGGTAGGACGGGTCAGGCGGGGGTCATGGAGCAGACCGGAGGCCGCTGAACGGGAGTGGGCGGGTAAGTTCATACGTGTACAGCAGGTCGGAGAGATAAGTGACTAATTCGATCGCTCACATCATGGCTGTTTGTTGGGCATTGCTATTTGCAAACCGGGCTGCCATATTCAACTTCAAAATACAGTCCCTACGTTTCATTGTAAATTTTGCGAAGGCCTTCGAGACATTCCCAACATCACGAGGAGACACTGTACCAAACGGAAGGATGATGAACGCCATCTGTGTGAAGTGTTTCCTGACTCCAGTTTATTAATTCTTGCCCCACGTTTGTGGTCAGGGCGTCTCAAGTGACGCAGCGGGAGACGGATTAATTAAGATGGTAATGAAATATTCGGGGGCATATTGCAAAGTTCCTCAAATGAATTCAAAGCGTTAATTGCCATGGGTAATAATCAACACATTTAATCCATTGGGGGAAACTTTCAAGGTTGCGTCTTTTTTTCAACACACAAACATAACCGCGAAGACACATACCCTGGCAAACAATCCCAGTGTAATCGAATTGAACTCCAGGTCCGATCGATGCAACAAAAAAAAAAGGATCAAATTTAAACAAAGGCTTAGAATGACAGCACAAGGTGGAACAATGGGCTGATTCAGTGCAACGCAGACTGCTCCTCTGCCAATAAATTGAACTTCCAACCCAGACAGTAAGAGGTTGCAAACATACCCCGTGGGCAGGGAATCTATGTCGACACACACCCAAGATGGCGGGTTGTATCCTCGGGAGGCAGAACAGAGCGCAGACAAGCTCTGACAGCAGAGAAGGAGCTTTCCATCATCTGCGTGTGTGTCCGCGCGTGTGTGTGTACGTGTGTTTGGGTGTGTGTGTGTGTGAGCTCACAACAAAGAATGCCTGTGTGGTACTGAAGCTCAAGGGCTGGCAGGCTGCCTGAAACACTGAAGACGACAGAAAGGTAAACAGATGAGAGCTCCCAGGTATCAGTGTGCGCAAGGTACTCGGTATAAAGCATTTCGCCCACAAGATTTACAGTCAATCCGCTTTACCATACATTCTGTGAAGTGCTTTGAGATGTCTCAACTCCGTGATAAGGCCCTATATCAAATTCAGAGATTATTCTGCTGATTACTAGTCCAGTATTACAACACAGGAAGCGTGACAGATGCAGTGATTTTGGGTGGGGGAGGATTAAAGTGACCGATTTATTATTTTTATTGAGGGATTATTATCGGGCTTATGTAGAAGGAAACTTGATGAACGTCTCTCCCTGCCCAGGATCGAACCCAGATCTCTCGCTTCCAAGGCGAGTGCTCTAATCACTGAGCTGTAGGACTCCAAATACAAATTGTCGTAGTTCGCAATTGGCTGCCGCGTTCTGCTGACAAATATATTGTACAGTCAATTCACTTTACAGTGCTATTTACGGTATATTGTGTGAAGCACTTTGAGACATCTAGAAGATATGTAAAGCGCGATATCAAATGCAAGGTTGCTGTTCTGCTGCCTTCTCTCCCCTCGCTCCTGTCTTTTTCCACTTACTGTTTTACGACCTTGTCTTTACACAGCTTCAAGTCCAGATTACAGTGGGTGACGGGGATCTGGCTTTATTTGAATCTCGCTCAATCAGAACGGAATTCCATCTTCACCTCTCTTGTTTATACTATGCCTCAACCCAAAAAACCGCAAGCCATAATATCAAATGGCAGTCCGTCCCTCGACACGCGTTCTGTCAAATATCCCATGCCAGGAGCTGAGAGCAGGCAACTAAATCGCACACCAGATCCATTCACCTTCATCCAGATCCCATTACATTACTCAGAGGCACAACTGCGAGAGAATGATCTTGTAGTGTGCGGAGCGTAGGCTTGCTCTGAATCAACCCAGAGTGACACTGTTCCAAGGAAAAAAAAGGCATCAAAATAACACAACATGAGCAAAAAAAAATTATTTGAAAGAATCTCAGAAAGTATAGGAAGAGGAGGAATCAGATAAGAGAGCTAAACGACTGGGAACAACGTGTACTCCTGTACAAGTGGAGTCATGTAGTGGTTAAAACAATCGCCTCGCCACCTGGGTTCAATTCCCGCCAGGACAAAACCTTTTTGGCAAAGTTTCCTTAATCCACATGACTGATAATAATCCCTCAAGAGAAAAATAAAATAATAATTTGGTCACTCAACCCATGACTGTTTATGGAACAATGCTTTGGTTAATGCATAAAACCAGTTGATGTCCTTCAACGAGTGAGTGGAGGAGGTACAGAATTTTGATTGAACTCGAGTGTACTCAGGCTGGAGATGATGTCAGGGTTTTAGCACATGACCAAATTCAACACGTATTAAAGTGTTAGAGACAGGATGGATAAGTGTCGGTCATGGTGTCAGCCTGGCTCGGTTAGGAGCATCTCGTCTATGAGTCAGAAGGTTGTGGGTTCTAAGCCGCACAGCAAGACTTTGAGCTGATATAATCTAGGCCAGCTCCTAACCTTTTTTTGCTGCGACCCTAATTTGGGTAATTTGGCCACCAACAGGTCCTCCAGACCCTTAGGGGGCGATTGCGCTACAGAAGCGAAGCTCAGCCAAGAGCTCTTTTGTGGACTCAGCGCAACTGGACTCGGCGCAACTCGCTAGTACAGTCTTTCATACAAATTGGTCGGCGGTGTCGCCTCGGGCACGTTTCAGCATTAAAAAAGAAAAAAAAATAGTCTGATGACCCTTCGCAATCCTACTGAGGAGCTCCACGACCCTGATTTGGGTCTTTGGACCCGAGGTTGGGGACCAATGATCTATGCTGATACTCCAGAACAGTGCGGTGGGGTAGGGGGTGGGGGGGAATGTGCTGTATTATTGGAAGTGTCATCCTACAGATGAGAGTTTAACTTGCGGTCCCATTTGCATGTTCAATTGGACATTAAGATCCCACAGCACTATCCAACAATAGATAAGGGAGTCTCTCTCTCTCTCTCCCTCTCTGTCTCCCACTCAGCTACTGGACAATAATCCCCCAAATAAAATGGGGTCGTTCATTTTATGACTGTTTGTGGGATATTGCTGTGTACAAATTAAAAGCTGCATTTAGCCCCAAACTACACATCAACAACACTTTTCTGTTTCTCTCATTCATGCCTTCATCACACCCAGGCTTAATTATGCCAATGTTCTGCTTGCCGGCCTTCCTAACTCCTCCCTCCATAGGCTACAGATCCAGAACTCTGCGGCCCATGTCCTCTACCAAGCCAAGCTCCGTGACCCCCATCTCCCCCATTCTTGCCCGACTCCATTGTCTCCCCAACATTCGGAGGATTGAATCCAAGATGCTGGTCCTCACCTTCAAAGCTCTCCATGCCCTTGTCCCACCCTACCTGTGAGACCTTCTAATCCGCTACCAACCTACCCACTCCCTCCACTGGCTCCGGCCTGCTCCATGTTCCCGGACCACCTGCTCTACCATCAGCGGGCGAGCCTTCAGCTACTCTGTCCCCATAATCTCTGGAATTCCATCCAGCCATCCCTCCGCCTCCTCCCCGCATCATTCATGTTGGGCTTGACATCTCCAAGCTAGTGAGCTCAGAGTACAGTACAGAACACGGAACCATAGGCATTCACAGCACAGAGGAAAGCCATTAACCTCATTGTGTCCATGCTGTGCTCTTTTGAAAGAGCAATCCATTCAGTCCCATTTCCCTGTCCTCTCCCCCACATGCCTCTGCAGATTCCAGAGATCGGAGCGCAATAGAAAAGAGAATTTAATGTTGTTGACCAAAGGCATCTGCAGTCGTACTGAACACCACTGAGCGCCTTGTTCCAGTAGACACTGAACTTTCAAAGAACCATAGAGTACCTCCATTTATGCACATGAACAAGGTGCAATGCAATTCACACATTTAAACAGCTCCCGTACACTTCAGGTGGGCGTCTGAAAGTGCTTTTCACAGCGCTGGGCACCCGAACTTGGGAGGTGGGGCGGGAATTGAACAATAATAAATAATTGCATTTGATGTAGCACTTTTCACATCTTCTAGACATCTCAAAAGCACTTCACAGAATATAGTGTAAAGTGAACTGACTGTATATTTGTGGGCAAAACGCGGCAGCCGACTGCTCACAGTGGAGTTCTACAAACAGGCGTGGACCAATTCATTATTGTTTTGTTATTTTTCAAGGGATTATTTAACAACAAGTTGCACTGATCCAGTGCCCTTCAAGCAGTCTAAGTGGAACCAGAATTCTCAAAAGTTTTTCCCCCTCAAAACATTTTTTTGGGAACTGGTTTTCCACAGTTCTACATTTTGAAGCCGTGGGTCTGGAGGCCACGGAAGCTTTTCAGCTTTGGATGTATGAAACCGACAGCTTGACGCAGGCATTGTATTGTCCAGTCGGCGGCTGCGGGAATCAGCCACAGACGTTGGCTGGCAGGAAGCCGGCCGTGGATCTGATCCTCTGCAGCACCAGGCAGCTCTGCGAGCCTCTTGCCAACATCCCGTCAGACAGAATAAATCCACGTCCATTCACGCTCGACAGGGTCGCTGGGACCCCGTTGCGCATTGCAACAACAATAATCTTTTCATAGGATACAGCGCCTGATCACGTCGTCCGGATGCCTCAATCACAACAACAAACAACAAGAACACATTTATAGAGCGCCTTTCACGTCGGGAGGACGTCCCAAGGTGCCTCAAAATGTTTCGGTGGACACACACACACACTGTAATGTGTGGTGGCTGTGGATTTTCTAGACGAAGGGGGCAGTCAATTTGCGCGTGGCAATATCCCACAAGGAGCCATTATTTGGGCAATTGCCAGCCAGGACAACAGATCGATCAATCAATCAATCAATCGATCAAAACTTACATTTATATAGCGCCTTTCATGTCGAGAGGATGTCTCAAGGCACTCTACAGTCAGGTAGGGAGGGACAAGGGCAGGCGAGGAGGGGTCGGGCAGGATGAAGGAGAATTGACTGTATATTTGTGGGCGAAGCGCGGCAGCCAAATTGGACACACACACACACACAATGCAAAATTATATTTATGTAGCACTTATCATGTCAGGCTGACGTCCCAAAGCACTTAACAGTTCGAGTTGGGCAAGACTGCTGTAAAAACATGGGTGCGCGATCACCAGGGAGAGGCGTTGCCAGTCTCTGCCACGCAATGCTTCCCTCAAGGTTAACACTAACACTCACAAGTTTGAAACAGTTGCTTAGGTGAGGGACTTGGCTTAGAAACACAACCCAGTGAGTCATTGGCCTAGTGGTGGTGGGGGGGGGGGGGGGGGGAAGGAAGATAAAGTAAATTTCACACATAGCATAAACACAGGAACTGACTAATCTGATCACTCAAGCTAATTCCAATTAGTTGTGTGCAAGGATCAAATGCTGGCTTCCAAGCGTAGGAACTTCCAATTTATTCTAATGACAAAACAAACTATTGTGTGAAGTTCTGCTCGTATCCGATGGATGAGGAAGCATGTTGGTACTTTAATGAAGCAATAAAAGTTGCTTCCGCACCCACATCTCACCAGTTCTGGCCCAGGCTCCACTGGCACCTGGACATCACCAGCGACGATCGACTTCAAGATCCTCACACTCATGTTCAAAATCCACTCACTCCCTGGCACCTCCCTATCTCTCCTCACTCCCCAATCCACCACCCGGAGGCTCCAATCGATTAGCACCGGCCTCCTGCTCGTCCATCGCACCCTCCGCCCCACCATCGGAGGTCGCGCTTTCAGGCACTACACCCCAACACTGTGGAACATTCTCACTCAATCCTTCCGCCTTGCCCCCTCCCTCCCCCTTTTCAAGTCCCGCCTGAAAACCTGCCTCTTCGACCATGCTCTCGACTGAGAGGTAGACATTTATTTGGGGAGGACGGGTTTGCGCGGTTATGGGGAGAGAGCTGGGGAGTGAGATTAAATTGCTCTTTTTAAAGAGCCAGCACAGATTCGATGGGCCGAACGGCCTCCTTTATGTGCCATAAGATCCTATGATTCTATGCTCACGGCCAGCTCCCCCCACCCTGCCACTGTTAAGTTCTCTGTGATGTTATGGTGGGGAAAAAACACCATATAAATGCAAGTTGTTGTTGCTGTTTGCTAGGGAATTGTAGGATTGTAATAACTCTTGAATTTCATAGAGTTGAAATGAGTAGAACCACCACAAATCATGGCATAATTAATTTCTTACTCTACATTATAGGCTTTGCATTTGGTGAAGCACTTGGGGTGATTTGTCTCAACGCTACATTCAATGCAAAGCATAGCATTTGCACCTTTAGAAACCTAAAGGACTGACAAAAAGCTGGCTAAGCAAAAGCTTTTAAACGATGCATCCAAACACAGCTCGTCAAAGTTTACTTTCGCAGACTAGTTGGACAAACATTAATTGAACTCTAAAGAGAGTGAGTGTGTGTGTGGATATGTCTGTGGAGGGGGTGGGGGAGAGAAAAGAGTTGAGTCTAACAATGTAGAGAGAGAAGTATGCAGCCAGTGCCCTTCCCCCACCCTACAAAATCCACAGAAAAAATTCCTCACTGATAAGACCTTTATTCTTCCATTATAGCAGGCACAGCTTAGGCAAACAGCCAAACGCTCAGTCACATGGGGGGGGGGGGGGGGGGTAGAAAGAGAGAGAGACATGGAGGGGAAGGCAATAAATGGGCAGGAAGATAGACTTCATATCCAGGCAGGCAAACTCCTCTTGGCTTACAGGTGTCCCTAACACAGCTCTCTCAGCAAACTGTCAGCCATGGACATCTATCTCACCGCTCACAACTTCGGCAGAGAAACTGGCAATGATTCCCCCACCATCTGCAATCCTACATCTTGGCGAGTTCGGCTTCACTTTAACCCTTTCAGATCCACTGTCCCGTGCCACTCGCACGAACAACAGCAACAGCAACGGCGACAACAAAAATGAACATTGGCAAAAAGCGCCTTTCACGCTAGGAGTACATCCCGAGGCCCTGTACAGCCTGGGGGAGGGGCGATGTTTGAATGAGGGGAGGGCGCAGAGGTCGGAATGGAAACATCCTTAAACATTAAAAACAAATCACACAAATGGTTGATAATAATACGAAGAAATCACCAGCAACTTATGTTAAATTATTCTGGGATTCAATCGGGACAGCTATCGTAAATCACATCAATGTGCTTAACCCTTTTGTTCTCCCTTGTCCTAACGGGGATAGAATTAAGTCTCTCTTTCTCTGCCTCATATTTTTACACTGTAGGTTCAAAGCGAGCGTGATTTGATTAGCTCTCATTTGTAACGAGACAAGTGAGGCACGCTATTGAAAATAAAGATTCAAACTATTTACAATATAAAACGCAGCTGTGAGGTGCGATGCAACTTGAAAGACAAAGGCAGATTCGTCAGCACTTCACAAGGTTACCCCCTGTCTCAATAACAAATAATCCTAACAGTAATCCTTGTGTTTGAACCAGCGCCTGATCACGTCTTAAGGCGATTTACAGAACATACAATATATTTACAAACCGCACAGTGGGACATTTTGTGGGTGAAACACGGGCTCGCACATCCACATTCACTGTGAGCTAAAGCCCCAACCTAATCCGTGTACCCCGCACACAGAATCATTTGGTCCCTCGATCCGCGACCGTTCGTGCGCGCGATTGGCCGCCGCGCTCCGTTCCCCAAAATATACGGTCGATTCACTTAATAATAATAATAGTTACATTTGATATAGCGCTTTCCACATCGTATCGACGTCCCAAAGCGCTTCACAGAATGTACTGTCAAGTGAGTTGACCGTATATATTTGTGGGCGAATCGCGGCAGCCAATTGCGCACAGCAGCGTCCCCCACACGCAGTCGTGGATTGAATTGACCAATTTTATTATCGTGGGGTTTTTTGGGGGGGGGAGAGGGATTATTATTGGGCGTGTGGAGTAAGGAAACTTGCTCAAGGTTTGGCCCTGACCTGGCTGGATTCGAACACAGGTCTCCCCACACTTTGCAGTGTGTCCCGCCGAGCGCTTTTCGCGACGTCTCGGAAGGCGGCGTGACAAGACGCCGTGTCACAAATGCCTGGGCGATCACTGTTACGGTGACATAAAGTAAAGACAAACGCCCTTTTAAGAGAGAGAGAGCCAGGTATGTTCGCTCCTTCGACAGCGGAAGAAAGAGAGAGAAAGAGAGAGAGGCATTGATTGCCATTCGCTTCAAAACCCTGCTCCACCCCCACTACACCAGTTACCATATAAATCAACTCCAAACTCTAACCTCCCCTGTCACTGTACAGCTCTCGCCCATGTTAAAAAAAAAGGCTTCATTTTAAAGCTTTGGGGGCAACAGGAGTTACATAGATAATTTGTATTGTTTTTGCTTCTTCACCTGATTGTTCTCTTGCAACACTATTCTCACCAGCAAAGGCTACTTATTGTACAACCAACCTCTTGTTTAGTGAGACACAATCACAGCTACACTCACTATCACTCACTCACTCACTCTCAAAACACACAAGCACTCACACACACACAGCCGGCACACACTCACTCACTCACTCAATCTGCACACACTCACTCACAAACACACACTCACACAAGCACTCACTCTCACACATACAGTCTGCACACACTCACTCACTCTCAACACACACATACACACACTCACACACAGTCTCACATACACACACGCTCACACAAGCAGTTACTCTCGCCTACACAGTTTGCACACACTCACTCACAAACACACACACACTCACTCTCACGTACATAGTCTCACACTCTCACACACAGATACACAGTCTCACACACGCACTCTCTCTCACACACACACATAGATATGCTCACACAGACACACACAGTCTGCACACACTCCCTCACACTCGCAGATGCACTCACAGTCTCAAACACGTAAGCATCGGTTCTCTCTCACACAGTCTCACTCTCTCACAGATACTCCCAAACACACAATCACTCATATTCTCTCACACACAGCCTCACACTCACACACAGCCTCACACTCACACACAGTCACACACTCACACACACAGTCACACACACAAGCACTCATTCTCTCTCTCTCACACACACAGTCTCACTCTCACACACTCAGATACACTCTCACAGTCTCACCCACACAGTCTCACTCACACACATACTCACTCTCACACACCGTCTCAAACACCCAAGCACTCATTCCCTCTCACACACACACACACACACACACAGTCTCACACTCACAGATACACTCTCACACAGTCTCAAACACCCAAGCACTCATTCCCTCTCACACACACACACAGTCTCACAGTCTCACACTCACAGATACACTCTCACACAGTCTCAAACACACAAGCACTCATTCCCTCTCTCTCTCTCATACACACACACACACACAGTCTCTCTCTCTCTCTCTCTCACACACACACAGTCTCTCCCCCCCCCCCCCCCCCCCAGTGCACTTACAGGTAACGATCCTGCCCCTTCAGCTGCCTGTGTAAAGCCACCGAATATCCAAAGTAGCTGCCGCTGGGTCCCTGCTTGAGGACTGGGAATCTGGTGTCGATGTTGAAGGCGGTGGAGAGAGCCAGGGAGATGGCAGACAGCTGAAGCTGGACTAGCAACCTGCCAGCTGGAGACAGCGCCATGTCGATTTCAAACGCTGGGCTTCACAGCGAACACGACACTGCACACTCTCTCACCCCCCCCCCCCCCCCCCCCCGCACCCATCCACCCACAACTCCCCCCCCCCCCCCCCCTTCCTTCTCTCTCTCTCTCTCTCTTCTCCTCCCTCCCTCCCTCCCTCCCTCACTCATTCATTCATTCCCTCCCTCCTCATCCACCTTGCTCCTCCCCTCACTGTATCTCTCTCTCTCTCTGTCATGTACACATTACACTATATCTACTGTATACAACACCCCCCCCCCCCCACCACCCAAATCCTTCCCCAAAACTGCACCTCCTTTTGTATCTCACTTCAGACACTTCACGTTGAATGACTCACTCACTCACTCACTCATTTATTTATTCACTTACTTTCTTAAAACAGCCACCCAGTTAACATCAACCTCCCTTCGAAATCGGTGCAAAGTCACCAAGAGATGATAATAATATGATAATAAGGATCCCTGCCACAGTCCTTGCGTTTGAATACGGCGCCTCCTCACGTCCGGCAGACGTCCCAAAGCGCTCCGCAGAATACGCTGTCGAGTGGCAATTGACTGGATATTTTGTGGGCGAAAGGCGGCAGCCGATTGCGCACGGCAGCGTTTCCCCCCCCCCCCCCCACACACACACACACACAAACACACACACAAACAGCCGTGGATTGAAATGACCAATTTATTACTGCTTTTTTTTGAGGGATTATTATTTTTGTTATTATTAGGTAAGGAAACTTGGCCAAGGTTTCGCCCTGACCCTGCCGGGGATCGAACCCGGGTCCTCTGGCTTGCAAGGCGAGTGCTCCTGGCCTCTGAGCTACAGCACGACAACTCTGCTGGTCATTCTCACTGTCACGAGCGCCGTGGCCTCTGCGTTCATCCTTTGGGCGAGTTGACCATTCCGATCTGTGGTCCCCACCACAGCCGATCGCTGAAGCCCGAATATAATTAATAATAATATTAATAATAATCCTTGCATTTGATATGGAGCTGTATCATTTCTGCTGGACGTCTCAAAGCGCTTCACACAATATACCGTAAAGTGAATTGACGGTGTATTTGCAGGTGAAATGCGCCAGCCAATTGCGTACAGCAGCGTCCCCACAAACAGTCGTGGATTGAAGTGAGGAATTTCTTACTGTTTCTTTTTTCTTGGAGGGATTATTATTGGGTGTGTAGAGTAGGCAAACTCGCCCAAAGTTTTGCTCTGACCTGCCTGGATTCGAAACACAGGTCTCACACTTGGAAGGCGAGCGCTCTAACCACTGAGCTACAGGACTCCGCATCTTTTTAACCACTCTTTCGTTCGGCTCTCCCCCACCCCCAGTTTTCCCCACCCCCAGCTCGGGTTCCCCAGCCAGCAGCTTTTTGGAGCCGCTGTACCTGTACTCCTTTGTGGAATCTTGTAGCTCGGTGGTTAGAGCACTCGCCTTATAAGCGAGAAAGACCTGGGTTCAATTCCTGGCAGGGTGAAACCTCAGGCAAGTGTCTTTACTCCATATGCCTAATAATAATCCCTCCCTAAAAAATTGTTGACTTCAATCCAAGACTGTTTGTGGGACACTGAAGTGTGCAAGTGGCTGCCGCATTTTGCCTACATATATATACACAGTCAATTCACTTTGCAGTACTGTATCATTGGCCTATATTCTGTAAAGCACTTTGAGACGTTTAGAAGGCGTGAAAGTCGCTATATCAAATGCAAGGATTATTATTATTATTATCTGACAAACGTCAATTAAAACTGTAATTGCAAAAAGGTTGCTGGGGCATTAATGGTTTGGCATCAGGTGTCAGAAACACAATAACCATCAGGGAGACTGAATGGAGGCATTGTCCCAAACACACAACAGTAACGTGGCTGCACGCCAGACCTGGAAATAGGTGTTTAAGTCGTGACTCAGCGACAGAAGACAAAATCATTATGTTAACAGCCCTTCGTAAAGCAGCAAGGCCAATGATGACCCTGCCTTGCCCCCCCAGACTGCCACACAGACACTGCTTCTTTGACAAGCCAATTGATCGCGGAACATCACAGCTCTCGTTTGTCACCCAAATGCCCGCACACATCCACGGACATGAACGCGCACATAAAGTCCTACCAGACCTGGTAGGAAATGATTAGGAGCAGAAAGCTCTCTCCTCCATAGACACGGTGATAATATTTTTTTCCCCCAGCGCCTTGGGACGTCCTCTCGAAGTGAAAGGCGCTATACAAGTGTAATATTGTTGTCGTCGTTGTCTGATACATGCGGAAACCCATCACCCACTGCCGAAGAGAGAAACCAAACCAAACTGAGAACTCCCTGCATCCCATCAACACCTGGGAATTCCAGAGATAGATTGTTGAAATAGGGAAGCCTACTCTCCCACCATTAGTTCGTGGAGCTCCTGTAGCTCAGTGGTTAGAGCACTAGCCTTACAAGTGTGAGACCCTTGTTTCGAATCCAGGTGGTTCATGGCGAAACCTTGGGCAAGTTTCCTTACTCCACACACACGGCTAATAATAATCTCTGTTGGTCATTTCAATCCACGACTGTTTGTGGGATACTGCTGTGCGCAATTGGCTACCGCATTTTGCCCACAAATATACAGACAATTCACCCTTCAGTATATTGTGTGAAGCGCTTTGAGACGTCTAGAAGATGTGAAAAGCATTATATCAAATGCAAAGGTTATTATTATCTTTATTGCCTGGATGGGAATCAACATTAAAGGCAGTTAATTCACAACAACAACAAAATTAAACTTGTAAACCTCCTTTCACGTCCTAAGGCGCTGAAACAACGGGGATAACGGAAAAGTAAGTGAATGGAAATACAACCATACCATTTGCATGTTGCTAACATGGATACATCAAATAGTTCCCAGATTTGAATGAATACAACTCTCAATTACAGCAACATTTACATATAACACCTCAGAGCCCCTGAAAATAGTTCTGACAGGGTTATCGCTGCTCATTTACAAACTCAGAAGACTGGCCATTTAATCTCATTCTTCTAGAACACCAACATAACAATCTTTTCATTGCAGCATCAACCCATGGCTTGATAGGTGGCAGTGTCCCGGCTTGATTGTCCCTCCTTTTCAGAGGAGAGCGATGAAGATAATAATAAGAATACTTGCATTTGATAGAGTACTTTTCACATCTTCTGGATGTCTCAAAGGGCTTCACAGAATATACTGTAAAGTGAATTGATGGTATATATGTGGGCGAAACATGGCAGCCAATTGTGCACAGCAGTGTCCCACAAATGGTTGTGAGTTCAATGACCAACTTATTCCGTTTTTTTTGAGGGATTATCGTTCGGTGAATGGAGTAAGGAAACTTGCCCAGGGTTTCGCCCTGACCTGACCTGCCTGGAATTGAACCCAGGTCTCTCGCTTGTAAGGCAAGTGCTGTAACCACTGAGCGACAGGACTCCACAAGTTGATTCCTTGTGTTGGAGGAATGAGCAATGGATTGATCTCTTCATTCCTGAACGGAACGGGACCTTTGTATATAACGTTTTGAATGCAAATCAAAACGTAAACCCATATCAATACTTTCAGTTACCCCGAGACAGTAGAAAAACAGGTTTAGAGTTGCAAAGAGCAACTTCAGGAGAAGACACCAGGGAGTGTTTCTTTACACAAAGGGTAATTAACGGTTAGAAGCGAGTTGCTAGGAAGTGTGGTTAAGGCCAGGTTGCTGGGACTCATTTAAACTAGCACCTTGATTTGTGATGGGGACAAAAGGGCATGTATTCTGCAGGGATAAACGATGACAATGAATAAAATAATTTGGTTGTTCAATCCACCTCTGTTTGTTGTTTATTGCGATGCGCAATTGGTAGCTGTACTTTGTCCACAAAATATTCAGTCATTTATTTCACTTGACAGTACATATTGTATCCTTGCATTTGATATAGCGCCTTATCAAGTCTTCAAAATGTCTCAAGGCTCATCACAGAATATACTGTAAAGCAAATTGATTGTACATTTTGTGGGCGAAAAAAGGCAGCCAGTTGCGCACAGCTGTGTCCCACGCACAGTCATGGATTTTTTTCGAACGGATTATTATCGTTGGAAAAGTGATCCGCCAAACCAACTAACTTACTGCTTCCTACTTACTGCTAGGTAAACAGAGGCGTCAGGAAACTTGCCCAACGTTTGGCCCTGCCTGGGAATCGAACCCAGGTCCTCTCACTTGTGAGGCGAGTACTCCAGCCACTGAGCTGCATGACTCGGGGCCTGTTTAACCAGTGCCTTAAATCATGGTGGTTAAAGTGTAGCTTTAACCACCATTCGGTGATGATTCCAAGGAGGCGCCAGAGCGTGAAAAACATCAGGAATCTAGAGAACAGCATTCCATTCCTGCTCCATTTGATAAATTTCTTGCGCTCTTAATCTACTGTTTAACCTCCTCGCTTGTTTTCTTTATCTGCGTCCAGGGGAACTCGGGTTTCTCCCACGTGTGAATGAACAAGACTCACTCCCTCTTCCACCCAGCCGAGATAGCCAATCTCCTCCGTGATGAAGGTCACATTGGCACGTCCCTATCCGACATAAACAGGCTCTGGCGAATGAAAACAAGTGCTGACAAAACAGTCTCCCATCACTTCCCTTCAATGAAACTCCTACAAATGTTTTAGCTCAAATGGACCGAGCCTTAAGGGAGTGAGAGAGATTGTAATACTAATCCTTGCATTTGATGTAGCGCTTTTCAAGTCTTCTAAATGTCTCAAAGCGCTTCACAGAATATACTGTAAAATGAATTGACTATTTTCGTGGGCAAAACGCGGCAGCCAATTGCGCACAGCAGTGTCCCACAAACAGTCGTGGATTGAAATGACCAATTTTATTACTCTGTTTTTTTTGGGAGGAGGGATTAGGCGTGTAGAGTAAGGAAATTTGCCCAGGATTTTGCCCAACCTCCCCCAAATTTGGGGGAGGTTGGGGGGTGAAGGAGTGGCCATAAATACGGTCAAAGGGGAAGATATAGCACCTTATGCAAGATGTCTTGAAACACTTCACAGGATATACTGTAAAGTGAATTGACCGTACATTTTATAGGCAAAATGAGGCCCTCGATTGCACACAGCAGTGTTCCACAATCAGTCGTGGATTCAGTGACCAATTTATTATTTGGGATGGGGAGGAATTATTAACCCCAGAAAAGGGTTGTCGCTGTGTAGTTTGGAGGCAAAGGCAGCTTTCAATTTGCACACAGCAATATCCCACAAATAGTCATAAAATGAACGACTCAATTTTATTTGGGGGATTGTTGTCCAGTAGCTGAGTGGGAGATACGGGACTGTTGTCCAGTAGTCCAGTGAGAGATAGAGAGGGAGAGAGAGAGACTCCCTTATCTATTGTTGGATAGTGCCGTGGGACGTCAAGTTAACGTCTCATCTGTAGGATGACACTTCCAACATACAGCACATCCCCCCCCCCACCGCACTGCTCTGTATCAACTTAGATAAAATCTTGTTGTGCGGCTTAGAACCCACAACCTTCTGACTCCTCACTGACCCAGACAGCCACCAACATCATTTCTGACACGTATCCATCCTGTCTCTAACACTTTAATATGTGTTGAATTTGGTCACTGAATACATATCAGGTGCTATAACCCCATCTCTAATAGCCTGAGAACACCAGAGTTCATACTGCGTACTGTACAGCAGTGTCCCACAAACACAAACAGTCGTGGATCGCTTGAGTGACCAATTTATTGGTTTTTTTTAAGGAAATATTTCACCCGGAAAAGTGATCCGCCAAGCGATTAACAAAGGGCTTCCTACTGCTAGGTAAACCGAGCTGTGTGGAGGAACCAAACTTGTCCAATGTTCTACCCTTCCAGGAATCTTCTGCAAAGCGCTATGAGCCATCTATTTTGCCTAAATATACATATACAAAATCAATTCACTTTGCAGTACTGTACTGTATATTCTGTAAAGCCTTTTGAGACATTTAGAAGACGTGAAAGGCGCTATATCAAATGGAAGGTTTATTATTCTTATTCTTATAATAATTATAATGTTTTGTCCTGCCGGGAATCGAACCCTGGTATCTCCCATATAAATCCTATGAAGTGCTTCTAGCTGCTGATGTGAAAGGTGGTGCATCAAATGCGTATGCATCAAAGGCAGTACCTCTTAGAGTATCTGCCTACCTAGACTATGTGAGTTCAAAGTCCTATCTTGAACCTGCTGTAGATCTTTCTTTAGGTAAGAGTTTGGCCTCTTTTGGGCAGTGAATCAACATTGAGTGCTTCAGTATCAACATGGGGAGTGGGATTAAATTGCTCTTTTTAAAGAGCCGGCACAGACTCGATGGGCCGAATGGCTTCCTTTTGTGAGAGATTCTATGATTCAATGATCAGAGCACAGGAGAGCTTTAGGATTCAAGCAAGTCACCTTTTGCTGCTGCTATTTTGAGTACATGTCTCCTGGACAACCCGCCCAAATTAGGAGGTAAACGTAACTAAAACTCACAAGAGCCCACACTGAGGATTAATTGTGTATTTTTCGACTGTAGAAACAAATCTCTTGCATCCTTGGAAACGGCTGCATCAGAGGTAGAGGGTCAGTGAAAGGTTTTCAAAGTCTCTCTGGCAGCTGATACAGAAAGAAGACTGGCTGCCCGTGACAATGCAACTAACAGAGAGGGTGCAGTGAGCACAGTGTGGTTGATTGCCGCAGTCTCATTTGACTGACAGCCCGCGATCGGGTTTGGGAACACACAGAACTGGGCTAGGTGCACTCTCTGGCTGGCTCACAGTGTGAGAGAAGTCCTTTCACAATGCCCTCGGCAGCTCACATCCCTCCCCACCACCCCCCCTTAAAATTGTCATGCATAACATTTCCATAAATAACCACCCCAAAGCATCCACCATTTGAAATTGGGAATCCGCGTAGAATTCCACATTGGCCCCCAGTCAAAAACAAGACACATACCAACCCCACCTCCCCACTCCCCTTTTGTAAATTGGTGGGATTAAAGTTTGCATTTCTTTGTTCGTTGCTCTTGCAAAGCATTTGGCACCGAGCATGTCTTCACTGCTCGATTGAGGCAACGTCAATAGCACTTTGAAACTGTGTGAGGGGTAATGGACTGCATTGTGGTGAGCTGACACTTTATGGAAACTTGCCTGAAGTTGCATGACTGGGGCGCCCACTGGTAAATTGTCAGTCCGATCTGACTGAATGATCTAAAATCGTTGTGTGAAATCAATCGTCTCCGGAAGCTGCAAAAAAATAACTGGATCCTGCGCGGTTTGCTAAGGATTTCAATCGACTGGACAACAGGGGAGGGAGGAACTCTTCAAGGAACTATTAGCCAACTATTTATACGACACTAAAGAGTTAGTCTTGTGGTCTCCGAAACGAAAATAACCCCTGCAGTTTGTACTTGCTGTCGTACAAAATTAGCTGTATGTGGGTGTTGCTGGGTTTCTAAATTAGCTGCCGTATTCGTCTACAAATACAGTTACACAATTATATACGATCGCCCTCTTACCTCTACCCTCCCTGGCCTTCACTCCTCCTGATCCCAACCATCAGCTTGGGTGTGGATCTTTGACTGTCCACTGCCTTGGTACATCCTCCTGATGTGAAAGGCAAGCGCTACGTAAATTAAATTTACAGCTGTTGTTCTTATATTTAACGGTGTGAATCCTTTGAGACATCCTCTCATTAACAAAAGTGCTGTGTCGAATGCAATGCAATCTACTCAGAGCTGCTTATAGAAAATCATCAATATGAAGGTAGATTTTTCTGTCTTTTGAGCCACTTGAGCACTATTTCAGGCCCACTCCTTCAATATATACGCAAACCCAGTCTCCAGGCATCCATTTAACAGGTGAACAAGGCATTAAGTACCTCCAATTCACAAATCATGCTGAAATACTTGATGCGCTATGGCTAAAAAATAAATTTATGGATTTGATGTCATGCCATGTCAGATTTAAACATTTCAAAAGCTTATTACTTATTGAACTGGCCGATGCATTGTATCTGATGCCATCAAACAGTAACAATAATACTGTAATCTATGCATTTATATAACAACAACTTACATTTATATAGCGCCGGCTGGTGTCTTGGAGCGCTTAATATAGCGCTTTATCACGTCGTCAAATGCCTTAAAGAGCCTCACAAGAGTTTAATGCAAAGCGCCGTGACTCCTTATTTGTGACAGACACAGTAGCCGATTCACATCCACCAATGTCCCATAAAGGCGTGAGGTATAT
Organism: Hydrolagus colliei; assembly: GCA_035084275.1. Classification (NCBI taxonomy): domain Eukaryota; kingdom Metazoa; phylum Chordata; class Chondrichthyes; order Chimaeriformes; family Chimaeridae; genus Hydrolagus; species Hydrolagus colliei. The sequence goes on from CM068768.1 coordinate 5,537,237, forward strand.
GATTCATTTTATCTGGTGCAATTATTGGTCAGGACACCGAGAGAAACCCTTTCTCGTTTTCTCTTTCAGAATAGCGCTTATCTCAAATGTCCACCTCAGCAGAGAGGCAGGATTTAAAGTCTTATTCAAATGAAACTCTTCCTCTCGTCACACAATGGTGTGCAGATTAGGAACTGAGTTCCTAGTGTAGACTTGCGTACCGACTGCGATGTTTACTACCCCATTGATTTCCTCCTGGAACAAATTTTAAATTGTTAAGTGTTATTCCCCAAAGCACGATACAGGAACCCTTTACGCAGAACTAGTGCGTTTTCTCAGCGATATGGTATAGATGTTTTCATGGTTATTTACACAGAGCCAAGGCAAATACTGTGACCTCAGAGTTAGTTTATCTTGGATATTGCTTTTATTAGTTGGGGAAGGTGGGGGTGGGGGGTGATATCATTGGGCGGTTGAACAAAAATGTTTTTCGAACTGCAAAATAAAATAGAAAACATCAACAGGTCAAAAAACTCATGTAAGTCGTATCAGTTGTGGAGTCCTGTAGCTCAGTGGATAGAGGCACTCGCCTTGCCAGCAAGAGACCTAGGTTCGATTTCAGACAGCGGGCAAAACCTGGATAGGTTTCCTTACTCCGCATACCTGATAATATTCCCTTAAAAAATTGCTAATTTCAATCCACGACCGTTTGTGGGACACAAACGCAATTGGCTGCTGCGTTTTGCCCACAAATATACAGTCAATTCACTTTACAGCATATTCTGTGATCGCTTTGCAAGGCGGCAGCCAATTGTGCACAGCAGTGTCCCACAAACAGTCGTGGATTGAAATGACCAATGTTATTATTGTGGTTTTTATGGAGGGATTATTATTAGGCGTGTGGAGTAAGGAAACTTGCCCAAGGTTTTGCCCTGACCTGCCTGGATTCGAAACAGGTCTCACGCTTCTAAGGCGAGTGCTCTAACCACTGAGCTACAGGGCTCCACATCAACTGATGCTTTAGAACAAGACGCAGGTTTAAAGTTGCAATGGTTAATTTTACAGACACAAAGCGCCTCACGGAATATACTGTAAAGTGAATTTTGACTGTGTGTTTCATTGGTGAAACGTGGCAGCCAATTGCTCATAGCAGTGTCCCACAAACAGAAGTGGATTGAGTGACCAATTTATGTAAGGATTGTTATCAATAATAATTATTATAATATCATGCATAAACCCACTATTTTTCCTGTAGCTTGTTAAAGAGCTTTAGATTTCAGTGCTACAAATCTACGTTAAGTTTGCTACAAAGGCATAACTGTAGAGATATTCACTGAGGTCTGGAATCAAGCAAGAAAAGGCCTAGTATCCACCCACTCCAAGGCATGTACAGGCAGAGAAAAGGCAAAAAGAAAGAGGGAATTACACAGAGAGAGAGAGAGAGAGAGAGGAGATAGTGAAATAGATACAGGGAGTTACAGAGAGTGAGCGCAAGAGAAAGGAGTGAGAGAGAGTGAGACTTGCTCTGATAACCTGGTAGAGATGAGGGCAGGTCACTGAGGGAGAAATTCCAAACCAAAGTTTAGATTTACCAACAACAACAATTTACCAGATTGATGTTGACAATCGAAGACTCCTGAATTTGGCCAATTCTTAAACGCCATCTGAATTTGGAATCCACGTTTCCTGTATGCTTCTCTTGAGAACTACAAAACAAAACTTGAATTTTAAGATAAGAGTTCAACAATTTGGCAAATTCTGGATGCTATAAAATGTAGCATAGAATAAATCCAGAAGTGGGTGGAACTTCTCCTCGTCCCCCCTGGCCATGCGTAGTAACTGGTTGACGATTTAGGAAACATGTCTAATTTCATGTCGACTCCCTACCTGACTTGGAATCCTGTAGCTCAAGTGTTAGAGCACTCGATTCGCAAGCAAGAGATCTGGGTTCGATTCCCGGTGGGGCGAAATATTGGGTAAGTTTCCTTACTTCACACGAATAGTAAGTAGGAACCTGGTTGTTAGTCGTTTGGCGGATCGTTCTTCTGGAGCAATAATTCCCCCCCCCAAAAAAATCAGAATACTATTTCCAGCACTGATCTCACTTCTGCCAGTATGCGAGTAGGATATGCACAAAACATACAGTCACTTCACTTTGCAGTATATTCTGTGAAGCGCTTTGAGACGTCTCGAAGATGCTCTATCAAATGCAAGGATTATTATTGTTATTATTATTGATTATGAACGTGCCACCACAACCGACTTGAGGAAGATCGTGTAACACAGAGAGGTGGCGGAGGCATATGTGGGATCGTCCAGTAGTTTATGGCTCCAGTGACGAGTTAACCCTTTGCCCACTGACTCATCAGGGAAGCTCCTTTGAAGACGTTTGAAGATGACTTTGGTGTTAAGCACTGCCTTTATCTTGTGAGCTGTCAGCGCTCAGCCATCTGTGCCAAGTACCATTAGAGGCACCATATGACCAAAAAAAAACTATACTGTTAACCTTTTGCAGCATCATTATAAAAAAATACACAGTCACATAAATCAGAGAAGGACATTATACCCAATTCAACTGGACTAAATTGCAGGGATATTTACTCCGGAGTATATAATGGTACTGTAATATTTGACAAAGTATTTTGCTTCAGTGACAGCAGTCAGAGACTGACACTGGCGAGGGAGTTCTGTTAATGGGACTGTATTATAAGGAAATGCGCTTGCTTGGAAGATTGCAGTGAACAAAGCTGATACTGGAATGTTAAACACATTAAAAAGACATTTGGACATAACGGAGGTCAGCCTGGCTCAGTTGTTGAACCACTGCCATGACCAACCCTTATCAGGACTCAGCACACATTATGGCTGACACTACAATGGAGTGCTGGGGAGGGAGGAGAGAGAGGTGGGGGAAGGGGTGATGCATTTTCGGAGGTGCCATTCTGCAGATGAAGCTTTAAACTGAGGTCTGTCCATTTGCCCTGTTCAAGAGGACGTTATTATTTGAAAGGAGGAGGGACTTTCACTCAGTGACCCATCAATATTCCTCCAACCTCTCTAAAAAAAATCTGCCAAAGATAATCCATAAATAGATCATTTATTTTGTTGCTGTGTTTGTTAACGACTTTCTTGGTACTGATTAGCCAGTGTGTGTGTTCAAATAAGCAGTCGCTATGCTTCAAAGTAGTACACTAAGTGAAGGGACTTTCAAGTCAAGTGATGTGATAACGCACTGCATCCATCGAAGGAATTAATTGGAAGATTAATTATCGAATTGAATGACAGTAATTAAAATAGTAAAAGTGAATAAAAAAATATACCCAATCAGGCTAGTTCTGAACTTTAGCCTTGACAGATTCATACAGAAAGTACAAATCAAGCCAGAAACAATGGACAGTGTTTAGACTTAACAAACGCAATCGCAATTATTTGCTGAAAAGGTACACAAGGAAGAGAAAATCAAACTCTTAATTGTGAAGCCCCAATTTTTTTGGGGGGAAAACTTTTAAAGCCCAAAAGCTTTAATAGATCTCAAAATAAAATATTCAAAAGACCAGGGCACAAATTGTAAATCACTCTTAACAATAATGTATTTTAATAAATCTGGATAATTTGTCATCCAAATGTGTATGCTCGGAAAGATCTTCCATATGGATCACAAATTCTGATGCGTACATTCTGGGGGCTGTTATGTTGCTTTCATGAACATGGAGTCGGCAAACTTCACAGTGAATTCCTGGGAAGCCCTTTGAGACAGAAGTCTTGATATTGCGATAAGGGAGCAACAGCGAACGCGAGGATTATTTATGTAAGTCTCGTCAAAGATGTCTGGTACATCTTGTTAATAAAATGGATTGCAAGGTTGCTGAGGATGTATCTGCCAAGGTTGGGTTTGATTGCAATCAGCGTTAGTGGAACCCACCCATCAAATCTCCTCTCCCCCGTCCCCCCCCCCCCCCCCCATGTCCTTCCTGTACAATGAGTCACAGAAATGTCAATGAGTGTTATATTGTTCCTGCCTTAACCGACTCACAGGATTGATCTCAAGCTCGCAGGACATGAATGATTAAAAACTCTTTATTTCGCAATGGAGCGCAGACCATAAGGGTCATTATTCTACATGTGATCTACATTATTCTAAATGTTCCAACAAATATTAATGAGGGACTGAAAGCTGCAATGAAGAGATTGAATTATCCCAAGGTGCCAGTTCCTGCTGAGATTTGTATTACAATTAATATTTCTTGAACTTGATACAGCGCCTTTCGCAGCAGGAGGACATCCCAAAGCGCTTTACAGGATTTAGTGTGGAGTGGAGTAACCGTGTTTTATAGGTAAACGGATTGACAATACCAACAACAACAAATTATGTTTGGATAGACCAACAAGTCCGTAGCATTCAATTTGTGCACAATAACATCCCATTGTGATGTCAAGCTGGTACTGTACATAGGCAAAAGGAAGCATGCAGACTTGAATGTTTTTTCTTCAGGGTGCAGGAATAAAAAACAAATTGGTATGAAAATTAAAATAATAAACGTTTGCGATGAATAACTGGGAGTGGATTAATGTTTTTGTCAGTCTTTTTCTGCAAAGCAGGAAATCAGAACACTATTTCCAGCACTGATCTCACTTCTGCCACTATATAAATAGGATATACACAAAATATACACAGTCAATTCACTTTGCAGTATATTCCTTCAAGCACTTTGATGCATCTCAAAGACGTGATAAGGTGCTATATCAAATGCAAGGACTATTATTATTGCGGTTGTGGTGCAGATTATTTTTTCACCTGGGACTTTTGCCACTGATAACCATGTAAGCCAAAGCCCAAATGGGTTGAGTGTTCCTTGCTAGATAAGCAATGGGAAGCTTTTCAGTGTGTACTTTCACTAGCAAATTATGTGGGTTTTAAAGCTGGTTGGACTCCACCAATTCCCCCAACGCACAGTTTGAACTCCCAAAGGCAATCTATGCTCATTTTCTCTGCCGTTAAGGTGAGCAAGTTGTGTGCCTCCAGGGAGTTTGCATTGCGTTCCGGAGACAGGGACACGTCCATGTGTAGGTGGTACACTTAACGTGAATTTCCAATCCCTTCCCCGCCCTCCACCCCTTCTGATCCCAACCACCAGTTTGGGTGCAGATCCCTAACTATCCAATACTTTGGAGCGCCCGCCTCGATTGTCACGAGCATGCCAATGAGTTTCCATTTGTGTTGAAATGCTCAAACTGATGAAAAAATAATATTGTTAAATAATATTCTTCTGGCTTTGAAAATACGTGTTGCCAGTTTAGTTTTCCTCCCCCACCCAAATCGCTTTGAAACAATCAATATTGAAACACCACAACACAGCCCCGGCATTTTAAAAAACGCACAATCATTTAAACATCTGTGATTGCCATTTCCTGACTGTAATCGGATGTGCAATGCCTCCTTTGTTTTTGATGTACAATAGGTTGAAAACAAACTTGACTTGGCAGCAATAAGTTGATGTACTTCAATGGTAGAATTGATGCTTTTTATTGTAGTGGAATACCATCGATGTGTTTATAGAGTGATCCTTGGAATACCCTGTGGAGTTTCATTGAGTAAAAACGTCATAAACTAGCCATTGAGATCAGGTTCATAGCTGCTTATTCAGCTTGCGCCACCCTTTGGGGCTTTGGCTTGCAGGGTGAACAAGAGATGCCAGTTACCTGCCCTACAAGGAGGGTGTCAGCCTTAATGTGTCCAGTAGCTTAGAGGTTAAAGCACTTCCCTCGCAAGCGAGAGATGCTAGGTTCGAATTTCGGGCAGGATGAAAATGTTCATGTTTCCTTAATGCACACGCCTCTGTTTACCCAGGAGTAAGTAGGAACCCGGTTGTGAGTCGATTAACAGACCACTTTTCCGGGAGTAATAATGACTGAAGAAAGTTTTTTTAAAATAATAATTTGGTCACGCAATTCATGACTGTTTGTAGCACACTGCTGTATTATATAATAATAATCCTTGCATTTAACGTAGTGCTTTTCAGGTCTTCTAGATGTCTCAAAACGCTTCACAGAATGTACTGTAAAAAACTCGACTATATTTGTGGGCGAAATGCAGCAGCCAATTGCGCACAGCAGTGTCCCACAAACAGTCGTGGATTAAAATGACCAATTTTATTATTGTGGTTTTTTTGGACGGATTATTATTAGGCGTGTGGAGTAAGGAAATTTGCCCAGGGTTTCACCCTGACCTGCCTGGTTTTGAACATAGGTCTCACGCTTGCAAAGTGAGTGCTCTAACCTGGCTGTTAGTCAATTGGTGGATCGTTTTTCCAGGGGTAATCATTTTAAAAAATAAATTGACATCCTGTAAATCCATGACTTTCTGTAGTTCAGTGGTTAGAGCACTTGCCTTACAAGTGTGAGACCTATGGATTGAAATGACCCATTTTACTACAGTATTGTGTTGTTCTTTTTTGAAGGGATTATTATTAGGCTGGATTCGAACACAGGTCCCATGCTTGTAAGGTGAGTGCTCTAACCACTGAGCTACAAAAATCGACCAGAAATTGGGTACAAAATATTTGACATTAACTAAACATTTCAGTTTATAGTAAACTCCGTGAAACATTTTGACATGCCCTCCTGAAATGAAAGGCCCTATATATCAAATGTACTTATTATTTTCATATTACAATATTATGATTACTTTGTGATTAAGTCAAAGTCCGATCAGCCAGCCCCCCTTCTGAATGAACTCCATTTAATAAATGAATGGAATTGATCCCAAGGACCCAGCCCTCGGCCCATCTGTATAGGCTTCAGAACAGCTGTGACATGAGGAAGCACCCCTATGGTGATGGAAATGTGTGGAGCAGGTGTCAATCAGTCAGCACCGAGTTACTAAGACCCCCTGGGTTGATGGTATTTCCCTACCAATAGCAATCGCCAAGTCAATGGATGGCAGTAAATGAGTTTGCTGGGGGAGCTAAAACTTTCAACAACAACTACAAGTTGCATTCACATAGCACCCTGCCTGCCAGACGGCATCTCTGACTGTTTTAACGTTTCAGTCAAACTTGGATACAATAACAATAATCCTGATATTTGATATAGCGCCCTTCACAATAGGAGGACATCCCAAAGTGCTCCTCAGTGGTTAGAGCACTCGCCTTACAAGTGTGAGACCTGTGTTCGAATCCAGGCAGGTCAGGGCGAAACCTCGGGCAAGTGTCTTGCACCACACACCTAATAATAATCCCTCCAAAAAAAACCACAAGAATAAAATTGGTCATTTCAATCCACGACTGTTTGTGGGACACTGCTGTGCACAATTGTCTGCTGCGTTTTGCCCACAAATGTACAGTCAATTCACTTTACAGTATATTCTGTGAAGCGCTTTGAGACGTCGAGAAGATGTGAAAAACGCTATATCAAATACAAGGATTATTATTATTATTACTGTCCAGTTTGTTGGCTGTGGCGTGAGGTGGGAAAATGCGACCGTCGATACGCACGTTTCAGTGTCCCACAAACACCCATGAAATGAATCACCAAATTTATTTGAGGGACTGTCGGCCAGGACATCAAGAGAAACTCTATTCTCTTTTTGAATATTGCTGTGGGATCTTCAGCTTCCGCGTGATCAGGCAGACAGGTTCCATTTCTATGGAAGACTATGTGAATTCTAAGTCCCAACAAAGTGAGGTGTATATGTTTGCGCACTGATTCCCCATCATTTAGAGGATACAGTTCACGATCCTGGTTCTCACCTTCATAGCCCTCCCTCCATGGTCCTGCTCCTCCTAACACCCTATAAACCTGCCCGCTCCCTCCGCTCAGATGGCTCCGTCCTGCTTCATGCCCCACCCACTTCAGGCTCTCCATTCCCACCCTCTGAAACGCAATCCCACACAGTCCCTCTGGTTCGCCCCCTCGTTTGCCTCCTGGAAGACCCGTCCAAAAGGTCCTCCACTTTGACAGCGCCTTCAGTAACCCTCCTAACCCTGCCCTCGTCACCCTCCACCCCTCCTGATCCCAACCACCAGCTCAGGTGTGGATTCCTGACTGACAAGCGCCTTGGGACGTCCTCCTGATGTGAAAGGCGCTGTACAAATGTGATTGCTTGTTGTTGAATGTAAGGGAATGAATGGGTTTTGTTGGGAAAGGCAGCGGCTGCCTTGAGTTGACAAACAGATGGAGGAAATGATTAACAAAGATAATTTGCTGCTGACCCTTGGACAGGAGGAAGATGGCTATGAACAGGCTCTGTGGTAATAATAGGAAATCTTATTGTATTACTGGTTGGACGTCGATAATCCAGGACGGTTGGGGCCAAGCAGCTCCCAGATTGCGGAATTTGCCGATATTTAGAAAGAACAACAAAATTACATTTGTAGAGTGCCTTTCACATCGGGACAATGTCCCAAGGCATTGAACAGTCAGGGGTCAGGACCCAGGGATCGGGTAGGAGGGGAGAGGGGCGGGGGGCAATGTTGGGATGAGAGAGGGCAGATGGGTAGGTTGGCGACTTAAGGCACGAATGAAGAGGAGCGTCTTCAGACCAGACTTGAAGGAGGCCAGGGAGGGAGCGAGGTAAAGAGATTGTGGGATGGAGTTCCGAAGTGCAGGGGCAGAGAGGCTGGAAGCCTGGCCGCCGATGGTAGGACGGATTGGGCAGGAGACATGGAGCAGGCCGGAGCTTGCTGACTGGAAGGAGTGGACAGGTTGATAGGGAGTCAACAGGTCAGAGAGTTAGGAGGGCGGCAAGGCCATGGAGGGCCTTGAAACCTAGCCTAATATTGCGTAACTTTACCAATGTTGTATAATTTACCCGAGATAGTTTTAATGTGTTATTTCATTTATGGGTAAAGATGTATAAATAGATAAGGAAAAAATAATAAGTAGAGTTACTTAAAAATCAATGAAATGTAAATAATTTGTAAAATTGAAATGTAATGCAGTATTTTGAAAAGTTGCTGGTTTTAGGGAGTTCCCGGCTTTCGGAATGCCAGATTGTCAACGTTCTACTGTATTGGTATTGTTGGAAGGACGCATCAAAAAAAAAGCTTCACGGGAGTCACTATAAGTGTAGCTGTGACTGTGTGTTTTGTTGGGCAAACACAGCTGCCAAGTTGTGCACAGCAACGAACCAGAAACAACCAAGAAATGACGCCAGGAGGAAGCTCGGGCTTACGTTGCAGCTGCAATGAACATGTTAAAAGATGTTAAGAGGAAGTATTCTAGTAAACAAATTACTGAAGTGCAAGCAGGGATTCTGTGAAACACTGAAGGGTTCAGTAAAAGGCAGGCTGTTTGACCAGCTGGTTTGAGGAGGGCAGGCAGTACAGTATATATTCGGACCATTTAACTCCCTTCTCATTAAAAAAAATGACTGCAAAATCTTTGACCTTCACCAGAGCAAGCAAGTGGGACTTTGGTTTTAATGTCTTATTCAATGGACCGCCTGTCTGACAATGCATCACACTCTATTGTGTTTTTATCTTAGATTATATGAGTTCAGCTCCTTTTCAGCTAAAACTCTTATGAATTCAAATTCCCGACATGGGGCTTGAACCCACAATCTTCTGATTCAAAGGCGTGATTGCTATCAACTGAGCCAGGCTGACGCTGGGGAAAAGACACCGGCGTCTAGTCACAAAAATATCTATTTTTGCCCCATTTTTGCCTACTTTTGCAGACAGAACGGTCACGCACAAGAGATTTTAATCTGTACGTAACATTATCTTTCTGCCTTTCCTCTCAGACGAACATCCTCTTGCTTGCGAGACGAGTGCTCTAACCACTGAGCTACACCAACTTCTATGGTTGTACGCATTTGGGTTTCTATAATAAGTGCCTTTGAATTTTGAAGGGTGTTCTCATGATATGGTTTGATTTCCCATGTCTGTCTCGCATTTATTTTCTGATAGCGTTGTGGGTATGAGTTTGGTTATTTTTAAGACAGCGCAAGAAAGTTTTATTTCCTCTCACTGTGGTACAGTTTCAAAGCTTGCTGTCTTTTTCTCTCTTTTCCCCGGCGTCTAGTCAAAATGGCCAATAATCACGTGGCTTGGCCCCATAACATTAGACATTCATTCCATGACTTTGTGGAACTTTGCTGTGCTGTTTAAACTATTAAAAACAGCACATTTTAGTAAAAACCCGTAAAGCGCTATATGAAACAAAATTATTCTTTATTTTTATCAGTGAGCGAAGACTCAGGAATTGCTTTGGACCCAGAATTTTTAACCCAGGCTCTGACGTTAGGAGGCCTTGGAAGAAAAGCAGGAAAAAAAAACTTTTATGCTGCTAGTTGTTACAATCCCCAAAAAACCACAATAATAAAATTGGTCATTTCAATCCACGACTGTTTGAGGGACACTGCTGTGGCGCAATTGGCCGCCATGTTTCGGCCACAAATATATACAGTCAATTCACTTTAGAGTATACAGTCGAGAAGACATGAAAAACGCTATATCAAATGCAAAGATTATTATATGTATTATCTGGAATGAAAGGGTGGAAGCAGATTGAATAATGACTTTCAAAAGGGAATTGGATATACACTTGAAAACAAATTCCAATGGTTATGGGGAATGAGTGGGACTAGTGCGATGGCTCTTTCAAGGACCCAACAGAGGTACAAGGGAAAGATGGCCTCCTTCTATGCTGTAAGATTCTATGGTTCTAAGTACCATCACATTTAGTGCAACAGAGGACTGACGCTATGGCTTGAGGGCATGAGAAATGATCCAGGCGTCTCTGCCATGTCTCATCTTGTTTCGGAGCAGGTGGAGGATTAGGATGCACTAAGACAAGAGGACACAAGTTTATATGGTAGTTGCGTAGGGCGATTGCTGGAAAGGCCCGGGGAAGTTTTGCTTCAAATGGGACAGGTTATCAGAAAGGGTTTGTTGGCGAATCTAAAGAGCGAAGTGCCCACAGAAAAGACACTAAAGTGTCTACACTAAAGTGCTACACTCAACAAAGGACAGGTTGGCTAAAAATAGCAGAGGAGGAGACAACCTTGAGTGAAAATTGAGCTGCAAAGGGAACTGGGTATGTTGGTATCTTCTGCATGAGCTAGATACTACAAAAAATTCCATTAAAGAAACAATTGTGCAATAGGCTGTGAAGATCAGCTTTGAAGGAATCAACAATTATCACTTGCCTTGAAAAGGGCCAATTTATATTTTTTAAAATCATATGATATCATACATACCCAAATGCAAAGATAGATAATAATAATCCTTGCATTTGATTAGCGCTTTTCAGATCTTATTGATGTCTCAAAGCGCTTCACAGAATATACTGTAAAGTGAAGTGACTGTATATTTGTGGGTGAAACGTGGTAGCCAAATACTCACAGCGATGTCCCACAAACAGTCGTGGATTGAAAATAGCCAACTTTTATTGTTGTGGGGTTTTTTTTTGGATGGAATATTATTAGGCATGTGGAGTAGAGAAACTTGCCCAAGGTTTTGCCCTGATTTGCCTGGATTCAAACACAGGTCTCACGCTTGGAAGGCGAGTGCTCTAACCACTGAGCTACGAGAGGGAAATCCATTTAGGCGATGGCATGTAGCTAGGGCTATTTTTCTCCAGTTTGGCTTAGTGGGACGTTGTGACTGGAGAGTAGCTCTGCTCTCTACAGTGCGTAGCGAGATTTGGAGTGAAGTGAGTGCAATAGTCAATAAGTTGAGGGAGTGGGAGTTGGATTCAGTGCTGATACACACCAGAACAACAGCAGCAAAATTACATTGTATAGCGTAACACACTCACATGCACTTGCAGCAAAGCGTGTATATGTGATGATTTTCATCCATCACATATACATACACAAAAACACCCCTAAAACAGCACAAAAACTGAACTAATTGTGTTCATTTTTCGAGCCTGTTTAAGCACAATCTACAAAGTTTTTTTTTACGCACAAACCAAAATTAACTCAAGTGATGTATTGTATAACTCATATAGAACTCAACCTTTCTGGCTTTAACCAGTTCATTTCAACGTGATTCGCAGACTCAGGGAAATGCATGTTTAATGTTCCCAATTATTTCAAACTTCTTGTTAAATTTCCTCAAAAATTGAAATGAAAAACAATCCTGCAGAGGGTTAAAAGGCAAAATGGAATCGCCACAATTAATAAAGAAAGTGTTTTTGGTAATACCGAAATTCTTGTCAAAATGACGCCTTAACTGAACACTGTGTAGCATTTCAAAGCAAGGCAGGTTTCTAAAAAAAACTCGCTGCCACATTCCTTTAGCCTTTCTGAAAAAAAATTAAGCATTCCAAGGCAATTTCTAGTTTTATTCCAGTCTGTAAACCACAGCAGCACGGTAAAGGCCCCACTACTCGTCCCGTCACAAAAGGATGAGTTGAAAGCGAATCTCACTTATGCTCTGGGTGTATTACAGCTCCGCTTCTGCCTTACACTGGGTCTTGCATTCATTTTAAGTGTCTTGTCTTTGTGGCTCAGAGCACTCACTTTACAAGCGAGAGACCTGGGTTCAATTCCAGGCAGGGTGAAACCTTGCGCAAATTTCCTTTCTCCAGACGCCTGGTAAAAATCCCTCCAAATTTTTTTATAAATTATTCATTTCTATCTATGATTGTTCAGGAGACAGTACTGTGCGCAATTGGCTGCCACAATTTACCCATAAGTGTACAGTCTATTCACTTTACAGCATATTCAGTGAAGTGCTTTGAGACGTCCAGAAGACATGAAAAGCGCTATATCAAATACAACAACAAACAATAACAACAAAATTACATTCGTATAGCGCCTTTCATGTCGGGAGGTGCTATATAAATGTAATCTTTGTTATTGTCGTTTGTTGTTACATTTGAGATAGTATTTTTTATGTCTTCTAGATGTTGCAAAGTGTTTCACAGAATGAACTCAACAGTATTTCGTAGAGTGTAGAGTGAATTTACTGTATATGTAAATGCAAGATTGTTGGCCAAGTCCCTTCTCTTTCACGAGTCGTGTCATGAGAGCTTTATCAAGACAGATTGGAATTTGGCTTAATGTCTCCGACAATGCAGTTAGTGCTCCTCAGGTTCTGCATTGGAGCGACAGCCTAGACTAGACTGTTAGGTAAATGCTCCCGACTTAGCGTTTGAACTCACAACCTTCTGAGGTGGGAACAAGGCCAATCTGCCACCATTGCGAGTTAATCATTCATTCACTAAATCCAGAGCAAACAGCAAGCGATCATCAGATGGACGCAGGAACTATCAGTCCAACCGTATTCCCACAGAGAACTTGCTAAAATTACAACATTTTTACAGTCAGGTATTTGTCTTGTTTGAAAGGATTGATCAACCGGTCAATGGAACAGGGTGACACGTTGGGCAAGTTTCCTTACTCTACACTCCTCTGTTACCTCGCTGTCAATAGGAACTTAGTTAATTGTTAGTCAATTGGCAGATCGCCTTTCCGGGGGTAATTATCCCTTCAAAAAAAAAGACAGACAAAAATGTGGTCACTCAATCCACGACTTATTAGTGGGACACGGCCGTGTACAATTGGGTGCCGAGTCTCGCCCACAAAATATACAGTCATTTGACTTTGCAGTATATTCTGTGAAACGCTTTGATTACGTCTAGAAGACGGGAAAAGCGCCATATCAAATGCAAGGGCAATTATTATTATAATTAGAACATTCCCTTTGCCTCGCTCCCCGATTTGCCTTTGCAAGGCGTGTCTCAAGACCCTCTTCTAAGACCTCCACCCTTCCCAATCCCAACCTCCCACCCCCAGCTTGGGTTCACATCCCTGCCCGTCCAGCGCCTTGCTCCCAACGTGAAAGGCACTGTGTACAAATGCAATTTTGCATTGTATATGAGTCTCCAGGAATTGGACTTTGAAAATCTAGCCCTGGCTCGAACTGTCAGCAGTGCTTAATATCAGCAGCGTGGAATTCAGCAAAATTAAATATGCCAAGGGAATGTTGAAAGATGATGTTGAACAGGCACTGAAAGGGAGAAATATTGATCTACTTCTGTACTGGCTGATAAACAGAGAATATGGCCCAGACAATTGCATAGGGTGCAGTTCCCATCTGGTGGGAGGAGCAGTGTTTAGTTTAAATGCAGCTCAGATTTACAGTGTTTGGAGGGGAGGGAAAGAAAGCCTTAAAGAGATCAAGCGAATGGAAATCTGGAACCTGCCTCAACCACCGCCACCTGGCAGGATATTCCACGACCTAGCAACTCTTTCTCTCGCTCTCTCTCTCTCATAAAAGCTGGGCCCACCTCCATTCATTCCTCTTTGATGGATCTCAGTCAAATGGTTCACCTTAATGCAAAGCTGCCTATAATAATAGAAATAATAATAGAAATAATAATAATAATAGATCCTTGCATTTGATACAGCGCCTCATCATGTCTTATCATGTCAAAGTGCTTCACAGAATAGATTGTGAAAACAAATTGACTGTGTATTTTGTGGGCGAAATCCAGCAGCCAATTGTGCAGAGCAGTGTCCCACAAACATTCGCTCAAATTGAGTAACCAAATTATTATATATTTAAAATTATTATATTTTTTCAAAGGATTATTACCCCAGGAAAAGTGATCTTCCAATTGAGTAAAAATTAGGTTCCTACTTACTGGTAGGTAAACTGAGGCGTGTGGAGTAACAAAACCTGCCCAACATATTTCACTAGGCTTGGGATACCAATATTAACCACACGATTGAAATTGGGGTTGAAGGTTTTACCAGCTACATGTCATACCTGATCGGAGGTCATTTCTGTAGCTGTGCCTAACCATTGTTACATCGTTCGAACAAGGAACAAACTAGGTCTACAGCAATGTAAGCAGCACAGAGCCTGTCCAAAGATTTATTGATTATTATAACATTCCCAACTCGTGATTCCAACTATGTGACAGCTCTTAAAACTACGGTAAACACTTTTGTACCAACAAGTAAATGGTATCAATTACCTGCCTCATTTTTGCCTAACGCTCTGTCGGTGTCTTATAAAGTGGTGGTTTTAATGTCGTACTATTGTAAAATATTAACTGTAGCATTAATGCAAGGAAGCGTGATTGACGACCTCAGCGTGCTTTCAAATCTCCCGAACGACTATGTGATATATTTAAACATTGCTGAGTTGTGAGTGCTGTGCTATTACCAATTTGTTACTTCCAGTATTGCTTTTTCAGCTAACCGTTCCAATGAGCGAAGAGTGAACCTGTGGAACAGGCTCCCCAGGGAGACTGTGGAAGCAGAAAGTGTTGATTATTTCAAACGCAGATTAGATCATTTTCTTTCAGGAAATAACATTATGGGATATAGTAGATGGGTAGTTTGAGACGTATGCGCAAGCGAGCGCCAGGAGGAACGGAGGATGAACTAGATGGACCTTGGTCTTTTCTCTTTTTGGGACGCTGCTGTGCCCAATTGGCTGCCGCGTTTCGCCCACAAATATACAGGCAATTCACTTTACGGTATATTCTGCGAAGCGCTTTGAGATGTCAATAAGATGTGAAAAGCGCTAGATCAAATGCGATCATTATTATTATTATTATTATTATTCTCACTATTATTATTATTCTCATCTAGCATTTCTTCTGTTCGTATGTGAGACAACAACAACAACAACAAATTACACTTATAAAGCTGTGTTGTCTCAGGCCTGACCGCATGTATGTGGTTTGGGGCAGGGTGGATGGGACGGAAGAGAGGGGGTGGATGCATACACTGACTGGCATGGGAGTGTGGGATGTTTGCTGAGCCAGCACCGAGGACTCACATTTACAAATGACGGCCTCACGCATTGTCTGCCTACACAAAATACACAGTCACTGCACACCACAGTAAATCAACCGAAGTGCTTCAAGCCACCTTACTTGAAAAGTGCCTCACGGAATGCCTTGGCCTTGAACGAGGGGAGTGAAGGGGGAAAGTCGGAGGTACTTTGGGGGAATGGAGCCCCAGAGAGAGGGGGCAGAATGGCTCAAAGCCCACCCGTTGATAGTGGGGCGGAGGACTTTGAACAGACCAGTGTTCACTGAATGAAAGGAACGACCGGGAGGGAGTGGTTGGGTTGAAGTACCAAATGCGCCATTCATTCTTAATAGTTTATTGAGGTTTCGGAAATAAAATATCGCCATCATCCTGGGCTGCACATGGTTCTTGTACAACAAGAAGCTTGGTATTTGGTACACCTTTAATGTCACAATGTTTCAAGTGCGATTTACAACCGCCTTTGTTGGATGCAGCAGCTATTTTGCAAGCAAACCAAGTCCCACCAACAGCAATGGACTGAATGACCAACTTATCAATGAAATAATCCTTCCGAAAAAAACACAATAATAAAATTGGTCATTTCAATCCACGACAGTTTATGGGACACTGCTATGCGTAACTGGCTTCTGCGTTTCGCCCACAAATATACTGTAAAGTCAATTCACTTTACGGTATACTCTGTGAAGCGCTTTGAGACGTCCAGAAGAAGTGAAAAGCGCTATATCAAATGCAAGAATCCTTATTATTATTATCTGGGAGATTTGTTGGTCAGGACACCTAGAGAAGGATTTATAAAAAAGGGTTGTCGTGGCAACGGAGGTATAACCAAGTTACCTGTCTCATCCAGTTTGCAATCTGGAGCGAAACATTGATAAGATGCAGACTGAACTCGTTGACATGAGAGTGTGAAGCCGGCATAAAGCATCTTTCAACAAGGCTCACCAGCCTGGATTCACTCGGTATGCGGTCAGATTTGAAACTCTCCAGGGTCGCGTCAAAATGCATTTAGATGAGACCTGAAAGCGATTGCCTGTCTGTACAGGTGGACGATTAAAGATCCCTTGGTTTCTTTAGAGAAGGGAGTTTCTCAATGCACTGACTCAATGCACTATCCGTTAGATATGATCAGCCTCACTCACATGGAGGGTCTTGGGGTCTTCGATAAGATTATCTAACATGTGGAGTTCCTGTAGCTCAGTGGTTAGAGCACTTGCCTTACAAGCTTGAGACCCGTGTTCGAATCCAGGCAGATCAGGGCGAAACCTTGGGCAAGTTTCCTTACTCCACACACACGCCTTAATAATAATCTGTCCAAAAACACAATAATAATAAATTGGTCATTTCAATCCACAACTGTTTGTGGGACACTGCTGTGCGCAATTTGCCGCCGCATTTCGCCCACAAATACAGTCAATTCACTTTACAGTATATTCTGTGAAGCGCTTTGAGATGTCGATAGGATATGAAAAGCGCTATATCAAATTTAAGGATTATTATTATTATTATCTTGCCACATGTAAACAGACTGCTGTGTTCGCTCACAAAATATATTCAGTGGCCGCATTTCACTGAGTAATATAATATATAATAATGGCCGGGCTTTCAGGTCTCTCTGCTACCACACTATGGAACTCTATCCTGCAATCCCTTCGCCTCACCTCCTCTCTTTCTTCCTTCAAGGCCGGTCTCAAGACCTTCCTCTTCGACCGTGCCTTCTGCTCCCCTCCTAACTCTTCCACCTTTCCTACTGTCCTTCCTCTTCCCCCTACCCTGACCCTTCCCCCTCTGCTTGGGTCCCGACCTGATTGATCAGCGCTTTGGGACGTCCTCTCGACGTGAAAGGCGATCTATAAATGTAATTTTGTTGTTGTTATTGCTTGCATCTGATACAGTGCCTTATGTCGATGAGATGTCTCAAAGGGCTTCACAGGGAATTGACTGTGTATTTTGCGGGCGAAACATGCAGTGTCCCCCAAACAGTCGTGGATTGAGTGATTTTTAAAAAACAAATCAGTACTAATGATTTATTATCAGTACTAATGATTTATTATCAGTACTACTGGAAAGTTATCCACCAATTGAGCAACAACTGTGTTCCTGCTTACTGCTAGGTAAACAGCAAATCCTATGAAGAGCTTTGAGACATAATAAGGCAACGTCCGCAAGTATTTCTCTTCACGATTATTAAAGGTGAATTGCAATCCTGGTTTTGCACTGGTCCTCCCCTCTCTCCACTTTCCCACCAAGTAAAAAAAATGACAAAATGTTTCCAGACTGGAGACTTGGTAGATCTTAACTCTGCACCATTTCCTCGTTCTTCACTTACACTTGACGGATGAAAGAATCCGTTTGATGCAACTTTTCTGAGAGTCTTTCCAGCAACGCTATCCTAACCATCCCCCCAAATGGAAAGATGAAAGTTGTTTGTTGTGTAAAAGCAATGATTCTGCTATTCAGTGATGAGACGGTGGATGAAAGCAATATTAATTCAAACGAGCACAAGATTGGTACGCTAAGATACTATCTCTTGGTGCTAAATTAAATAGGGCGATCAGGTCTTCACAAGTGAATTGCTATTTCCTATTGCTCTATAATAACAACATCAATGATTTTTGCATTTGATATAGCATCTTAGAACGTCTTCAAGACGTCTCAAAGCGCTTCACGGGATGTACCGTACAGTGAATCCAGTGTATATATTTTGTGGGCGAAACGCTTGATTGATTTGTCAGTAGAAGTTAAAACCCTAAAACTCTCATTGGCGTGACGGACGTGAGAGAGAGAGAGAGAGAGAAAGAGAGAGAAAACTGCCGGAGAGAATTTTCTGACAGGGGCATCTGTTTCTGTGGGAGTTCGAGGGCCAGACCCACTGCAATGCAGTGCGGTAAATATGCTGCAGTTATGTGGCAGCGTGCCAGCAGCTGTCAGACACCAGATAATAGCCCAAGACAGTCGACATCACCATCAGAAGTGTAGAGCACAGACTCCCTTAACAGAAGCCAGGGCACTTAGCAACCAAATCCACTTTCACTAAAGAGTTGAAAGCCTTTCGCTTGACTTTGTTGGGGCCTTGTTCTGCAGCACCAGCAAATAAACCTTTTGTACCTACCTCTCAAGCCTTTGGCAATTGGATTTCTTCCCAAATTCAGAACTGTACGTGCCTGGCTCCCACCCACTTACCCATTGCAAAAAGATGCGAGTGCCAGCCTCCGTCCCACCTGGTAGTAACAACAACTTGCATTTATATAGAGCCCTACAAGTGGGGTAGGGTCCCAGAGATCTTGCCTCTGGCCCAGACGGTTGTGGAGTCCAGCCCCACATCCCAGGCCTTTCAACTCTCATGGTCACCACTGGCACTCCAGCACAGAGCTGGGAGAGCACTATATTCCCCGTGTCTTGAGATGAGATTCTTGAGATGAGATATTAAATTGAGGTCATTAACTGTACCTGATCTGGTGGTTGTTAAAGATCCTGTAATTATAACAATCCTTGCATTTTATAAGAGTTCCAGTATCACGTCTTCGAAATGTCTCAAAGCGCTTCTCAGATTATACTGTAAAGTGAATTGGTTGTATAAGAATTGCACAGCCAATTGCGCACTGTAGTGTCGTGACTTGAAATGATGAAATTATTTTTATTTATTTTGATGGAATCATTACCCCTGATAAAAGTCACTGATCGACTGACAACTCGATTCCTACTTACTGCTAGATAAACAGAAGCACGTGGAGTAAGGAAATGTTTTGCTCAGGTACCATTTGATGAAGAGAAGGGAGTTTCTCCCGATGTCCTGGCCACTAATCCCCTAGACTACATTGATTGCTTACTTCATGGCTAATTGGGGGACGTTGCTGTAATGAAATTGGTTGGTGCAATTGCCTCCAAAATAGACAATCACTACACTTTACAATCAAATCCTGTTGAGGTGCTTTGAGACATCCCCCTGCCATGAATTGCGCTAAATCAAGTGGTAAGGATTATTATCAATAATAATAATTCTTGGATTTGATATAGTGCTTTTCATATCTTATCGTTGTCTCAAAGCGCTTCACAGAATATACTGTAAAGTGAATTGACTATATTTGTGGGCGAAACGCGGCAGCCAATTGCATACAGCAGTGTCCCTCAACCAGTCAGAGATTGAGTGACCAAATTATTATTGTTCTCTTTTTATTGAGGGATTATCATGAGGTGTGTGGAATAAGGAAACTTGCCCAAGGTTCCCCCTGGCCTGGAATTAAACCCATAAACATAAATGTTCACATACAAAAACCGTGTCTGTGACCGTGGTGAATTTGTAGAAATCCCAAACTGCTTTCAGCGAATGGTGTACACCTCAGAGGTTAATCACGAGTGCACACAACCTTCCGCAACAACATAAAAGCTAGCTCAATGTCAAAATAAAACTAACATTTCCACTTGTTTCAATCTGCTCCGTTCTGCTCTGTATTGTTGTGTCTTGGCATTCTTTATGGCATGTGTAATACCCACATCCGTGCCGTGACTCGCTCTGCCTTTCCCCACCTCCGCAGTGTTGCCCAGCTCCGCCACTGCCTCACCTCTCAGGACGTTCACACTCTCACCCATGCACTTATCCTATATATATTCCCCATTATGGTTGGCCTTCCCAACTCTTCCCTCCACAAACTGCATATCATCCATATCTCTGCAACTCATGTCTCTACCCCAACAGGTTCTGTAACCCAATCAACCTTACCCTCGCACGTCTCCATTGACTCCTCATCCATGAGCAGATAAGAGATAAAAATCCTTGACCTAGCCTTCAATGCCCTCTACAGCCTTTCTCCTTCCAATCTCTGTGACCTGCTGACCCCATGTCAACCTGCCTGCTCCCTCCGCTCAGTAGACTGTGGCCTGATCCACGTCCTCTGCCCAGCCTGCTCCACCATCAGCAATTGGGCCTTCAGCTAATCTGCCCCCAACCTTTGGAACTCCATTCCATCCATGTTCCCTTCACCTCGCTCCCTCGCCTTTCGAAGGTGTGTCTCAAAACCCTCCTCTTTAACTACGCCTTTGGCTATTCTCTGAACCTCCACCCTCCCCGATCCCCACCCCCATTATGGGCCCAAGTTCCTGACTGTCCAGGGCCTTGCAATGTACTGAGGACATCAAAGGCGCTTTACTAATGTGATTTTGTTTGTATTGTAATGTAGTTGAGCACAGACAGCACTGTTCAGAACAGGCAGACAGGTCAAGAGGTATAGATACTTCTGTGATTGCTCGGAAGATACGATTGAACTGAAAGAGTAGTCATCTGATCCAGTGCCTTGGGACATCCTCCCTACATGAAAGACATTATATAATAATCATTGTATTTGACATAGCGTTTAATCGCGTCCTCGAGACATCTCAAAGCAACTCACAGAATGTACTGTAAATGGTACATAGACTATATAGAAGCATAGAAAAATGGAAACAGGAGTAAGCCATTCAGCCCCTCGAGCCTGTTCCGGCATTCTATGAGATCATTGCTGATTTCTATTTCAAATCCAATTACTCATATATGTCCCATAGCCTTAAGCTTAAATATCTATCCAGCAGTCTTGAAAATATGAATGGATCCAGCCTTAATCTATGGCCTTATGGGGGAAAAGAGTCACACTAACCTTTGGGTGAAAAGGGTATCATTTATATATACAGTATATATGTGTGTATGTGTGTGTGTGAATAAAAATGTATTTTGTTGTTGATTGCTCACTTGATAACTATAAAGTGGATCTGAACCTTACAGACCGTGACAATCCCACATTGGAGCGATGAGATCAGTTCCAGGTCAGTGTAAGATATCCTTGTTAAGAAATTGATGGCATTTAAGAGAGAACCGATCAGAGGAAGACAACAAGAACAACAACAAATTACATTTATATAGCGCCTTTCACGCTGGGAGCACATCCCAAGGGGCAGAACAGTCAGGTTGAGACCCGAGCAGGGTGGGAGGGGTAGGGGGAAATAGAGTAGGAGAATTGACTGTATATTTGTGGGCGAAACGCGGCAGCCAAATTGCGCACAGCAAGACAACAACAAAATTACACTTGTGTAATTACACTTGTTTCAAGTCAGGAGGACGTCCCAAGGCGCTGGATGCACGAAAGGACACGTTTTTACAAGGGCAAAGGGATATGGGTCCATGGCTTGAAGCATTAGATTGTGGTGAGTTGAGATTAAAGGAATGACTCGTTTACATTCGGTGTTGTGAATTGAGAAACACGACAGACACTGCCGACCGTGACGTAATGCTCTAAAGATGGCGCAGAGGTGAGCAGCAAGAACAATTGCCAGTGTTGGGACATTGAGCTACAATTTAGACAAGCTAAGCCTCTTCAGTATCAAAAGAAGATAATTTAGAGGGGACCTTATGGAGGTGTATAGTGCTTTACATGGGATTGAAAAAGTAAACCCAGGGAAATAGTTGAGGAGGCACTGAGACATGAGAACAAGAGGACACTGGTTTAGAATTGCAAATGACAATTTCACAGCAGGCGGCAATAATTGTTTCTTCACTTAGAGAGCAATTAATGACTGGAATGGGATGCGGGTGGGGAGGGGGGGTGCGGGTTGAGCCAGGAGAGAGGTTTGATTGGATGAGGTGGAGGTTAATGTGGAGTATAAACACCAGCTCAGATCACTTGTATTAAGTGGTCTGTTTCTGTGCTGTATAGTGGATGTAATTTCATATTAACATAAGCAATACAGCTCATACACACAGACACGCGCACACACACACAGGCTTTCATTCAGACAGCTAGCTGACAAAACAGCCAGGCAGAAGGTGAACAGAAAGCATCACACACATACATATATAGAGACGAGAGGTAAAACAAGACTATCAGGTACAGGGGGATAATCAATTCTCAAGGCTTAGTGCAGAATGTTCATAAATCTCCAGCTTTCCGCTTGGATTTTATGGCTGAAGCCCTCGATTCAATCACCGCCTTGCATTTCACTGTGAGCAATCTATTATTCTGAAAGCAACTGCACAGCAAAAGCAGAAGAGAGCAATACTGGGGAAATACACACATCATTTGATTTCTGGAAGGCCGCAAAAGCCAGAGGTCAGCGCAAAACGGCAAACGAGCATTTTATTCAAATCTATGATCGATCGGGCAGGACTCGAGCACGATTGAAAGGATAAATAATGCAGCCGTAATGGTCACTCATTCTGATATCATTAATTAATGCAAGTTTAAGCTGCTCAGAGACGTCCCTGGACGTTGGGACATCCTCCCGACTTGAAAGGCACTGCACAAATGTAATTTGGTTGTTGTTGAGTACTGTACGGCTGCCTTATGATCAAATATTTCCATGCACTTTATAGGTAATTACAGTTGAGCGAGTTTGTTTCCACAGGCAAATGTGTCAGTCAGTTTGTGCACAGTGGGCTCCAGCCTGCTCCATGTCCCCCGCCCTGTCCATGTCCACCTTTTTGCCACCACTTCGGGAACTGCATCGCATAATCCCTTCACCTCACCCACCCCCTAGCTTCCTTCACGGTCCTCAAGACCCTCCTTTTCAACCCTGCACCTTCCTGCCCACCCCTCCCTCCCTCCTAATCCCAACTTTTGGGTTCAAATCCTTGACTAGCTAGCACCTCGGTCCATCCTCCAAACATGAAATGTGCTATACAAATGCAATTTATTGTTGTTGGCAGCTTCAGACCTCACAAAACCTCTGTATTTACTAAACTCAGCCGAGTTTGTCTTGTGTTGGATTTCAAACGGGCCTGGTTTGGATCGGCGTACTTTTAAAAATTGACAACTTAATTGAAAGCACCAATAGAAAGAGCGTAAACAGTTTGCGTCCTGATTATTTTTGTGGGTTGAAACCAGGTCGATTTACGTTCCCACAAATAAAACCACTGTCGGGAAATTCATCATGTCCCAGGAAAAAGCAGTAATGAAATTCACCAGCTCGGGCGAGGACCGGTTTAGACACGTAAAAGTAAAGTAGTTTACATATTTGAATTCCCTCGCAGCTTCTTGCCTACCCTTAACCTCTCAACCGTGAACTTTTCTCTTCCCCAAACCAGCTCGTTACTGAAAAATCAATGCCTGGAGCCGAGACTCAACTTTCGTGTTGGCTGAAGACATTTTAAGGTTGAGCAGGAGAATGTTTGCAGGATTAGTTTGGAAATTACTCAGACTTAGGAATGACTTGATGCCAAAATAACGTCAAAAAAAAACATACCCCACCTTCCCCTGCCTGTTCAGTCAGAGAGAAACCTGTGCAGTTCATAGCCCAGCCCAAATTCCTCAGGCAGCCTTTGGCTTGTTCTGTTACATTCCTGAATGACAAGAGCGTGTGTGTGGTGTGGAAATCCTTTCCTGCAGGCTACAAAGTGTGGACTCCAGGCAGTCGACAGCCACAGGAATGTGGCACGAAACAGGGCGGCAAAATTCACTGACCTGCCGGTGG
Organism: Hydrolagus colliei; assembly: GCA_035084275.1. Lineage (NCBI taxonomy): Eukaryota > Metazoa > Chordata > Chondrichthyes > Chimaeriformes > Chimaeridae > Hydrolagus > Hydrolagus colliei. The sequence goes on from CM068768.1 coordinate 5,561,391, forward strand.
TTAGCTCACAATCTTAGCACCACCATGTCCTGGCCAACAAGATATCGAGGTTTTAATAGCACTTCCGAAACATACATTAATCTCTTCCTGTCTTCCGACACTGGCATCCCCTCCTCCCCAACCACCACTTATCGCTTCCTTCAAACCCTCCAAACTCTGTTGGGACAACGTTTGAAAGGGAATTGGACAGGTATCTGAAAAGGAAACGTTGGCAGGGCTATGGGGTAAGAGCGTGGAATGGGACTAGTTGGACTAGTTCACTCTTTCAACGAGCGCGCACAGGCATTAAAAGGCCGAATGGCCTCCTTCTGTGCTGTAAGATTCTATGATAACTCAAATCGAATGTCTTAAAAAAAAAAAAAAACTGGATAGGTACATGGGAAGAAACTGTAATTAGGGCTATGGAAAAAACGAAGGTGATTAAAATATTGCGCATGATCTAATAAACTGACTCAAGCTCCTGTTCCGAATGATGTTACAAGAGACCTTTCTGTTGATTGATGTAAGAACTTTACACAGTGATTCAATATTAGTCAGAGGTGCAGTTAAGGCCACTTGCTGAGACAGGTTATTAAAAAAAAGAGATGTGTAAATTTATACTCTCACTGACTTGGAAGGTCTGTGTTTCATCAATGTCTGTTGAGAGGAAAATCTATTGCAGCACCTCAAATCAGCAAAATAACAACTTGAATTGATGTAGTGTCTCGGAGCACATAACAGGGGATGGAAAGAGAAAAGGTTTTGTTAGATGATTGCAATTTGAGTTAAATATAATTTGATGGCTGTATGAGTGGAAGTTCTGGGAGAAAGCCTTTCGAAATATGTTCAGCAAGGATGTCGTCATACGCCCCATTCAAATTATTGTTTCTCTGGGATTTCAATGGGTCAAAACAAAGTGATCAATTAGAGTCAAAACCATCGATCGACTGACAGAGATATTGGAATGATGATTCGTTTCACCCACAAAATGTACAGTCTTTACAGTATATTTTGTGAAACGCTTTGACATATCTAGAAGGTGAGTTGTGGAGCCCTGTAGCTCAGTGCTTGGAGCACTTGCCTCGGAAAGGGCAAAACCTTGTGCAAGTTTCCTTACTCCATGCGCCTGATATTAATAATTGGTGACTCAATCCACGATTGCTTGTGGGACACTGCTGTGTGCAATTGGCTGGGCTGCCACGTTTCACCCACAAATATATAGTCAATTCACTTTACAGTATATACTGTGAAGATCTTTGAGACGTCTAGAAGACGTGAAAAGCGCTATATCAAATGCAAGTTTTTTTCATTATAAGACTTGATGAAGTGCTATATCAATTGTAAGGATTATATAATACAAATCTTTGCATTTGATGTAACACCTTACCAGTGCAACGGTAATGACTTTGGTTCCTTCTGATGGATATCTGAAGGATATATATACCAATTGGGATCACAGCTAAAGTCCTTTCTGCTCGACCACGCCTTTGGTCACCTTTCTACCCCTACCCCTGCCCAGGATCCGTTATTGTGAAGCGTTCTGAGACGCCGTCTGGCGTGGAGGACGCTATATAAATCAAAGTTATTGTTGTTGTTGTAATTGCCCAATCTAGTCATTTTTGCGTTGCTCGCAAAAAGCACATAGTCACTACACTTCACTGGAAATCCTGTGAAGTGCTTTGGCATGTCCTCTAGAATGTGAAAATCAAATGCAAGAATCATTATTGTTATTAGATCAGCGCCTGATCTTGAACTGATAAGCGTCCGCAGTAGTCAAAGTTAAATCTTTTGTGACTGTTGCTATTCATTTCCTCTTCTGTTCAACTGTGCAATAACTAACATTCGCTTAATTTACATGGTAGCAATTTGTCAAAAAAAAATTGGCTCTGCCTTAGTTAGTTTACCTTGGCCGGCTTTCAAAAGTATTTTTTTTTAACCCACAAATAAATAGATCTGCTTTTCAAGGCTGGTGAAACGAAAGGTACAGTTCATCTCCAAAGAGGAATTTTGCTTCCAGCCTCAGTGGCTTAATCAGGAATGATTTAGTTGCTGAAACACTACAGCGCAACACAAACGCAGTTGTGAGGGGTAGAAAGGAAGGGTGGGGTGAGCGAAAGAAATGCAGCGTGTAATGTTATCGCTTGTCAAAAATGAAGTGAAAGAGTTACCGTTTGACCTGAAACTGGGTGGGCAGGCGGTGTGGGGAGTGTTGAAGGGAGGAAATAAGAAGAGAAAGAAAAGAGATCAGTGGTAACTTTTGACTGCATTTTTAGGGGAAATTATATCACATACCCTCTCGCTCACTCCCCACCTCCCCACTTTCAAGTCCCACCTAAAGACCGTCATTTTTTTTTAATGGTGTTTATGGTCACCTCACCCCACCCTCTCCCCACTGGCTCACAGTCAGACTCTGCTACAAGGACACTATCCTGCGTGAAGGGCACTATATAAATGCAAGTTGTTGTTGTTGTACCGGGTCTGGCCTCCTCCTTCTCCCCCGAATCCTCCGCTCCATCATCGGTGGCTGTGCCTTCAGTAACTAGTCCCCGAGGCTCTGGAACTCCCTTCCTCACTCCCTTTGCCTCTACCGATCTCTTCCCAGTTACAGGTCTCAGCTAAAGACCTTTCTCTTCGACCGCACCTTTGGTCACCTTTCTCCCCTTGGCCCTGGCTCGGTTATTGTAAAGCGCTCTGAGACGATTTACATAGCACCCGGCGAGGCGGGTGCTATGTAAATAAAAGTTGTTGTTGTATAATGCATTCCATCCCCCCCAACCTCCCACCGATAATACATATTCCCTCCGACCTCCCCACCACCCCACTGCCCCCATGTATATATATCCTTCAGATATGCATCAGAAGGAACCAAAGTCATTAACGTTGCACTAGTACCAGAGATGATATAAAAAAAATAAAACTCTGCTTTGGAGATGGACTGTTTTTCATCAGCCCGGACGTTTGAACGCGAGCCAAAGTAAAGCAAATAAGCAGGTCCAGTCTTCTCTAATGATCTGCCTCTGTGACTTCTGCACAGCCGAGTGGAAAGAGGAAATGCAAAAAGCAACGGCCACAAAAAATGCAATTGTGCTCGCTGCGATCATTCATCCTCGTAAGATAAGGCTACGATATGATCGTCTGTTAACAGATGACGAACGTCTTGGCTCTAGCAGACTCACCAGCTTCACTGCCATCTCGTAAAAATGCAAACTTGAAGATTAAGTGTAAGAGCTATCTGTTCAGTCTCGCTCACCAGCTATTCTCCCGTACTCTGTTATAGATTTCCTTCCTAAGCAATTGGCAGATTGCTTTACCAGGGGTTAATAATCCCTTCAACAAAAAATGAAAATAATACTAATTTGGTCACGCAATCAATCCATGACTGTCTGTGGGACACTGCTGTGCGCAATTGGCTGCCATGATTCACCCTCAAAATAGACTTTACAGTGTATTCTGACACCTTGAGACATTTCAATTGATGTGATAAGGTGCTATATCAAATGCAAGGATTATTACTATTATTATAGGATCTTTTCTCAGTGATCTTTACGGGTTTAGTTTTCAAAAGCTTACAATTCTGCACTGAGTAGCTGAGTACGAGCAGTAATTGTCTCCAGCTGGCCAATCACTTAGCTCAAACCCACTCCTCACTCTTTACCGCAATGAATGAGATAAACTGAGACATGCCAAAGACACAATATCATGTGACATTTGCAACAATCTCATCCAAACTGTCCGTCCGTCAACTAATTCCAATTGTGGAAAATAGATGTATCATTGGTTCTCAAAGCCAAAGGCAAAACTTCAAAGGATTGACTCAATCAAACATTATTTATTTTAGGACCTCAATGAATCTGTCACCTTTTATAATGGCATTCAGTGAAAAGTGCTTTACAAATGTAATTTTGTTGTTGTTGCTTTTTTGTCCAGAACATGAATCCAAATTGGGATCATCAAGCCATTAGGGGAGAGGATGACAGATGTCATCCTAAAAAATAATAGTACCCACATTTGATACAGTGCCTCTCACATCGGGAGGATACCTCAGAACACTTTACAGAATATACTGTAAAGTAATGATAATAATAATAATCCTTGCATTTGATATAGCGCTTTTTACGTCTTCTAGACATCTCAAAGCTCTTCACAGAATATATTGTAAAACTATATATTGTAACATGAATTGTAAAGTATATGTGGGCGAAAAACAGCAACCAATTGCGCACAGCAGTGTCTCTCAAACGTTTGTGGATTGAAATGACCAATTTATTATTGTGTAGTGACTGTGTACTTTGTAAGCGGACCATTTTCATGCAGCCATGAAGTGAGTGACCAGTTTTATCTGGGGGAAATTGACCGGTACACCTGGAGAAACTCCCCTCTTTTTTCTAAAGTGTTTTGGGATCTTTAATGTGTCCACCTGAACAGATTATATGAATTCAACCTAGCAATACAACAACAACAAACAAAATTACAAATGTAGAACACCTTTCACGTCTGGAGGACATAAAAGGCCTTCATGCCTTGCAGGGCATGAACGCACAACCTTCTGATCCAGAGTTGAGCTACCAATCGAGCCAAGCCAATCCCGGATCAGGGCTGAGGTAGAGAATTGGCTGCAGTTAAATCACATTTAAAGTTTGAATGAGACATTTGATAACATGACAAGGATCTGGATCGATGTTTTTTGTAGTCATGAGTCTGTCAACACAAAGTGCTAAAGCAAGAGGTTTGCGGCTTTCCAGTTGAAGCAAACAACTCGGAGGTTTATTCAGGCAATCCGTCAGGGCAAAATGTGATGCCAATTCGCCTATGAAAGATAGACTAATACCAATTCCATTGACTGCTTCTTTCCAATTTATTGATGTGATCGTGTCTTGTCTCGGTTGAAGAATTGGGCCACTTTAATGAGAAAAAATCCCCTCTGTGACTGTAATATAGCTGAGAAGATTCCCTTGCAAGGTAAGTCTGGCTTTATTAATGGTCTGACCTTTTAGCCTGATGGGATATTGAATAGGATAAGTATACTTGCTCACCTCCTGCCTCCTCAGGTGGAAGCAGCGCAGGAGGCAGTGCAGAAGACAGTAAGGATGAGTTATGAGCGGTGATCAGACAAGGCAGGCTCTTCAGTCATAAAAAAAAGGATATCTCAGAAAGGACGTTCAAGGTTTATAAGAAGCTAAATCGGATTGAGGAAGCAAACTCTGAACAATTCGGATCCACCAAGGCAGCAGGACAAGAGACATGGAATGGGTTGAGCGTTTGCAAAAGGAAATTTAAAGACAGACACCAGGAAGCTTTTCTTTACCCAGAGGGTAATTAACAACTCGAACAAGTTTCCAGGAAGGAAACACCGATCCCCGATCCTAACCCCATCTCGGGTCTGAAACATCAACTGTCCAGGGCATTGGGACGTCCTCCCGACGTCAAAGGCGCTATACAAATGTAATTTTGTTGTAGTTGTTGTTGAGTTCCAGGAAACATTTTGTGATGGAATACAGTATAGAATGGATGTTTTGGAGGAATAATAAAAAATAAAAATCCTTACATTTGGTACAGCGTCTTACAATTTGGGAGTTGAGCGTGCTACTGACTGAGGCATGCGGACACAAGAGAAAGTTAACCACAGCATTATTAGATGTAAATGTGAAAAAACATTGAAAATTTAACAGAATTCTTAGGAAAGCTGTGAGGAACTAATTAAAAAGGCACAAATGTATTCCTCAACAAACAAATGAATAAATGTCTGGCCTGACAAGTGTTGGTCTCAAAGGGCCTCTCGGAGAAGTGAGGTAAAGTGTAGTGACTGTGTGTTTGTCGGCAAAGATGTCAACTTATAAATGCTCCACAAATAGTAAATGACCAAAGTTTATCTGGAACATTGATGCCAGGGTTAAATTGCCAATAATCTCCCGATTGCCATCTTCCATTGCTCTCACACGAGGTTCTTTTCCATTTCAATGCCGTGTCAAAATAATGACAGAATCTAATGCAATTAATTATGTTCCTTTTTACCCCCCAACACTCCATGTTAGCAATGCACAAACAGTGCTCATGAGAGCCATCTTCACACACAATGGACCAAGGGAAAGTCTTTTCAAGGGTAAACAGGCTCTGGCCTGCTCCATGTTCTCCCAACCCCCTCCACCATCGGTGGGCAAGCCTTCAGCTACTCTGCCCCTAACCTATGGAATTTCATCCTGCAATCCCTCCGCCTTGCCCCCTCCCTAGCCTCCTCCAAGTCCCGCCTCAAGACCCTCTTCTTCGATGATGGCATCAGCCAACCCCCTTCCCCGCCCTTCCCTCCACCCTCCCCTGACCCCAGCTCGGGTCTGAAACACTGACTGCCCAGCCTTGATACGTCTTCCCGATGAGAAATGCGCTACACAAATGTAATTTTGTTGTTGTTGTCTTAATCTGAGGGAGGATCTCCTTTGAAGACACTTGATCAAGTTTTATATACAGAAAATCAATGGTTTAAACCTGTCAACTAACATTCGGAACAATTCAGGGCACGATTACATTATACAATAATGTCAGGGGAACAACTGCTACTCACATTTTGACACTAAAATGTCTCCATGCTTCAAGGGCAATTATTGCCATGTGGAGTGATTGCTTTTGTTGGCAAACGAGGCAACCAAGTTACACACTGAATCAAGTTATTTGGGGGAATTATCCACGGGGATGATGGGAGAGAGAAACTCCTTTCTCTTTTCTGGAAAGAGCCATGGGATCTTTAACAGAGACCTCGACAAGAAAACAAGGATCTCGGCTTAACATCCGAACCAGGGTACATATAGACACACATTTACGCACAGCTAACACAACACACACACATGCGACAAAAGATCTGCAGCTAGATCTTTGAAATCCGAGCCTTTATACATTAAAATAAATCCCGAAAACCAAACTAACGCCAAATCTGTAGTCATATCATGTAGCTGGTTTCACACCTCATAATGGGCTCATAGTGAAGTATAAAGGGACCGTTGTGTGTCGTGTGCAAGAATCTGAACTGGTGAATGTGTAGCTTTTGGTTCACTTTCCATCAGTCAACCAAACCTCAGACACAGGCATCAATCACACTTCATTTAAAGTCTTCAGTTGTATTTAACAAGGCATAGCAGATTGTTGCCAGTTATAAAGAATGCTGGAATGATGCCCGGGTTGGGAAGGGAGGAGTGGGGGTGAGGGGGAATGGTTCTTTGAGCAGGAATGAAAAGCCATGGGAAAAAAACAATCAGCAAACCGTGGAGCCCTTTTTGTGGGATTCCTGTGAAGTCTACATTTCGTATTCTGTGGATCCACAACTGGCTGCGAGACAGAAAGCAGAGAGTTGTAGTGAGCGGCTGTTTTTCAGACTGGAGGGAAGTGAGCAGTGGTGTGCCACAGGGATCGGTTTTGGAACCATTGCTGTTTGTAATCTACATCAATGATCTGGACTTGGGTGTAGGGAGTACAGTTTCCAAGTTTGCAGATGACACTAAGTTAGGGAGAATAGTAAATAGTGAGGAGGATAGTAGCCATCTGCAAGAGGATATAGACAAATTGGTAAAGTGGGCAGACACATGGCAGATGAAGTTTAATGCAGAGAAGTGTGAGGTGATGCATTTTGGGAGAGGAAATGAAGGGAGGCAATACAGGCTAGATAGTACAATTTTAAATGGTGTGAAGGAACAGAGAGACCTGGGGATTTGTGTTAGTGACTCGTTGAAGGTGGCAGGACAGGTAGACAAGGCTGTTAATAAGGCATATGGGATACTAGGCTTTATAAATAGGGGTATAGAGTACAAAAGTCAGGAAGTGCTGACTAACCTCTATAAGACTTTGGTGAGGCCTCAGCTGGAATACTGTGTTCAATTCTGGTCACCACACTACAGAAAGGATGTGAAGGCATTGGAAAGGGTACAACGAAGATTTACTAGGATGGTGCCAGGATTGAGGGACTTCAGCTATGAGGAGAGGCTAGATAGGCTAGGGTTATTCTCTCTGGAGCAGAGAAGATTGAGGGGAGACCTAATAGAGGTTTATAAGATCATGAGGGGTTTCGACAGGGCAAATAGAGAAAAACTATTTCCACTCGTGGGTGAATCTGTGACTCGTGGTCACAGATTTAAAATAGCTTCAAGGCGAAGTAGAGGGGAGCTGAGGAGAATTTTTTTCACTCAGCGAGTTGTTCGAATCTGGAATGCATTGCCTGAAAAGGTGGTGGAGGCTGATTCGATAACAACTTTTAAAAGGGAATTAGATCTTTATTTAGGGAGAACAGGTCTATTAGGCTATGGGGAGTGGGCAGGGCAGTGGGATTGAATCGCTCTTTTCAAAGAGCCGGCACAGACTAGATGGGCCGAATGGCCTCCTTTTGTGCCGTAAAATTCTATGAATCTATAAACTTGCATTTATACAGTTCCCTCCACGCGGGGTAGCGTCTCAAAATAGGTAAATCACCCTTTAAGGGTCAACACAACCTCCTCGCTGACAGTTGGTTACTATAGCTCCAATATATGTAGAAGCCACTGTATTGGGAGGAAAGCATGGATTTTTTTTGGAAAAAAAACGAGAGCAACATGAACGAGCAACATGTTCTGAGAAACATTTAGAACAAAACAGAACCAGCATTTTGAGGGTTAATGCGTCCAGTTTCACGGCTTACTGGAATTTAACCTGTGCACTGAACTGAGCTGAGTTTCAAAGCAGGCATAAAACTGTTTGCACAGTTCCTTAATTCATTCCCAGTTTGAAGGCTCAAATTCATTGGGACCAGGTTCGGCTTTGCACTCCGCCACTGTCAAGCGCTCTGTGACGCTATCCTGCGTGAGGGGCGCTGTGTAAATGCAGGTTGTTGTTGTTGCTGCTACCGTTCAAAAGACTGCTTCGGTGTAAAACGTAGCCAATCATTGAAAGGGTTAAAAGTCACTGCCAGTCGTTGGGCTAACCCTAAAACTAACACTGGCAAGAAACTGAGAAAGGATACAATTGGCATGTACATTCTGAAGGACTCGCCCACCATTCATCGAATACTTTCGATGTGAACAATGATAAATCAGACCTTTAATGGGCAAAGTATTTGGAACAATAGGAAAAAGGACTTTCCAGCCACAAACACTGGAAACATCTGTAGGCACACAAATAATAAAGTCACGAGTTGTCTTCGTAGTTTTGACGTACCGATAGTTTCATTTCTGAATTGTTCGTTGCGGACATATTAATAAATAAACCTGAAAGTCTTGGCTAATTTTCACCACTCGTTTCCTAATGGTTGTTGGTGTAGTTCAGCCACCATGCCCTAAAGTCCTGTCCTGTAGCTCAGTGGTTGGAGCACTCGCATTGCAACCAAGAGATCCCGGGTTTGATTACCGGCGGGGCGAGACATTGGGTATGATCCCTTACTCTACACGCCTAGCAGTAAGTAGAAACCCAGTTGTTAATTGATTGGTGAATCATTTTCCCAGGAAAAATAATTCGTCAAAACATCATTCAATCCACGACCATTTCTGGGATACTGCTGTGAGCAATTGGCTGCCACATTTCGCAGTATATTCTGTGAAGTGCTTTGAGACATCTCAAAGACGTGATTAGTGCATCGCAATAGCAAATGCAAGGATTTTTTTTATTATTACAATGGGAAATACAGTACAAGGTGGAATTAGTGACCGGTATTAAAACAGTTGGCAGGACTTAACACTTGGTCAGTGGTATAATCCAGTACCACTTATTAGAAAGTGTTTCAGCAAACTATGTAGTTTTAGTTAGCAGGACTTCAGTCGTACCTCAACGCACACTCTGCGGTTGCTGGTGTTGTTCAGTCATTATGCCCCAACCTCTGTAACAACAACAACTTGCATTTACTTGCTCAGTGACTCAGTGGTTAGAGCATTCGCCTTACAAGCGGGAGACCTGGGTGCAATTCCAGGCAGAGTGAAACCTTGGGCAAGCTACCTTACTCCACACGCCCAATAATAATCCCTCAAAAAAAATTGGTCACTTCAATCCACGTCTGTTTGTGGGACACTAGTGTGCGCAATTGGCTGCCGCGTTTCGCCCACATATCTACAGTCAATTTACTTTGCAGCATATTCTGTGAAGCGCTTTGAGACGTCGCGAAGACATGAAAAGCGCTATATCAAATGCAGGGATTATTATTATTATTACATCGCCACCTAAATTACGTCGATATCACTCAGAGAATAGAAACAAGAAAACTATCACACAACATGTAGTAACCTTGACACCTGCTTGTATCGCTCCCCATTTTCAGAAAAGCTGTACTGTACTTGCTCTGTGGACCGTGCAGCAAGATTTTAATCAAACAGATGGCATTTGAAGATGGCGGCTACACACCAGAAGTATCTGACTAGCCTAATTCCTGAAGCTTTTTAAAATGGGGCATTATGGAAATTATTGAATTTCCAAACCAGGATATACACACACACACACACCAACACTCCACACACACACACACACACAAACAAAAGATCTGCAGCTGAAGTTTCACTTTGAAAGCTGAGGGCATGTTATTTTTAACTAAGCTTATTTAGAGGAAAATGATAACTAAATTGATATCCTGTACACTGCCACCTGATGCATTGCTTTTGCGACGCCTTTAAGTGAAAACCAATGACAGTAGCTTGCAACATGTTCAGGTGGCTGTAATACTCCCATTGGTCAAAGATTAGAGAGGGAGGTATTTTAAAACAGATATTATTTTTATTACCTAGTCATTCAATTCACAACTGTTTGTGGAGTCATGTAGCTCAATGGTTAGAGCACTCTCCTCGCAAGCCAGAGACCCAGGTTCGATTCCCAGCAGGGCACATTGCCTTACTCCACATGCCTTGTTTACCCAGCAGTAAGTACAAAACCACTTGGCAGATCGTATTTTTTAATTCTAACACTAATAATAAATTGGTCACTCAATCCAGGACTGTATGTAGCACACTGCTGTGCACAATTGGCTGCAACGTTTCGCCCACACAGTAGATAGTCAATTCGCTTCACGGTATATTATGTGAAGCACCTTGAAACATCTCAAAGATGTGATAATGCGTTATATCAAATGCAAGGAGTAAAATTATTATTAATATATTCCGTGAAGCGCTTTGAGACATTTCAACGGCACGATAAGGCGATATAATAACACATGCAAAAAGTATCATTATACTGTCATCGTTGGAAGGTTATGTACCTCTGAACCAGCCTTGTGATCTTGCTTGATCAAACAAATGCTTTTTAGGGATTGGTTGGTCAACGTAGTGATAATAATAATAATCCGTGCATTTGATGTAGCATCTTATCACGTGTTTTATATAGCACCTTATTGTGCACCTCATCAAATCGCTTGACACAATGTACTGTAAAGTGAATTGACTGTATATATTGGATGGAGCAGTGCGGGTATCACAGAAATTGTAGTTGCACGGTAATTATCATGGAGCTGCATTGCGCTCAGTGAATATTTTGTGGCCTGTGCTTCTAGATACTTGCCGGGAACAGCATTCATCAAGATCCCACTTGATATATCACACAAAATCTTCTGAGTCACATCCTGTACAAGTATTAATATTTCCCCCCCCCTCCCCCCACCAGCCTGTCTCAGTCTGATGCACTCTTACCTTGGAATCAAAATGTTGTGGGTTCAACCCCGTGTCACAGTTAGGACTCACACAGTGTAGGCCAGTGGTGGCCAGGCTTTGCAGTTGGCCGACAAAATAAATGTTGTGGATTAAATATTTCTTGATTGATGCTGTAAATTGTACTGCATTGGCAAAGGTGCCGTCCTTCAGTTGAGATCCTGACTACCTGTTCAAGTGGACACCAAAGATCTCTTGGCACTAGATCTTTGGGCACTATTGGAAACCAGAAGCTTGTTTTGATCAACAATCTCCCAAATACAACTTATCATTCGCTTCATTTCCTGTTTGTGGGGCATTGCTGCGTGAAAATTAACCACAGCTGTGCTTAAAAAAAAGTTCACCTAAAAACTAAATTTACTACCTGAACACAGTTGTTTTGTTCTACTGACTGACGCCAAACCTTCCCCTCCCAACTTCCCATATCTGTATAAAATTATTTGTCAGATTTCATCTTATCTGGCTGAAGCCAGTTGAGGAAGTAACAAGTCTTTTCAAACAAATATTACTAATTGTACAGTGTTTACTTTCACATATCTCATTATTTTTCAGGAAGTCAAGCACAGTTAGCCAGTAGGGAAAAAATAACAATTGCTTACACAGCGATCGCTGCTGTTTCTGTAGACCCTCAGTAAACAGCACATACATGGTGTTGAACGATCAATGCAGAACAGGTCCAAAGGGCTTTCGAGATCTGATCCACAGATTGCAAAAGGTCACAAATACGAAAAGAATGATTCTCCTTCAAGAACGAGAAATCGATATTTGTTTGATCAAAGAAGGTAATAAATCATGAAATAAATTACAATTCCCCAGCACGTTGGGAGGTCCTTGAAATGTGACACTATGCAGTATAAAGCAATTTGTTGTTATTGATAAAATGCTTTTCACACAGTGAGAACGTCTTAAGGTGTCTCGCTGGATATACTGAAAGGTATTTTGCAGGCAAACACAGCAGTCAGTTTGCACACAGCAAACTGTCCCCATGAAACGAATGAACAATTTGATTGTCAAGGACACAAGGAGAAACACCCTTCTCTTCTCCAGATTAAAAACTTAAATAGTCCCAACGTGGGGCTTGAACCGCGAAAAATAACTTTCTGATTCAGTAAGAGTGCAAGAATTGCTACCAAACGACCCATGGCTGATATTGTACAGTACTGTACACATGGGAGCACAATGGATCAAGTCATGCCATTGACATTAAGCATTGTATTCAACGTATAACTTCATCACATTGTGAACGTTCAACTGAGTCTGTACAAGCCTATTTTAGATTTGTACCGTTTTACTCAGCTCCTGGTGGAATGATCCATATAATGTCCTTTGTCTGTGAAACTATTACATTTTATGCACAGAAAGTTCTCACAAGTTCCAACCTGTGAGTTGGAACTTTTAATGCTGGTCACTAATTCCAGCTAATGCCTTCGAGACATCTGAAAGCGGTTCACAGAATATATTGCAAAGTGTATTGACTATACTTTGTGGGCAAAACGCAGCAGCCAATTGCGCACAGCAAACAGTCGTGGATCAAGCAATCAAATAATGATTATTTATTTAGCTAGTTTGTTTTTTGTAGGGAATATTATCCCTGGAAAAGTGATCCGCCAATCAACTAACTAGGTTCCTACTGTTTGCTAAGGTAAATAGAGGCGTGTGGAGCCAGGAAACTTGCCTAACGCTTCACCCTGACAGGTAATCAAACCCAGGTCGTTTTGCTTGTGAGGCCACTGCACTAACCACCAAGCTACAGGACTCTACAGATCAGGGCTCCAGTGGTAGGCGTATAAAGGAAAGTTTTCTTGAGTTAGTAACCACCTTGCGTGGAATGCCAGTACGATTACCACCTGATGGATGAACACACCACATCCTGTTGGCTTGTACACCAAAAGCAATGACTTACCATAAAATGATTGGGAAACGGCAAGGCGGAGGAATGAATCACCATACTGCATTGGTGGATCCAAAAGGCTGTGGGAACGTTGCCAGCCTCCAAGGCTCCTTTCCATCTAACATTATCACTGCACACACTGTAAAGACAGCACGTCCTAAAGAACAAAAAAAACTATTACATTTGTACAGCGCCTTCCACGTCCCGACGTGCTGGACAGACAGTGTTTCGGACCCGAGCTGAGGTCAGGATCAAACCTAATTCCCTCCAGACAATCCACAGGTCAGAGAATTCCTCCCTGCAGAGACGTCCAACAGTTGCTTGCTGAGTCAGCATGTTTTAACACAGCGGCAGAACATTGCCAATTAACTGATCCAAGAAGTAGTCAATTGTGTTTTTAACCCTTCATCTACTCATCTGCTCAGGTGTGATCAGGGAGCTCATTGTGGTCTGAGCTAACGGGAATTGTACCTGGGTCAGCGTCAAGTGGAGCGGGTGCTTATTTGTGGGTGCAACACACAGCAACCGCCGACCAGGACACTGCAAAAAATACTCTCTTCTTTTTTGGGGACCTTTAACATCCACCTGAAAAAAGGCCAGACGTGACCTCAGTTTAACGTGAAGTCCTGTAGCTCAGTGGTTAGGGCACTCGCCTTGCAAGTGAGACACCTGGGTTCGATTCCCGGCAGGGTGAAACCTTGGCTAAGTTTCCGTACTCCACACGCCTGATCATAATCCCTCAACAAAAAACAATACTAAATTGGTCATTTCAGTCCACGACTGCTTGTGGGACATTGCTGTGCGTAATTGGCTGCCGCGTTTCGCTCACAAAATATGCAGTCAATTCACTTTACAATATAATCTGTGAAGCGCTTTGAGATGTCTAGAAGATGTAAAAAGTGGTACATCAAATGCAAGGGTATTTACTATTATCTCACCCAAAGGATGGCACCTCTGACAAATCAGCGCTCCCCCTGCACTGCGTTGGAGAATCGCCTGTGAGCTTGAGGCTCGAAATCCCATTGTAGTATTTGAATCTGAGCCAGACTGACATGATAGGGCGTACCAGCACAAAGCCCATTGCAGGCCATCCTTCAAGTGCCCGAGAGGAGAGCATTCATTCATTCATGCTTACATTCCAGGTGTGGTTGTGTGCTTGGTTGCTAGGAGAAGGTGGGGGGGAAAGACAGCCAGGGTGAAGCTTGAGTGAATTTTTTCCCCTTTTGCTAGTCTATGCAAAGACAGGCAGCGCTGACCTGGGATTGGGAGCTGTGTGAGAGGTGGTACAGGCTGTTTCTCTCGGGCCTCCTATAATGAAGCTTCAACATGCAGAGCCACTATGCTTCCCCTTTCCCAATGCTCGCAGCTTGAGTGGACTAATTCGCCTACAAATACATGGTCGCTACACACCTCACAGTAATAATAATACAGTATTAATATAATAATCCTTGCATTTGATATAGCGCTTTATCACATCTTCAAGACATCTCAAAGTGCTTCTTAGAATGACTTGTATATTTTGTGAGTGAAATGTTTCACACAACCGTGTCCCACAAACAGTCTTGGATTGAGCGCCCTTTGTATTATTTTGTATTCTTCGAGGGATTGTTACCCCCCGGAGAGCAATTCACCAACTGACAAGCGGGTTCCGACTCACGGCTAGGTCAACAGAGGCGTGTGGAGTGAGGAAATTTGCCTGAGGTTTTGACCTGTCTTGGAATCGAACCCAAGCCCATCACTTGCCAGGCGAGTGCTCTAACCAATACACTACAGGACTCTAGTAAAACCCAGAGAAGCACTCTTGATGAAGGCTACGTGGCTACATCAAATGCAAGGATTATTACTATTGTGTCTGTGCTAGCTCTTTTAGGAGCCGTCCTTTCACACCCATTTCCCTTCCCTTGTCCCTTTAATAATATTATTGGCATCATTATCATTATTATTGTAAGTGGCTGTAACAGGGATAAAAGGGAAAGCGTTAATCGGCTCAGTTAACGTGATTGATTATTTGATCAAACCCCTTTCGGACGTCAATGCAGATCAGAAAGGAAATGAGGATTTACGCTCTGTTGCTTAGCAACTCTGATAAGTTAGAGGTAAATTTTGCTTTCTGGTAACCAGGAAGATTTGAGCTGCAGTACTTAACCTGAGTGATAATGTCATCGGTTAATGTTTGATTAACAAACTGCGTCACTTGCTAATGTTCTCAAAGGCCCCTGCAAGTGTCTCTATTGCTTCTGTGGCTTTCAAACAGCACACTGAGAACAGAACGTGTTTCAGACGTTGCGAGGACATGATAAGGGGGCTATAAAATAATAAATGAATAAGCTTTGTATTTTGATATTGCACTGTTCATGTCTTCTAGACGTCTCAAAGTGCTTCACAGAATATACTGTAAAGTGAATGGAGTGCATATTTGTGGGCTAAATGCAGCAGCCATTTGCGCATAGCAGTGTCCCACAAACAGTCGTGGATTGAAATGACCAATTTTTTTTGAGGGATTATTATTGGGCGTGTGGAGTAAGGAAACTTCCCCATGGTTTCACCTTCAACTGCCTGGATTCGAACACAGGTCTCACGCTTATAAGGCGAATGCTCTAACCACTAAGCTATAGGACCCCACAAATGCAATTGCTATATAAAATACAAGTACAGTAAAAGCCCGCTTATCCGGCATCTTTGGGACCTGGCCAATGCCGGTTAAAGCGCGTGCCGGATATTCAGCCGAAAACACACACATTAAAAAAATCTTTAAAAAAATGCATTTTTCCGGATAAATTCCGGTTAATCGAATGTGCCAGTTATATGGAAGTTACGGTTGATCGGGTCACGGATAAATGGGCTTTTACTGTATTATTAAATGGTATTATTAAAGTGTAGTGACTGGTTTATTTCGGAGGTGAATGCGGCAACTAATTGGCACACAACAATGTCCCATAATCAACACTGACCCTTGGCTCTTGCTCCTCGTACTCTCTGGAATTAATTAAACAGGATGCGTCCCTCTTGGGAGATAGCGCACGTTCCATTCCAAAAAACGAGAATTTCCATGTGTAGATGAGATGGGGGGAACTCTCAAGTCTGGTTTGGATCATCCTAAACATGGTGACGGGTATCCGCATGTGATGCCTGCACCCAACAGATCAAACACAAAGTAACCATATTTCTCAAAGATGCTGATCATGGGTGAAAATCTTCTTACTATGTGGACTCAGTGAACTATACTTTGAAGCATATTGCACATTCCCATTGGAATGCAAGTCCCACGTCCTTCAAACCTGGATTCAGTGATACTGGAGCACATTGTGTAACGCAGGATAGATAATCAGCAAGTGGATCTCTCTGTAGGGTTTGTGTGTGTGTGTGTTTAAAAACAACTTGATTTTTATCTGGTCCCTGTCTCTTGGCTCAGAGCTTACCAGTTTGTCTGCTCTGAAAAGTATTCGTAATGTATGCTTATCCATTTTCACTTGAATGTTTCCTTTATGTTCCTCTTTCTCTCCCCTCCCTTCCTTCGTCTCCCCTCGCACTGTCTTTGATTTTGGGTGACAGGGTTCCTCCTACTATCTCTCACATTGCAAATGGATGGTTATTAGAAGCTTGTGTGAATGCTTCAGGATCAGCCTCTCATACTCATACTCTCTCCAACTTTGATCTATCTATTCTATAGCTTTCTGTCTGTCAGCTCTAAGCTGACAGATCGCGCAACATGATTAAATCACCATTAATAATAAATAAATAAATAATAAATGATAATAATTCTTGCATTTCATATACTGCCTTAAAGTCTCAAAGCTCTTTGCAGAACATACTTGACTATATTTTGTGGGCGAAACGCTGCAGCCAATTGCAGACAGCAGTGTACCACAAACAATCATGAATTGAGTGACCAATTTATAATTTGAATAATATATACCCCCAGAAAAATGATCTGCCAATCGACTAACGACCGGGTTCCTAATTACTGCTTGGTAATCAGAGGCACGTGGAGTAAGGAAACTTGTCTAACGTTTTGCCCGGCCCCAGAATCAAAGTTTAGTTTCTCCTCACCCAATTAGCCAGTGAAATGACCAAGTTTTGAGTGAGCCAAAGCAACAGGGAGTGGCACCTCTTAAAAGGGGTGGAGAGCGTGACAGGTCTTTAATTATTAACGCTGAGCGACAGCTGGGATACACGACAAGCTCAGCATTGATCCAACCAAAGACGCACAGATTTCAGAAGACCAAAGATATCAATAATATGTTCACCCACGTGGAATAATGAGCCTGAAATCCACTGTTATTTCTGTCACACCTCCACGCGTAATAGCAGTGGCAGACATCTGACAGCAGTGCATTGAGAGACCACAGGAGCAGGCTGGACTGCAGTGCAAAGCGGATTGATCAGAGCATTTCCACTCCATAGCACTTGTCACCGAAAGGATAATCTGTAGAATTACAATTGTAATTACGGCAGACAAAAAAGTACACCTCACTCAGTTTGTAAAATCTGCCCACGGGCGCCTTTGGTAAAATACTGAAATCGGAATTTTTTTTTAAAAGCAGATTTACAGTCATTTGTTATATTTGGTACAATTCCTTTCAAATCGGGAGGATGTCTCAATGCAATTCACACGATTTACTGTAAAGTCGAATAACTGTGTGTTCTGTAGGCGAACACGGCAGCCGCACAGCCACCAAGTGATAGGCTGATTTTATCAGTGGGGGGAATTTACTGCAAAGTGCAATGACTGTATACTTTCGCAGGCGACTTCTTCAAGAATAACCACCCGACTTAGATTTAGACCCGGCTTCTTCGCTGCCAGGAGAGGCTCCACTTTACGGGTCGCTGAACCCGAACGATTTAAGCCGGGGGGATACCAGGAGAAACATGGCCAGGGTCCATCACATGAGCTCATGCCTTTGTTCATCGGTCACCTGGGAACAGGGGGAAAGACTGATAAATCTGGACGGTAAAAAAACCCACAAAGCCGTTTGTTCAGAAGTTGAAACGTGATCGCGATGGTGATTTACTGTTCACATTTGATTTGGGATATACACACAGTATAGTTATGGTTGTGCTCATACATCTGCCATTCCCTAGTTGATAGATCAACATGATGAGCAGGTCATTCGATAGCTTACGATTCACGTAACACGACAACTTTAGATGCTGTCCAGCTCTAACGCAGTTAATAGGAGGTGTGGAAAGGGTATAGGTGTGAAAGTAAACTTCCACTGGAATGAGACGTAAGGCAGCCTGGCAAAAAAGAAAACACATCACTCACACCACATGTGAGTGATTAACCTAGAAAGCCAGAAACATGTTCTTTTTTGTTCAGACAGCTGTGCGTCTGACACATGTGCAGATCCATAACCGTGTTTAAGAGTATCCAAATCAGACTGAGAATTCCACGAATGCCACCTAGACATTGACCAGTCCTTTGGGACGTCCTCACGACGTGAAAGGCATTAAACAAATGTGATTCTATGTTGTATTTTTCTGTGTCCGCAACGGAATACGGAGCTCCAGTGGTTAGAGGAAGTTTCCTTACTCCACACACCTAACAACAATCTGTCCAAAAGAAAACACAATAATAAAATTGGTCATTTCAATCCATGATTGTCTGTGGGACTCTGCTGTGCGCAATTGGCTGCCACGTTTCGCCTACAAATATACAGTCAATTCACTTTACAGTATATTCTGTGAAGCGCTTTGAGATATTGATAAGATGTGAAAAGCACTGTATCAAATGCAAGGATTATTATTATTATTATCAAACGCATTCTCCCTGTTATCTCACTTAACTATAGCATTAGGGTCAGGTTAGCAAGAGCTGAGATTTGGGGACCCTTGAGCGTGAGTGTGGGGGGAAGGGAGTGGGGGTCACTGCTGTAATTTAACCTGTTAAAAACACACAGCTTGTGCACTACATGGCAAGCTTCCCGCTGCTTGCCCTAATAGGATGTTCCTGTGTTGGTCAGAATGGAAGTAAGTCATTTTAAACTAGGATCTTAAAGTCAACCTTCAGAACAAAAAGGAAGAGTACTGGATTACTAACTGAGGCCAGGCAGACACTGAAAATGAAAAATAAGCAATAAAATCGCCTCTGAGACACCTTCTTTCAGGGTGACTGAAAACTGAAGGAGTCTTTACCTAAAATTAGATCTAGAATAATAGTTTGGTCACTCAATTGACGACTATTTGCGGGACGCTGCTGTGCACAATTAGCTGCCGTGTTTTACCAGCAAAATATATAGTCAATTCACTTTACAGTATAGTCTGGGAAGCGCTTTGAGATGTATTGAAGACGCGATAAGGTACTACATCAAATGCAAGGCGTTGCGTTGCATTGGGAGGTGTTTCCAGATGTTTTCATGTGGAAGAACTGTGTTGATGTATTAACTTGTAGTTACATTAAGTAAATTTGAATAACAATATCACTTGGCAGATTAAACTGGACTCATAGTTTATCCAATACTCAATGTAAGATATTCCTCTGAACGCAATTAGCTGATCCATTTTATTACAGGCTGCGATGAATCATATTTATTTTATTCAAACACTACTCATTACACCTTTGGCCAAAGTGAATTATTACATTTTATAGGTGATCATTTCCATAAGCCTGAGGTTTTTTTTCTTTCCAGGGGAATTTTGAGAACAGCCAAGGAATTGACTCAGCCATATGATTTACTGTCCTCTCGGCTAATGCACTTTGCAACCATGAGAGGTCCAAGCGTGGCTCTTTGCTGTGAATTAAGTGAGAGCAAAGGCTTTGTTCTGGTACTGCTAACCTCACGTCACAAAGTTTCTGCTTGTAATGCAGGACAAATGGAGTCTTTTACTGCTCTGCAGAAAATGACTGCTCATGAAATCGCTGCCAATACAAAGGCCAGGCTCCAGCGATTGAATTGAGCTCGCATTGGTCGACCAAAAGTGAAATGAAAAGGAAGCTTCCTCTGCTCATTGGATTCCAGCCTGCTTCATGTCCTTCAGCCTCTCTGCCCCCAACATTGAGAATTCCGCCCCACAGTCCCACCATCTAACCCCCCCTTCGTTACCTCCTTCAAGACCCATCTCAAGACCCTCGTCTCCGACCGTACCTTCGGTCACCCTCCTACCCCTCCCCTCCCCATCACCGTCTCACCTGATCCCAATCACAAGCTCCAGTGCAGATCCTTGACTTTGTTATTGTTGCTGACATTACCCTTGAGGTCAGACAGTCAACCTGTTCCATTTTGAGGGCCCTGGCCAGGCTTGCCCTGTACTAAACGTTTCTTTCCAGTTCTATTCTGATTATTTTTAATCCCACCTTTCACAGTAATTTGACTAATTTCCATTTACTTTCAGGAGATGACAGTGACAGAGCCTGCGTGGTACAACTGATCAGATCAGAATTGAACAATCAATTGACGTAATAACAATGCTAATCTTTGCATTTGATACAGCAGCTCATCACGTCGTCGGGACATCTCAAAGCGCTCGACAGAATACACTGCAAAGTGAATTGACCCCATAGTTTGTGAGCAAAACACAGCAGCCAATGGCGAACAACAGCATCTCACAAACCATCTGAGAATGTAGAACTGCACTATGTCAGCCTGGAATGTAAATTCAAGTCTGAAACGTAGGGGCTTGAAACCACTCCAAAAGTTTCCCAAAGACTTAGGAATTAAGAATGAGATAATTGATAAACTGAACTATGCAAAGTCCGTCTGTTCGGTCTTTGACTGGTATCCTTGTTAGCCAGTGTAAAAATAACTCAAACCGACAGAGATCTGTGATTATCCAGTCTGGTCACCGTGTACAAACAGGCGTTTTCTGTGCTGTTAGCGCCACTGGGTGGACAATTCGAGTATATCTTACCAATAGTCAAAATACTGCAGCTACTGCAGAAATCTGAAATAATAATACAGTAATAATAATCCTTGCATTTGATAGAGCGCTTTTCACGTCTTCTAGAAGTCTCAAAGCGCTTCACAGAATATACTGTGAAGTGAATTGACTGCGTATTTGTAGGCGAAACGCAGCAGCCAATTGCGCACAGCTGTGTCCCACGAACAGTCGTGGATTGAAATGACCGATTTATTTATTTGTTTTAGGATTATTAGGCGTGTGGAGTAATGAAACTTGCCCGAGGTTTCACCCTGCCTGAATTCGAACACAGGTCTCACGTCTGTAAGGCGAGTACTCTAACCACTGAGCTACAGGAAGCTACAGGAGTATTTCACTTTACTCTCTCCATAGATGCTGCCTAATCTGCTGATTTCTGTTTTTATTTCACATCTTACCATTGCTGATCAGGGAACTTATATACAGTTAGTTCACTTTACAATTCTGGGAAGAGCTTTGCGAAGTCTTGAAGACGCGATAAGGCGCCATATCGAATGCCAGAATTCATTTTGCAGGCTGCACGGCTGTTGCGTTCTCCCAGACAATCCACAGTCACTACACTTTACAGTAAATCCCATGAATCACTTCGAAATGTCCACCTCACACGAAAAGCACGATTATTATTGTTTATTACATTTTCATGAAATACTTTGCGGCAATAGGTAAACCGAATGTGTCTGTCCAGGGTGAGAGAGGGAGAGGGAGTCCGCATTCCATTCCAACAATCTATCTCCTGGTGTGTTGGTGGGATGCATGGAATTCTCATCTTGATTTTGTTACTCTTGATGGGTTTATGCTTGTGTCAGACACCCAGCTGCCCCCCCACCCCCGAGGAAATTATTAACAGAAGATACAGGGTTAAACCGTTTATAACGAAGGCAATTTATTTCAGCACCGAAATGCCCAAATTCCCGAGTGTCATTTACCTCTGTGATCAGCTCCGCAGAGATGGGGGGGGGGGGAATTATTCGATTACAGTTAAGTGTAAGTTGCACAATTAGAACTTAAGCCCAGGGTCCTGTGGCAGGAGGGATTGAAACAATTATCTACTCCGTAGCTTTTGCAGTTCAAATTGCGTACCTCATTCGCAGGATTGGGTTACAGGTAAATAAGAGGAGTAATTGGTCTGAGTATTGGCAGGTGAACTTGGTCAAGATACCAGCATCTTTTATTTTCCTCCGAAAGTTCGGGGTGTCTGCATCCCACCTGGAATCCTTCACATTCAGATAATCTTCAGCCTCGTTATTGTTACTGAACAGGGGGGTGGTGGGGTGGGTGGGGAGATATATAAAGCAATCTTGAACTGCTTCTACTCTCTGAGCCCTAGGATTCTGCTTTGCGCAATTGGCTGCCGCCTTTCGCCCACAAAATATACAGTCGTTTCATTTGGCAGTATATTCCGTGAAGCACTTTGAGATGTCTAGAGGATGTGATAAGATGCTACAATATTACATTTGTCAGGAGGACGTCTCAAGGCGCTGGACAGGTTACTGCTTCAGAACTGAGCTAAGGACGTGGGGCGGGGGTTGGGGTGGGTGGAAGGAGTCACTGATGGGACCATCGAAGAGGAAAGTCTTGAGGCGAGACTTAAAGGAAGCCAGGTAGGGTGCGAGGCGGAGGGACTTCAGGATGGAGTTCCAGAGGTTGGAGGCAGAGTGACTGAAGGCTCGCCTGCCAATGGTTGGGAGGTTGGGTCGGGGGACATGGAGCAGGCCAGAGTCTGCTGAGCAGAGGGGGCGGGCAGGTTGGTAAGTGGATAGGAGGTCACGGATGTAGGGTGGGGCGAGGTTGTGGAGGGCTTTTTATGTGAGGATCAGGATCTTGAATTGGATCCTCTGGGTGATGATTATTATTATCATCATCATAGATTTCTACCTTAGTCTGTAAGACTGTTTGGGTTTCAATTCTCTCCATGGCCTCGAACCTCCCTTTGACTTACACCCCCAGCTCAGGTTCCCAGCCAGTAACAATAAAAACAAAATGACATTTGTACAGCGCATTTCATGTTGGGAGGACGTCCCAGTCCCACGGCGCTGAAGGTTAAATGCTCTGAGATACCCTCCAGGTGTGAAAGGTGCTGTATAAATGTCAAGTGTATTGTGTTGGTGCCTTCACATCTATGACGGTGCAGAGTTGTGGGAAATTCTTCAATTCAATCGCAGTTTAGAAACCGGTTTTACAGGCTAAGATGAGGTGGAATTTCGGCCTCGGAGCTCTAAAATCAGTCATTTTGTAATTCCGATGGAAGGGGGAGCTATTCCACTCGGGTATCGGTTCCCTCTAGTTTCTTTTCCTTCTTTCTTTCGAAAGCAACTTGGCAAGAGGATGTTGTCCCGACGTGAAAGGCGCCTCTATCAATTTTGTTGTTGTTGCTGTTGGATTCAGTCTTAATCTGGCAAGTGGTTTTGCTGCAGTTCCTCAAAAAACATTTACACAGAAAAGAACAAATTCAAATTTAATACCGTATTTAAGCGTTGTGTCAAATACTTCATGCTCTGAACTGCTTGAACATAAACGGAACGACAACTTGCATTTATACAGCGCACCTCTTCTAGGGTAGCGTCCTGGAGTACTCAGACCTAAATAAGGAAATTCAAGACTTGAATGAGATTTTTACTCCCAGATGTGGGGTAATCAGCTTTTGCCCTCACATCAACCAGTCTCCTCCAACAAAGCAATAACTTCTCTGTTGTCTAGCATGCTAATGTCTGAGGCAGCAAGGATACGTGAACAAATAGTAGGATGGATTCAAGTACATTTTACACTGAATTTACGTGACCCTGCCGACAATCCCCCAGATATAATCAAACGTTCACTTCATGCCCGTTTGTGGGGATATAGATTGACTACCACATTCGCCTACAAGGTACACAGTCAGTACACTTTTACGGTGAATTCTGCTCTGAGACATCTCGAGGGCGCTGCATCGAATGCAAGCAATCTTGTGATTATTTCCCCTCAAACTCCCTCACAGCTCTCTGTGATATGGATCACTGTTCAACAAATCCTCTTTCATCAAGTAGACCTTGTTGTGACTCCGCAAGGAATGAGAATGTTTGGCACTGGAACAACATGTTCTGCCTGTCAAGGCTCTCGGAAGGTAGATCACACAGCTCGGATCAGCCAGTTTCAAACAACGTTTTATCACTGAAGACCTTTTATAAATAGCTGCCCTGCGAAAGGTAACTTTCAACAATTTACATGAGTAAGTTTCAAGCTAGCTGCTTTACATTCCCTTTACAGTATATTCTGAGAAGCTCTTTGAGACGTCTCGAAGACAGGACAAGAAAGGAGCTATATAAAATGCAAGGATTATTATTATTAGTGTCATTATTATTAGAAGCATTCAAACGTTTGTGAAGGTTAGCACCCCTCACACCACCACAGAGGTAAATTCATCCTTTAGATGCCCTTTAAAAGTATAGAATGTTTAAGCGAATGTAACTTTTTGGCGGGATCATTTACCAGAATGCAGACCAACTTGACCTTAATCCACGTCATTTTCAACCATTGCTACTTAGTGCTATTTAACATTAAACTCAAATTGCTTCCTCTGTTGCTGTCTGAACAGCAGGAGGCTTAAATCCCTCGTAATGTGCACCTAATGGCAGATAATGCAAGCTATTATGGGATTTAAATTCCCCAAAAGCCCCCCCAAAAATGGTAAATGATACACCAGTTAAAACATAATATACTTCACCAAGGTTAGTCCGGATAATGATTTTAGTGGAGCGTGATTGAAATCAAAACCGCCAATCCACAAAATAATTTTACAATCAGTTAAGAGGGTGGGTGTGGGGGGGGGGGGGCGGGTGGCTGGTGATGGTCCTTACTGTGTGTTAGGATAACTGCTGACGTCTTCAAAAGATGGTCTTAAACTATTGACCCGAAGATGTTGATTTATCGAGGAGGCTACAAGGTCTGAGACATGTGGATTGATGTTGAATCATTTTTATAATAATAATCCTTGCATTTGATCTAGTGCCTTATCACGTCTTTGAGACGCCTCAAAGCGCTTCACAGAATATACTGTTAAGTCTGTATATTTTGCGGGCGAGCAAAACGCAACTGCCAATTGCGCACAGCAGTATCCCACAAACAGTCCAGGATTGATTAAAACCACTGGACCCAGCTTGGGTTTTGTTCGCCATTCATTAACACCTTGTCAAACGACGCAGAGAGCTGGAGGAACGCATGAGCTGCCGTCCTCATAGTTCTTGCTGATCGGACAAGGATTCTGCATTCGATTCCGCCAGCAAGTGGAAGCGGAGTTGTCCATCTGCCTGGGTGTTCATGCACTGCCTTTGCAACAATCCTGACATTTGATAAGACGCCTTGCACTCTTGGGTGTGTGTCTCAAAGCGATTCGCGGGATTTTACTGTAAAGTGGAGTGACTGTATTCTGTAGATGAATGTCGCAACCAATTTGCGCATGGCAACTCAATGGTCAAATATTTTCGCCAGCGTAAAGTTATAATATACTGTACCTTCTGCTTGTCCCACTGTCTTGCAGTGCAGGAATCATCAATTTTCTATCTATGGTTAAGGAAGTCATTTTGAATATTCGCAGGATGGCTATTGAGCTCATTTAAGGTGCTGTTCTTTTCAGGAGTCACCAGGAAGTGTAACCTTTGTTTTTGTTTCCCTTATTATCGTTGTCTGAAGATGGAGCCCCTGCACACTGAGCCCGGGAATGTCAACCATCGGACACTAGAGGGCACCAGACACCAACCACTTCGGATTAATAATGTAATAATGAGGCTGTCGACTTTCACTTCAGGAGGCCGTCTCAAAGCGTTCCACAGGAATTCACTGAAAGGGTAGTGACTGTATATTTTGCAGGCCAACTAGGCAGCTAATTTGTGCACATCGATGTCTCGCAAACAGCCCCAAAGCGAATAGTCAATTTTATCTGGGGGATTGTCGGCCAGGACACCGCAAGGAACCCTCTTCACGATTCGAATAGAATCATGGGATCTTTCGGGTCCACCTCAACAAGCAGAAGGGGCCTTAATTTAAAGTCTCATTTGGAGAATGATATCTCAGCAGTGCAACACGCGCATACATACACACACACACACATTCCATGGAGCGTTGGTCTGGACTTTGAGTTCAATTCCTGACGTGGGGCTTGAACCTACAACTCTGACTCAAATATGAGAGTGCAACCAACTGTGCCAAGATGATATGTAAGATTAGGATTCAAAGCCATACTGATTCCCACGCATTGCATGAACACTAAAGCATTATTATTACCACTGTCCTTCAGACACAGTTCAGTGTAATTCACCGCTTAGGTAATAAGTAAAGTCATCACCATTGCACAATGATCTCACCCACGTGCCAAAATATCCACAAAGTCAGAACATCACAGCGGAATCATTCCTTTCAGAAAATATCTACAATTTGGACATTTTTCTGTGCTTCGCCAGTTATTACCGGCTCACGCAATTTCTCTCCCCTTTTAGTAGGTCAATGAACAATTCTCCGGCATTGCTACAAATGGAGGCAAAAAATACCATCATTACCAGAAGCTTTCTCAAAGATATTGTGCATCCTCTCGGCCACATACAGCATTTGTTTGTTCCATTAATGTCACATCCAAAGTGCTGCCAGATGCTCATAGATTCATTGTTGAAACTTAATACTGTATCATTTTTTCCCCTCCCAGTTCCCATCTCCAGGGGCACCCATACCTTGCAATGACAGTGGATCTATAACATTTCTTGTGCTACTGGACAGATAATAATACTAATAATAATGATAATAATCCGTGCATTTGATAAAGCATCTTACCATGTCTTCTCGATGGCTAAAAGCACTTCATAGAATATACTATAAAGTGAATTAACTGTATATTTTGTGGGTGAGGGGTGGCAGCCAATTGCACACAGCGGTGTCCCACATGTAGTCATGAATTTAGGAATTATTACCTCTGGAAAAGTGATCCTCCAATCAACTAACAACTGTTAGGTAAACAGAGGCATGTGGTGTAAGGAAAGTTGCTCAACATTTTGTACTTCTGGGAATCGAACCCAGGGCTATCACGTGGGTGGTGATGCTCTTACCACAAAGCTACGGGACTCCACTCAATTGATGCTTTGGCTATCAAGAAGACAATTTTCTAGGTAATGTGCTGTAACAGTTTCGCAAAACAGTAATGCACTTCTTTCATACTCGTATATTTGTTCCCAGAAGTCTATATAAAAGTTATTAGTTCATAGAGGTGTAGAATAGCTTTTAAAAGTCACTTATTTTCATTGGCTCCGTATCTAATGGATGTGCAAGCCCATCACTTAAAATGCTTCAAATATAATTCAACGCATGTCAATCCTATACAATCCTTTCACGTCCCAAGGCGCAGGACAGTCATGGATTTGGACATGAGCATGGAGAGTTGGGATGAAGGAGGATGGAGGGCAGGGAGGGTAGGAGGTTGGCCTAATTTTGCACATCTTATAAAAGGATTTCTTAATTAAAAAATCAGAGATGGGGAGGCCGGGCTGGTAATTTTATTCGATGAAGTAATCGGTTGGGAAATATCGCAAAATTGACTCTAATTGCTGTAGAAAACGCTGGAAAATTCACCTCTCAAGTGATAGAAAAAAAGTCATACTTTGAAGGAGGCAAGGGAGGGAGCGAGTACCCAAACCAGACTGAGAGTCTACATGTGTATTATGCCAACACTTAAGAGATTTCTCTACGTCTGGAATGGAATGCGCTATCTCTCTCTCACCCTGGAGGGACACATACACTGCCTACCCGATTCCACAGTATTGGTGAGAGTCAAGGCTTGGGGGAACCCAGAGTGAGTGTTAGGATAAACTTCTATATTTTACCAAGTTCAATCGTCATATCTTATCACAAAGAGCATTGCCAGCCAAGTTTCCCACCGCTTGTCCAGGTAGGCCCACTCTACCTGTTTAAGGCGATGGGTTGAACTGTTAACAGGAGCAATTTTGCAGCGTTTTCGACAAAATTTGAGTCCATTTTGAGGATATTTCCTAACCGATTTCTTGATCAAATAAAACCTCGAAATCTGACACACTTGCGTGACGTCATTGCAATTACCGGGCCGGCCTCCCCGACTCTGATTTTTTAATTAAGAAATCCTTTAACAAAATGTGCAAAATTAGGCCAATTATCTGCAACCACTTACCTGGGAGAAGAAAGGCAACACACAAAAAAAAAATGATGTCGCAAGACTTGGCTTTCACGGGCATTTAGAAGGTTTCCCAGAGGGGGAAAAGCATTGCTTTAGGAAAAATGCCAGCAACTGATCGAAGGGACAATCTGTTGAAAATTCAGCTTAATTTCTGGAAAAAATTGTTTGCAACGTTGAAAGTCTTTCCCCCCCCACTACCCCACCCCACCCCCCTCTCCACCCCCTTCATTTCTCCCCCCACCAACCGCCCCCCATCCCCCCCCACCACCCACCCCCTAATAAATAAGGAGGTGTACATCATCCATCAGGATGAGCTGTACAGTGCTTATGGCTTTGTGCTGTATTGTTTTTAATTTCCTGTTCTGCCCGTGTTGTAACCTTTCCTCGTGACGGCCAAGCAGAGCTGCTGAGGCACCTCGCTCAAGGTCAATGAGCTGCAAAGCTCCTGCCTAGCATTAATCCTGGGTTTGTGTAGATTCTACAGATTTGATAACAGGAACGAGACAAATTCGGACTGTCAAATTACTGACTGGCTTCTCAGTTCATTTCCCTTATAGGCAAAGCCTCCCAGTAGCTGAGTCTCAGAGTCAATGTGAGTTCAATTCCCTCTAGCCAGATTAAGTACCAAACTTTGGGACAGTAAATTAACATCTAAAGCACAGAGGTACAACACCCTGATCCAGGCTCCTATAACAGTGGTTTTGAGCTCCTGTGGTTTAGTGGTTAGAGCACTCGTCTTGCAAGCTGGGGAGACCAAGCTGGGGAGACCTGTGTTCGAATCCAGGCAGGTCAGGGCGAAACCTTGGGCAAGTTTCCTTACTCTACACGCCTACTAATAATCCCTCCAAAAAAACCACAATAATAAAATTGGTCGTTTCAATCCATGACTGTTTGTGGGACGCTGCTGTGCACAATTGGCTGCTGCGATTCGCCCACAAATATACAGTCAATTCACTTTACAGTATATTCTGTGAAGCGCTTTGGGATGTCGATAAAATGTGAAAAGTGCTATAGCAAATGCAAGGATTATTATTTATATTATTATTTATTATATTATATTTATATTATTAGATTATATATATAGAGAGAGAGCGCTCCCTTCTTAAGCAAGAGGACCCGGCTTTGAATCCCGGGTGGCACCAAACTTTAGGCAGGTTTCCTTACTCTACGCGCCTCTGTTTACCTAGCAGTGAGTAGGAACCCAGGAGTTAGTTGATTGCTGATTGCTTTCCGTGAAATAATAATCCCTCTCCCAAAAAAATCGGTCACACAATCCACGATTGTTTGTAGGACACTGCTCCACACAATTGGATGACCCATTTTGCCCACAGTCATTCACTTTACAGTATAAAATTGTCCTGGTTGTTTTTTGAAAGCATGTTGAGACATCCTCTCAACATTAAAGCCGGTACTGTACAACAAAGGCAAGGATTATAATTGCTATTGATAATATTTTGTACAGCCCAGAATGAATGGCAAAGGAAAACGGATTGAACAAAAATGAGCAAGTGAGTGCCATTACTGGAAACGGGTCCTTGAAAGATACGCGGACGGAATGGAAGGCTTTGTTCGAGATGAAATAGGTTTGTTAAAGTTCTGACTTAATTTCCTTGTGGGAAACCATGGAGACCGTGACTTAGCAACACAGGGAAGTGTCAATTATCAATCCTGTGGATTCTGTACACAGGAGATTTCTGCAGCCGAAATCCCTCTCGAGAATAATCACAGAGCTACATCACATTCATATGCATGTAGTCTTTTCCCGCTGTATCAATTATTACAGCTCAACGCTGCAGAGATTAATGCGAGGAAAACGCTTTAAGTAATGGATAATTGAATGCAACGCAAGCTGCTTTTCTAAGCAAAACAAATCAAATGTGCAGATTACGGAGCGAACTCCAGTTTATCCCCTCCTAAAGCTCCTGTCATTGGGAAATTGGTGATGGTGGGGGAGGGGGATGGGTGGGGGGGGATGGGAGGGGGATGGGGGTGGGGGGGAAGGTGGGGGGGGGAAAGGAGTGTGTGCGGGAGGGGTAGTTGATGGGAAGGAGTGTGTGAGGGAGGAAGAGAGAACTATGGAGTTCAAAGGAATTTCTCCATTGTGAGTGATTAAGACTAGTTAATGAGGCTGCGTCAATATAACCATTCTCAAGGAAAATTGTATAAGCCCTTTTGGGGCGGGGTGGTGGGGGGGTGGGGTGGGGGGGTGGGGGTGAGTGGGAGATGGGGGGGTGGGGGGGTGCAGCTGGTTGTGGAAACGCATCACCAGCCTGAAATGTACGTAAACCAAGCTGAGATTTCCATGCATCCAAACTACACATGGAAACTGCGGAGATAGATTGTTGGAATTGTATATGCATCCTATATGTACCTGATCATTAGAGATGTTAAGGGACGGCATTAATAAATAATCATCCATGCATTTGATACAGTGTCTTATCACGTCATCTGGATGTCTCAAAGCGCTTCACGGCCTATGCTGTAAAGTGATTTGAATGTATGTTTCTTGTGTAAAATGAGGTATGAGGAAAGAGCTTGTAAATATCTGTGAGCCTATCCACCCCCATCCTCACTTGCCATCGGAGACAATGGGTAGATCAAAGCTCCTCCATCAGCTTTTCACAATGCAACTTATATAATAATAATAATCCTTGCATTTGATACAGCGTTTTTCACGTCTTCTAGACGTCTCAAAGCGCAGAATATACTGTAAAGTGATTTGACTGCATATTTGTGGGCGATCTTATTTTCCTTCGACTGAACCTTTATAATGGTCTCTCCATCATAATGGCAGAGTCTCAGCCAGGCCAATTTGGCTGCCGGGTTCACCTACAAAACTACATAGTCACTCTGTGTTTTGAGGCAACTTCCTGATATCAAAGCTGCTGTAGCAAATGTAAGGATCATTATTATCATTACTAGGTGTTATAATGAGATGCCATCCGCAGTGGAGGGCACTATATAAATCAAAGTTGTTGTTGTTATATAATCATCGCAGCTTCACTTGGAAGCAAAGGATCCAATATGGAATTGACACACAGACAGAAATGTAGACAGACATTTGGTCTCTACGTATACTCATCTGGGAGGCCTCCTGTGGGAGGACTCCATTTGGGAAGACACAGTGGGAAGACTCGATGCTTTAAAAGTGAAATTTTGTTATTGTTGCCACAGCTTAGCTTTGTCTATGTTCTTTATTATGTTTCCGCCTCTTGGCTACAGGCAGGTTCTCTGACACAGGATGTCACAATACCACCGTCAGCCGGCACGGCCATCAGGTGTAACTGCTGGGCATGTGTGTGCTTTGTGGAGTCCTCTAGTCTCAGTGGTTAGAGCACTCACTTTACAAGCGTGAGACCCGTGTTCGAATCGAGGCAGTCAGGGTGAAACCTTGGGCAAGTTTGAATTGTTGGCCACCAGATGTAAATGCAGTGAATAACGCAACAAACTGAAAATAACATAAATGATAGGAGATACCTGCAAACAAATATGCCCATGTCACTCCCAAATGCAAGACCCGTCTGCTGAGGTATAAATCATGGTTCTACGTCAATGAGTTCATGAGATACTTCTTGAAGCGCTGACAGACATTGTTGTTTTATTAGCATAGAAGAAGATTATAAGGCCCGTTTGCAATTTGTTCTTAGTAGCCTATTAGCATAACATTCCCAATACAGCCATGAAGTGAATGTCCAATTTTATCTGGAGGATTTTATCTGGGAGACTCTTTATAAAGAGATGGGAGTTTCTCCTGGTATCCCGACACTGGGGAAATCTCCCTTCTCTTTGCAAACCATGATATCTTTTAAGGTCCACCTGAATGGACAGAGATTTAACGTCTCATCCGAGCTCCATCAATGCAATGCACCCAGTGTGTAAACCTGCATTATGAGCCAAAGTGGGGGGGTTTAAACCCACTTCCTTGTAGCTCAGAGGCAGCAGCACTACAGTACTAACTGAGCCAAGCTGACACCTCAAACCTCACTGTTATTAAAACAAAAGAACACAGTTAGACTGATGTATCTAGACAGCTTAAAAAATGACCAGGGCTAAGCCATCTCGTATGTAATAAAACAAATTCTATGTAAATATAGAATTGGACAAATAGTTTTCATCTTCAATCGCGCTGAATTGTTTCTGGTACAGTTTAAACGAGGTGCCGATTATGGTTAATGTTTAAAGTGGATTTTAATGCCAAAATGCTTAAGAGAACAATTCTTCCCTCTCTTGTCAAAAAGTTCAAAATATTTGAAGCAATCGCAGTCAGATATGAGAGGACGGGTTTACGACAGATATTATCCATGGTTATTATGTGAAGTAATGATACTGTCAGCTTTCAAAAGGCAACACTTTAAAACAATGAGAGTATTTCTGTTGCTGCTCTCATTGAAATTGGAATTAAATCCCACAGACAGGAGATAGAAAGACACTCCTTGTTCAAACGCGTTGTATTCAAGGTTTTTGTTTTTTTGCATTGCGATAAGAGCCTGTCATAAATGACTAGACATAAATAATCCTTACATTTGATACAATATCTTATTACGTTGTTGAGACGCCTCAAGGCTTTTAGCAGAATTAACTGAAGTAACTTTGTCTGAGAACCCAGCAGTCATTTTGCGCACACGAACATCCCACAAACAGCCATGAAGTGATCAGCCAATTCCACCTGGGTGTCATTTTTCCTCGCCGCTGCGCGCAATTGGCTGCCGCATTTCGCCCACAAAATATGCAGTTAATTCACTTCGCAGTATATTCTCGTGATGGACTTAGAGACATTTCAATTATGTAAGAAGTCGCTGTATCAAACACAAGGATTATTGTTTTTATTATTACCGGTTGGCGCATTGCAGCAAGATTTAGAAACAAAAGGTCCCCTAAATCAAATGACCATTGAAAAAATCATTGGAATAAACAGCCCCTGGACCACAGTTAACGTGTAACCATAGCAGTCCAGTCTCATGCCGTTGTTTGTAATGAAAATGAATTCAATATTGAATTGAAATCATTTAATTTGGCGAAGGCGTTTGTTCATAACAATTGTAAAACTGGTTCAGATTGTTTGACCGACGAAAAAATATCCAAAGATTTTCTTTACTGTGTATTTTGATCATTGTTACGATAAAAAAGTAACCCAAATTCACAGATTCTACACTTTATAGCGCCGTATCCGTATCCTGTGAATGTGGTGGTTAAAATGTTTGTACTTGATGCGTCTCTAGGTTGTTTCACTTGCAACCTTAATTCTCCGCGCAATAATTCCGCAACGTAACATTTCACTTAGAATTACTGAATGGCTTAAATAAATATTTTTTGCTGGTGCGTGATATTAAAAAAAATTAACAGTCCTTTCTGAGTTCCTCAGTTGCTTAAAATAATAATACTAATCCTTGCATTTGATATAGCGCCTTGTCTCATCATTGAGACACCTCAAAGCTATTAATAGAATATGAAAATAATCGTTGCATTTTTGATACAGCGTGGATTGAAACGACCAATTTATTAAGTTTTTTTTTAGGGATTCGTATCAGGTGTGTGGAGTAAGGAAACCTGTGCAAGATTTCGCCCTGCCAGGAACTGAACCCAGGTCTCTTGCTTGTAAGGCGAGTGTTCTAACCACTTAGCTACTGGACTCCACAAGCTACGTGACTTACCGTCAAAGTGAATTGAATTTTGTGAGCGAAACATGATCCCTTTAACATTCTGGGAGCATGAACGAATCGATATGTCCCACTGTTTGCAGTGGACTTGAGCATTTAGAGTTCTGTACTGTACTCCTGTACCAAACACACACAGTGATTCCCAGTAAACAGGGCAGATTATCTCATCACATAAACACCAGGTGGCGCAATTGTACATCAAATAATCTTTTGCTTTCTTGTTAAAGTTTCATCCTTGCGTTCCTTGCATTATCACGTCGTTGAGATGTCTCAAAGCGCTTCACGGAATATACTGTCAGGTGGAGTGACTGTGTATCTTTGCGCAAGTTTAAAAGCGTCATTATTTTTTAACAGATTTATGTACCGATTTCCATTTTCAAATGGAATAAGCAGCAAAGTTTACAAGGAAGACCCCATTACCTCCCCACAGCCTGCGCCCCCCCCCCCCCCCCCCCACCCCCCCGCTACACCACACAAACACACACAAACACATCAATCATTCAAACTGATGGTCAATCAAAAGAGAAAGCAGGTTAAAAACTAGAAAATGAAACTAGAATGGCAGGAAGAGAGAGCAGCGGGAATCTGCCAGGGTAGATAACGTGCAATCACAGTTACGCTTCTCTCAACGTTTCGAGGTAATGTGATAAACTGATAAGAATTCAAGCGGGAAGTATAAAAGTCCACTGCAAGTTGTCGGCTGGACAGAGCGCTGTTGTGGCGTATAGTCAACTCCTCCTGATAACTCATAACTCCTGTGATCAGCGACAGGAACATAGGAACCGGAGTAGCACATTCAGCTCCTCCAGTCTGTTCCTCCATTCTATTAGATGTATATGTAGCTCAACTCCAATGATCCGCCTTTGGCCCCTTTTTGCTGCACAGCGACGGGTGAAGCCTTTGGAAAAATACAGCGAATAAATAAATCTAGCCGGGCTATCGACAAGGTACAATGAGTTAAGCGGTTGTGACGAATTAAGTCAGGGTCGAGCTATTTGGGAGTTTACAGTACGTTGCACGTCGCACACACCGAATCTAGTTCAAATTTTTATTTAAAGAACCTACACGCCAGAAACAAATCGGTCGCACTGATATTTAAGATGGTCTTGCCAAAACTCTGGGACGTCGTCTCGAAGTGAAAGGAGCTACACGAAATGTAATTTGCTGTTGTTGTTGTTGTTGTTGGTTGCTGTTGTCCTTAACATCAAAAATTGTCTGATCAGCTGTACGGGTGGACGTATTACAGTCGCCCTGATTTAGGGACAAGTTTTTTTTCTCCCCCCCCCCCCCCCAAAGTCATGTGTAACCTTTCAAACAAAGCGTGCTCGGTCCTTTATTTTTCCTTCACTCGGCTGTTCATTGAAACTAAAAGGTTCACGTCCTTTCAGGAGGACAACAAATTCACACAAAGTGAATTTTTAATTCATTCATCCCAGGTGAAAAAAAATCTACTCCGTTTCTGAGTGAGGGAGGGAGGGAAGTAAATAAGTAGGTCGGCAGGTAGGAATATATAATAATCATTGCATATGATATATTGATTGCGTTCAGAGGTGTCTCAAAGCGCTTAACAGGATTTACTGTAAAGTGAATTGACTGTATGTTTTGTGGGTGATGTTAGGCAGGGAGGTAGATAAGTAGGTAGGTAGTTAGGTAGTTATAGTTAGGCAGTTCTTGAGTTGCCAAACGAGTGAGTTTTCTGATTGCAACCAGTCAGTCAGGAGAGTTTGAGATTTCACTCTTGGGGGTCAATATTATGAAGCACTGGAAACACGCAGTGAGTCATGAGGAAAGCAATCCTCTTGGCCTGTTTAGGCGCATAGAGAGAGAGAGAGAGAGAGGAATGAGGTTTCACGAAAAAAAATAGGTGGAGACAGCATTGTGTTGTATGGACGCCTGAAGAGCCACGAAGAGAGAGAGAAGAGAGAGAGAAAGAGGGAGGGAGAGAGGGAGGAGGGGAAGAGGGTGGGAGGAAACCTGTTGTACAGGTTAGGACACACCTAACACCATGCAACCGAAACAGTCTGAAGCTTTTGATGTCATTTGTTTTCACCTTTACCACAACAGCCCTCCCCAACCTCTCCCCCCCCCCCCCCCCCCCCACACACACACACCAAACTAAATGTTTTTTTTTATTGCTGCACCTTGGCTATTTTTGCTTTATACAAAGAGAACACGTTTATTCAATGTCTTTAAGGCGGTTGTTGTTAGGTAAGACAGGTTACTGGTTGTAAGGCTTTCATTTAGCATTGCATAGAAATATATAGTATTATTATATATATGTGTATATATATCTGTATATCTATAATTCTCTCTCCCTCTTAAGCATTTTGTCACTCGACCGATCTTTTGGATGTGATTCTCCCCACATCATTCCCAGTTCATTTCATCTCTCGTTAAATTCTTTTTTTTTAGTCTTTTTAAAAAATAAAACCTCCAGTTCCTTGTATGGATGGTTACGTTAACACCAGAAATAACAGCCGTTTAATTCGGACTGAACCCTCCAACCCCCCCACCACCCACTAAAATAAAAAGGGTTCAATTCCACACAAACTCGTATCTATAAATATGATTGATATGATCATTTTAACCCATTCTTCCCAAAACATATAAGCGTTGGGGGTGTAGGTAGGAGCGAATAAGATCATCAGACCCTCCACTTGCAACGAAAAATCTGACTACTTATCCATCCTCTGTATCTGTTCAGCTTTGACTTCAAAGTTAAACCTAAGTTGGGAATTTTTTTTAAAACATGAAAAGAATTCGCATTGGATTTAGAGGCAGGCGATCAGTCTGACACACACAGACAGACTGATTGACTGACTGACTGCAAG
The DNA here is from genome assembly GCA_035084275.1 of Hydrolagus colliei. NCBI lineage: Eukaryota > Metazoa > Chordata > Chondrichthyes > Chimaeriformes > Chimaeridae > Hydrolagus > Hydrolagus colliei. The sequence continues at coordinate 5,598,419 of CM068768.1, forward strand.
TCAGAACTTGCTGCAACTCTTCCTCCATCCTGCAAAAAGCCTTCTTTTTTTTAAAGAACCCCCCCCCCCCCCCCACACATTTGTAATACTTAAGGAGGGGGTGGTGTGTTGTGTATATGTGTGTGGAGGGGAGTGGAGGGGAGGGGGGGAGGGAGACAGAGTGAATACATTTGGCTCCACAAATATGAGCGTGGGAAGACTCAAAAAAAGACTTAAAGACTATTTCACTGGGCGGCAAGGCTGGAACCAATAAGCTTTCTGTACCCACCCTTCTGCTCTGTATAATTAGAGGGTTTAACCACGGTAAGGTTTTCTAGCTTACAGCTGATGTAAGCTGAGTTACTGTGAGCTGAAGCTGAACACATCTCTCTCTCTCTCTCTCTCAGTCTCTTTCTCTCTCTTCTGCACATTGATGTTTACCTAGTCCTTCAAACCCCCACTACTCCCCTCCCAACCACCACCCGTCCTCTCCCATCTAACCCCCCCACCCCCTTCTTTCGCTCCTATCCCCCACCTTTTAACGCATTTGCCTTCCTGTGAGTTGCTGTCGGTGTGTGTGTGTGTGTGTCGTTTCCCTCTCCAGTCCCCGACTGACTAACCAACCCTCCCCTTCCCCTCCCCACGGGGTCTCTTTGGGCAAAGAAAAATGAGTGGGACCTTCGAGAAGAAGCTGCCCAGTCTCCTGACCGACATCCAGGGGGCCCTGGGCAGTCACCCGGCCAAAGACTCGCCCACCCTGCCCGAGTCAACAGCCACAGATGCCAGTTACTACAACCCCCAGTTCTGCCATCCCTCCCAACACGATTTCTACCAGACGGCAGCCTACTCCCAGCCCATCAGCCACTACCCTTACCACCACCAATTCAACCTCAACAGTCTATCGGGACCCAACTGTTACTCGCCAAAGCCTGACTACTCCTACGGCAACTCCTACCGCCAGTATGGACATTTCAACAGGGAACATCTAAACGCTCCGATGGACAGAGGTACGAACGACAAAGTATTGTGTATATATTTGAAATTCAATTTACTTTAAAGAACTTGTGTTGCTTTGGTGGACAGACAGATGGACAGACAGACAGACGGCTCCGTGGATTGGTTTGCCCAGTGATTGCGTTTGGGAGACCTGCGGTGGGATGTGTTTTAACTTTGCCTTTCGCTGAAGAGATATTGAGAATACTGCTTTATCTAAACCCCCTCCATCGCTCCTTCCCTCCCCTTGCCCCCGTAACACCCGCCTCCTCTCCCATTAGAGCGCATCGATGTGCAGTCACTTCACACCTAAGGTCAGGGCTTTGTGTGTCAAGCGCTTCTTCAGGGCAAGAATTTGAACTATTCTATCTAAAGTAGTTCTAACCAAGTGTCACTCCACCCCCATCTCCCCCCCACCCCACCACCATATCTAATTCTTCTTTACTTCAACTGTCGTCAGTTTCACAAACCAGACCCTGATAGGCATGGG